>LPNX011225168.1:154559-180601 GCA_001517045.1 Pseudotsuga menziesii
ATACCTAACAAACACAAACTAAAGACTATATGGTTTAATGGATTTCGAGACTAAATAAAGTTGGAAGTGTTGACGTAACTATGTTAAGCACCAATGGATTAATTATTGTTTACAGCTACAGTTAAGACTATTCTAAAAATATATATATATATATTTTGAATTTTGGAGATGTTACATGTGGTATCAGAGTGAGTTCCAGACACTAGGCCTGATTGGCTCACTCGCATACAAACAAGAAACAAAATATAGTGATCATGTTTTAAATTTATTTCTATACAGAAATATAAAATTGTGTTTTGCGGGAAAATGGAAGGGGTTGAAGCATCTGCTAAGAATCAATCCCATCACAATAATCCAAACAACATTTATGTGGAATTAAATAATCAACCCTCAGAGTTACTTCAAACAATGAAAGAATTAAAGGATGAACTACACACTGTGAAAGTAGATAATGAAAGAATTTTGGAACTAAATCATATTTTACTAGACAAAATACACAACAGAGGTAAAGATAAAAGAAATGCGTATGAAACTGATTCTGAAACAGTATCACAGAAACACAAGGGTAAGAAATTAAAATTTTTTGATAGTGAATCTTCTTCAGGATCTAACGCAAGGTCACATAGAGGAGGGTATAAATACACAAGTGAAAGTAGTGAAAGCGACTGTAGACCTAAAAAAATGAATTATAAACCTTGAAGAAATTTGAGGAGAATTTAAAAAGATAAAACCTTGGCACGTTCAACAGGGAAGTAGAAAAGGGTGAAGAAGTCGAGGCTTGGTTATCGTGGATGAAAAAGTACTTCCAGATTTATAACTACTCCGATAGACTGAAAGCCTAGATGGCTATCTACAACCTAACCGGAAAAGCTGACAATTGGTGGTAGGACATAAAAAGAGTCAAAAACCTTAAGGAAAAGTATTTAACCTGGAGAGTCTTTAAAAGGTACTTTAAAAGGAAGTTTTTATCTGGACATTATTATGAAGAAAGAGCTAAAGAGTTTTATGAACTAAAACTAGGTTCAATGTCAATGAAAGAGTTGAGTAGCAAATTTCTAAGTTTACTGAGATATGTACCATATATAATTGACGAAAAGCCTAAAATACAAAGGTTTCTAAGTTTTCTTCCCACTAGCTTCAAGGACATAATTGAATTTGATAATCCAAATATCCTTGAAGAGGCAATGAGAAAAGCCAACTTCTGTTACGAACTGAGTAAGAAGAGAGAAAGCATACCCAACTGGAAGAATAAGAGAACAAGTAACTTCGAACAGAAAAGAAAAGGTTTTAAGCCTAATAAAAGTTTCGGAAATAATTCTCGAAATTTCTCTAAGAATAATTATCAAGGAACAAATTTTAAAAGTAAAACACAACAAAATATTACAGCACCAAAAGGCAGAGATATGCCTAATAATTATGTTAAAACTTAATGAACATAAGGAACCTGTAAAGTGCTGGGAATGTCGAGGACCGCATTATGCCAAGTATTTTCCAAACAAAAAGGGGAACTTCGGCAGTGTGGATACCATTCAGGAAGAGGAAATAGTTGGAGATGTAGCAAATGAAATGCCCAGAATAAATGCAGCCTTGGAAAATCAACAGGTTGATCATCAAACCTTCATGGTGGAAGTACAAGGTATGATACAAAACCAATATGTCTTCATTCTGATTGACCCAGGTGCTAGTTTAAGCTATGTCTCACCTAGCATGGTTGAAAAATGCAATTTATCTCTGAAAAAGTTTGAAAATTCTTGGTTGGTCTAGTTAGCTACAGGGACTAAAAGGAAAGTAGTTAATTATGTTAAAAATCGTGACTTGTTTATGAGTCAATTCAAAACTCAATTAAAGTTAAATGTATTACCGTTAGGATCTTATGATGTTTTTATGGGTCGGATGGAAAGACATCAAGTAGTTTTAAATTGTTTTCAGAAAACAACTACTTGTTTAAACGATAAAGAAGAAAGAATTACAGTCAAAGGAATACCTAGGAAAGTTTTTGTTAGACAAATCTCAGCCTTACAAATGTAAAAGGTTGTAAAAAAAGGTTGTAAAGTCTTTGTTGTACACGTAATGAATAACGAACATATGGATAAAGAAGATAAGTTGAAATTCGATGATATTCCAATCCTACAAGATTTCTCAGATGTTTTCCCGGAAGAAATTCCAGAATTACCCCCAAAGAGAGATCTATATTTTACGATTGAATTAGTACCAGGATTTGTACCTAATTCAAAGGCTCCTTATCAAATGAACATTTTAGAACTTAACGAATTAAAATTAGAACTACAAGAACTGATAGAAAAAAACTATGTACAACCAAGTGTATCCCCTTAGAGAGAACCTGTCTTATTCGTTAAAAAGAAAGATGGTACATTATGTCTAGGTATAGACTATCGTCAACTGAACAAAATGACAATTAAAAATAGATATCCTCTTCCCTGCGTCGATGATCTATTTGATCAGATACGCGGAGCGACAATATTTTCAAAGATAGACTTGAGATATGGATATCATCAAGTCAGAATTAAAGACAAAGATATTTTTAAAACAACTTTCAGAACTAGATACAGACACTATGAGTTTGTCCGTATGCCCTTTGGGCTAACAAACGCTCCAACAACTTTTATGATGAACAGTGTATTAAGTAAATACTTAGATAAATTTGTAGTCGTCTTTATAGATGACATATTAATTTATTTGAAAACGAAAGAAGAACATGATGAACACTTGCAAATAATACTACAGGTTCTAAGATAACATAAATTGTATGCTAAATTCAGTAAATACGAATTTTATAAACATAAGATATAGTATCTAGGGCACGTGATATCCAAGGAATGGATATTAGTAGACCCAGATAAAATAAAACCAATAATTGATTGGCATGTTCCCAAAGATGTAACAGATGTACGAATGATTCATGTGAATTACTTGTTATTACCGGAAATTCATCGAAGGATTCTCGAAGATCGCAAATCCCATAACAACATTATAGAAAAAAAGGAAAAATATTTGACTGGGATCAAAAGTATGAATAAAGCTTTAATAGATTGAAAGAACTTTTAACGGTTGCACTTGTACTAAAGAGACCAGATCCAAACAAGGATTTCGTTGTATGCATAGATGCATGCAATTAAGGCTTGGGTGGAGTACTAACACAAGAAGGTCATGTAATTGCTTATGAATCAAGGAAGTTAAAAACACACGAAAATAATTATGCAACTTATGACTTAGAGCTGGCTGCCATAATCCATGGTCTAAAAATGTGGCGCATCATCTAATGGGTAAAATACTTTTTCTAATGTCTGATAACATAAGTTTGAAGTATTTGTTTGATCAACAAAATATGAACGCAGGGCAAGCTAGATGATTAGCTTTCCTTAGCGAATATGATTTTGAAATCAAACACATCAAAGGAAATGAAAATAATGTGGTTGATTCTTTAAGAATAAATGGAATAACAAATTTTATAGTTGCCATTAGCAGTTATAAACCAGAATTAGATGATAAGTTGGAAGAAGGGGTAAAACTGGACAAGGAATACCAAAATCTAAGAGAAAAAGTAACTTAGAATGAATCTGAAAATGTAAAAACAGATTACAGTTTAAATGAAAAAAGGCTTAATGTTGTATAAAAACAGACTTTATGTGCCTAACATACCAGAAATTAAATTGATGATTTTAAATGAAGTATATAAAAGTCCTTATTCCGGACATCCAGGGTATCAAAATATGATAACAATGTTGAGAAAAGAATATTTTTGGCCTAATATGAACAACGAAGTTGCTGAATATATAACTAGGTGTATAGAATGTCAGCAAGTTAAAGTTGAGCATCAACACGCAGCAGGTCTTTTACAACCATTACCAATTCCAAATTGGAAATGGGAAGTCATCAATCTTGATTTTATAATTAGGTTGCCTAAAAATCAGAAACAAAATGATTCAATAATGGTAGGAGTGGACAAACTAAGCAAGGCATCACACTTTATACATGTTAAAACAACTCATAAAGCTTCTAACATTGTTGATATCTTTATGAAGGAAATCTTTCAGTTGCGCGGAATTCCGAAGGTAATAATTTCTGACAGAGATCCTAAGTTTACTGGTAATTTTTGGAATCATTGTTTAAAGGACTAGATACTAAATTGAATTTCATTACTTCTTATCACCCGCAAATGGATGGACAAACAGAAAGAGTCAATCAAGTACTAGAAGACATGTTACGAATGTATGTTAGAGACTGTCCCAAGAAATGGGACGATTATTTGCACTTAGTTGAATTTGCGTACAATAATCATTATCAAGCTTCAGCTAAACTTAGTCCATTTGAAATATTGTATGGTAAGAAATGCAATACTCCCATTACATGGAGTAATCCAGTTGACAGATTGATGTTAGGACCTGGCTTTTTAAAAGAACTAGAACTAACAGTGAAACATGTACAAAGCAATTTGAAAACTGCTCAGGACAGACAAAAGAGTCATGCAAACCTTAAAAGAACTCCAAAATAATTCCAAGTAGGTGAGCATGTATTTGTTAAGGTAAAACCCAGAAAGAGCTCCTTTAAGTTGGGGAGTTGTGCTAAATTATCACCCAAGTATTGTGGACCATTCGAAATATTGGCAAGAGTGGGGCCAGTGGCATATCTGTTAGCTTTTCCACCTAATCTTAGAATAAATAATGTCTTTCATATTTGCATATTGAAAAAGTATGTGCACGATGCTACTCATGTGATTGACTGGAATGTTATTCAGGTAGAACCCGAAGGATATTTTAAGGTGGAACCAGACTGTATTCTCGACAAGAGGGAATTTTTTCTATTAAATCGCACCATTGGACATGTAAAGATGCAATGGAAACACCTTAGTCCAGATGAAGCAACCTTGGAATTGGAGAGTCATATGCAAGAGGCATATCCAACTCTGTTCTAGGAAGACTTAGAATAAACTCAAGCAACATCGAGAACGATGCTAAACTTAAGGGGGCGTGTTTGTAACCCACCTAGAACTTAAAAATAAATATTTTTATTTATTTGAGAAAACATTAGGGTAAAATTATTGTAAAGTTTTTATGACCAAGTTGGTCAAGGATAACTGCAATTGAATATTTATTTAAAGTTAATAATTAAATAGAAGAGACACATATCCAAAGGAGATTGTTGAAAGACTGTAGAAAGCTGGTTGACAAGTGGCAGTACTAGCATTTCACTTTCTAGTTGTTGCAGGAAGAAAAATACCTAAAATTTTGGTCATGTTTTCTAAGAGGGGGAACTGATAAGGTGGCTCATTTAATTCCAAAAGTGACCCAGGGACCTATGAAATGTTATAAATACCGTCAAATTGAGCATTATGCTCACTACATTCTATTTCCAAGTGAATGAACCTTGTGACTGCTGCAAAACTGAAAAGTCAGGCACACAAGGAATTTGATGAGGGGATAGCTAAAGTGGAATTGTTGAGTTAAGTCTGCTACTGAGTGTTAAATTGCAACAAGTTTTGTGTGTGCTATTATCAAGTAATCTTCATCTTATTAGTTCAATGAACAGGCTCGGGGGTCCGAAGTAAGTAATCTTGGCTGCTTTAGGAGACTGTTGGGTGGAACAGTCTCCTTTGGGTGTTTTCCCCCTTCTGCAAATTATCTAGGTTCTAACTATTGTTATTTATCTCTGATTCAATTCTATATCTGTATTTTGTTTATGAAGTATGCTCAGTATCTATAGAAGTTTAATGATAATTGTTTTGTATTAATCTGAAAAAGGAAGCTGTAATTTATTTCCTATGATGTTATATTCAGTTTAGGACGGTCATTACTTAACGATTGTATATGAAATATTTTTATTAGGATAATGTCTAAACTATAAAAAATTCCTTCTCGTTTCTTTGCTTACTAGTTATTTTACCACTTTCATTCCAAAACACAAACGCAGAGATGGATTCCCAGTCCATGCCAAGAAAAATGCAGGAATGGATTCCCATCCAGTTACTGCAAAGCCACATAAACCCATAGCCACGATGCTACAATGAGCACAGAGTTGTGGGTACAGGTCTTACCGAAGCCGTGGAAGCTATGCCTGCATGAAGAGTATCCACACCCTTCTGCCGCAACCATGGACGAAGAATCCTGCTTGAACACACACACCAGAGGTCATTACTATACTGCAATTTATAAGGGAAGCAACGATTTTATCAAACATAAATCAAATCAAGAAGTACTTATCTGCATAAGCAACAATGGCGAAGGAGTTTCCCCAATACTCGGCAGTTGGAGTTTAAATTACACAGAGAAAGTATTTTCAACTAGCAGTTTCAAAACCATGGTGGAGACATTTCCATCACATGGAGCATTAAGGAGTATGTAAATATTCTAGAGCCTATCAAAATCCTAAATACTCATGTCAAGAACCAGAGCCGAGAAGCCATGGCTCTCACACTAGCAAAAACCAAACAATACAGTGCGAAAAGGAGAAACAAGGTAAGTTAAACCTTAGGGTTTAAGATTTGATAGGTCTGCACTCCAGCTGGAGGCTGCAGGATCTTCACGTGGTCACTTTAATGTTTTCGTGTTGAATTTCTTCAACAAAAACCCAAACTCTAATGTTTTTCAAACTATCGATTTAATATTGAATTTTTCACAACTTTTGGCTTGGAGCTAGCTTTAAACCAAGGTTAAGTATGCATTTCCTCTTGTAGTTATTTTCATTTCTCCTTGTCCCTTAGGATTCTTGAATGCGGCTTAGTAAGGAAAGGAATCTACTTCATAGAGTACCTGCAAATTAAATAAAAGAGTCTATGTGTTAGCTCTCAAGCTAAGTAAGACCATAACCCAACCCGTTAGCTCATTGAGTGGTTTAACAAACAATCTAGAGCATAATTAACAAGTACACTGTTTATAAATAAAGAAGAAATATTATGACAATTATGTGCCTTAGATAAACGACTATAAACACAAACTAAAGATCGTATCGTTTAATGGTTTTCAAGACTAAACAAAGTTGGAATTGTTGTTGTAACTATGTTAAGTACAAATAGATTAATTATTGTTTAAAGCTCAGTTAAGACTATTTTAAAAAAAATTAAAAATCTAGATTTTGAAGATGTTACAAAGTCATTACCAATCTAATATGGAAAAGAATAGATAAGATAAAATAATTTAAAAGTTTTATATATAAATTAAAATGTTAATTTATGAGGAATTAATTGAAAGAAAGAAATATTATAATGAATTTGATTTATTTATAAATGAAGAATAAGCATTATAATGTTTTAAAGTATATTTTAAATAAAAACTAAAAAGTAAATATGATAATAATAATGATGAGATAAATTAAGTATGGTAAAATGATCAAGTTGAGAGTAAGTTTTTATTCCAAGGATATACAGTCATATAACGTGGGGTTGAAAAACAAGATGGTAAAATAGATATAGTTGTAAGATATTTTAAGGTATGTTTTAAATAAAAAAAGAAAAAGTAAATCTAATAATAATGAAGGGATAAATTAAGTATGGTGAAATGATCAAGTTGAGAGTAAGTATTTATTCCGAGGAGAATAATAATAATGAAGGGATAAATTAAGTATGGTGAAATGATCAAGTTGAGAGTAAGTAAATCTAATAATAATAAAGTCATGTAATGTGTGGTTGAAAATCAAGATGGTGAAATAGATATATTTGAAAGATAATGAAATAATCATCATGTCTTTATTATATAAATTTATTTGAAAGATAATGAGATAATCATTATGTGTTTATTATAAGAAGTTTATGATGTTGATAAATTCATCAATTAGATGAATAAATACATATTATTATTAAAATTAAAATTTAAGTTTATAATATTAATATATATGTGTGTTAGGAAAATTATTTTTAAATGTGTATGTTAGGAAATTGATTTATATGTGTGTTAGGAAATTGATTTGTTAAAAGATAATGTTTTCAAGTTGTCATTGTTATACACAAAATTAATGTAAGTAATTTTCTTGGAATGGATAATCATAACTTTAGTTTTGTAGGTGTTAATAGTCATATTCATATTAGAGAAGAAATCCTTGATAATTTTTAATTGCTTATCATCAAAGGGATACCTTTCCATAGGAACAATATAATTGACTTGTTTATGAGTCAATTCAAAACTCAATTAAAGTTAAATGTATTACCGTTAGGATCTTATGATGTTTTAATAGGTATGGGTCGGATGGAAAGACATCAAGTAGTTTTAAATTGTTTTCAGAAAACAACTACTTGTTTAAACGATAAAGAAGAAAGAATTACAGTCAAAGGAATACCTAGGAAAGTTTTTATTAGACAAATCTCAGCCTTACAAATGTAAAAGGTTGTAAAGTCTTTGTTGTACACGTAATGAATAACGGACATATGGATAAACAAGATAAGTTGAAATTCGATGATATTCCAATCCTACAAGATTTCTCTGATGTTTTCCCAGAAGAAATTCCAGAATTACCCCCAAAGAGAGATCTATATTTTATGATTGAATTAGTACCAGGAGTTGTACCTAATTCAAAGGCTCCTTATCAAATGAACATTTTAGAACTTAACGAATTAAAATTAGAACTACAAGAACTGATAGACAAAAACTATGTACAACCAAGTGTATCCCCTTAGAGAGAACCTGTCTTATTCGTTAAAAAGAAAGATGGTACATTATGTCTATGTATAGACTATCGTCAACTGAACAAAATGACAATTAAAAATAGATATCCTCTTCCCTGCGTCGATGATCTATTTGATCAGATACATGGAGTGACGATATTTTCAAAGATAGACTTGAGATATGGATAATATCAAGTCCGAATTAAAGACAAAGATATTTTTAAAACCGCTTTCAGAACTAGATACAGACACTATGAGTTTGTCCGTATGCCCTTTGAGCTAACAAACGCTCCAGTAACTTTTATGATGAACATTGTATTAAGTAAATACTTAGATAAATTTGTAGTCATCTTTATAGATGAAATATTAATTTATTTGAAAACGAAAGAAGAACATGATGAACACTTGCAAATAATACTACAGGTTCTAAGATAACATAAATTGTATGCTAAATTTAGTAAATGCGAATTTTATAAACATTAGATATAGTATCTAGGGCACGTGATATCCAAGGAATGGATATTAGTAGACCCGGATAAAATAAAAGCAATAATTGATTGGCATGTTCCCAAAGATGTAACAGATGTACGATCATTCATGTGAATTACTTGTTATTACCGGAAATTCATCGAAGGATTCTCGAAGATCGCAAATCCCATAACAACATTATAGAAAAAAAGGAAAAAGATTTTTCTGGGATCAAAAGTATGAATAAAGCTTTAATAGATTGAAAGAATTTTTAACTGCTGCACTTGTACTAAAGAGACTAGATCCAAACAAGGATTTCGTTGTATGCATGGATGCATGCAATGAAGGCTTGGGTGGAGTACTAACACAAGAAGGTCATGTAATTGCTTATGAATCAAGGAAGTTAAAAACACACAAAAATAATTATGCAACTTATGACTTAGAGCTGGCTGCCATAATCCATGGTCTAAAAATGTGGCGCATCATCTAATGGGTAAAATATTTTTTCTAATGTCTGATAACATAAGTTTGAAGTATTTGTTTGATCAACAAAATATGAACGCAGGGCAAGCTAGATGATTAGCTTTCCTTAGCGAATATGATTTTGAAATCAAACACATCAAAGGAAATGAAAATAAAGTGGTTGATTCGTTAAGAATAAATGGAATAACAAATTTTATAGTTGCCATTAGCAGTTATAAACCAGAATTAGATGATAAGTTGGAAGAAGGGGTAAAACTGGACAAGGAATACCAAAATCTAAGAGAAAAAGTAACTTAGAATGAATCTGAAAATGTAAAAACAGATTACAGTTTAAATGAAAAAAGGATTAATGTTGTATAAAAACAGACTTTATGTGCCTAACATACCATAAATTAAATTGATGATTTTAAATGAAGTATATAAAAGTCCTTATTCCGGACATCCAGGGTATCAAAATATGATAACAATGTTGAGAAAAGAATATTTTTGGCCTAATATGAACAACGAAGTTGCTGAATATATAACTAGGTGTATAGAATGTCAGCAAGTTAAAGTTGAGCATCAACACGCAGCATGTCTTTTACAACCATTACCAATTCCAAATTGGAAATGGGAAGTCATCAATCTTGATTTTATAATTGGGTTGCCTAAAAATCAGAAACAAAATGATTCAATAATGGTAGGAGTGGACAAACTAAGCAAGGCATCACACTTTATACATGTTAAAACAACTCATAAAGCTTCTAACATTGTTGATATCTTTATGAAGGAAATCTTTCAGTTGCGCGGAATTCCGAAGGTAATAATTTCTGACAGAGATCCTAAGTTTACTGGTAATTTTTGGAATCATTGTTTAAAGGACTAGATACTAAATTGAATTTCAGTACTTCTTATCACCCGCAAATGGATGGACAAACAGAAAGAGTCAATCAAGTACTAGAAGACATGTTACGAATGTATGTTAGAGACTGTCCCAAGAAATGGGACGATTATTTGCACTTAGTTGAATTTGCGTACAATAATCATTATCAAGCTTCAGCTAAACTTAGTCCTTTTGAAATATTGTATGGTAGGAAATGCAATACTCCCATTACATGGAGTAATCAAGTTGACAGATTGATGTTAGGACCTGACTTGTTAAAAGAACTGGAACTAACAATGAAACATGTACAAAGCAATTTGAAAACTGCTCAGGACAGACAAAAGAGTCATGCAAACCTTAAAAGAACTCCAAAATAATTTCGAGTAGGTGAGCATGTATTTGTTAAGGTAAAACCCAGAAAGAGCTCCTTTAAGTTGGGGAGTTGTGCTAAATTATCACCCAAGTATTGTGGACCATTCGAAATATTGGCAAGAGTGGGGCCAGTGGCATATCTGTTAGCTTTTCCACCTGATCTTAGAATACATAATGTCTTTCATATTTGCATATTGAAAAAGTATGTGCACGATGCTACTCATGTGATTGACTGGAATGTTATTCAGGTAGAACCCGAAGGATATTTTAAGGTGGAACCAGACTGTATTCTCGACAAGAGGGAATTTTTTCTATTAAATCGCACCATTGGACATGTAAAGATGCAATGGAAACACCTTAGTCCAGATGAAGCAACCTGGGAATTGGAGAGTCATATGCAAGAGGCATATCCAACTCTGTTCCAGGAAGACTTGGAATAAACTCAAGCAACATCAAGAACGATGCTAAACTTAAGGGGGCGTGTTTGTAACCCACCTAGAACTTAAAAATAAATATTTTTATTTATTTGAGAAAACATTAGGGTTAAATTATTGTAAAGTTCTTATGACCAAGTTGGTCAAGGATGACTGTAATTGAATATTTATTTAAAGTTAATAATTAAATAGAAGAGACACATATCCAAAGGAGATTGTTGAAAGACTGTAGAAGGCTGGTTGACAAGTGGCAGTACTAGCATTTCACTTTCTAGTTGTTGCAGGAAGAAAAATACCTAAAATTTTGGTCATGTTCCCTAAGAGGGGGAATTGATAAGGTGGCTCATTTAATTCCAAAAGTGACCCAGGGACCTATGAAATATTATAAATACCGTCAAATTGAGCAGGATGCTCACTACATTCTATTTCCAAGTGAATGAACCTTGTGACTGCTGCAAAACTGAAAAGTCAGGCACACAAGGAATTTGATGAGGGGATAGCTAAAGTGGAATTGTTGAGTTAAGTCTGCTACTGAGTGTTAAATTGCAACAAGTTTTGTGTGTGCTATTATCAAGTAATCTTCGTCTTATTAGTTCAATGAACAGGCTCGGGGGTCCGAAGTAAGTAATCTTGGCTGCTTTAGGAGACTGTTGGGTGGAACAGTCTCCTTTGTATGTTTTCCCCCTTCTGCAAATTATCCAGGTTCTAACTGTTGTTATTTATCTCTGATACAATTCTATATCTGTATTTTGTTTATGAAGTATGCTCAGTATCTATAGAAGTTTAATGATAATTGTTTTGTATTAATCTGAAAAAGGAAGCTGTAATTTATTTCCTATGATGTTATAGTCAGTTTAGGACGGTCATTACTTAACAATTGTATATCAAATATTTTTATTAGGATAATCTCTAAACTATAAAAAAATTCCTTCTCGTTTCTTTGCTTACTAGTTATTTTACCCCTTTCATTCCAAAACACAAACGCAGAGATGGATTCCCAGTCCATGCCAAGAAAAATGCAAGAATGGATTCCCATCTAGTTACTGCAAAGCCACATAAACCCATAGCCACGATGCCACAATGAGCAAAGAGTTGTGGGTATAGGTCTTACCGAAGCCGTGGAAGCTATGCCTGCATGAAGAGTATCCACACCCTTCTGCCGCAACCATGGACGAAGAATCCTGCTTGAACACACACACCAGAGGTCATTACTATACTGCAATTTATAAGGGAAGCAACGATTTAATCAAACATAAATCAAATCAAGAAGTACTTATCTACATAAGCAACAATGGCGAAGGAGTTTCCCCAATACTCGGCAGTTGGAGTTTAAATTACACAGAGAAAGTATTTTCAACTAGCAGTTTCAAAACCATGGTGGAGACATTTCCATCACATGGAGCATTAAGGAGTATGTAAATATTCTAGAGCCTATCAAAAGCCTAAATACTCATGACAAGAACCAGAGCCGAGAAGCCATGGCTCTCACACTAGCAAAAACCAAACAATACAGTGCGAAAAGGAGAAACAAGGTAAGTTAAACCTTAGGGTTTAAGATTTGATAGGTCTGCACTCCAGCTGGAGGCTGCAGGATCTTCACGTGGTCACTTTAATGTTGTCGTGTTGAATTTCTTCAACAAAAACCCAAACTCTAATGTTTTTCAAACTATCGATTTAATATTGAATTTTTCACAACTTTGGCTTGGAGCTAGCTTTAAACCAAGGTTAAATATGCATTTCCTATCGTAGTTATTTTCATTTCTCCTTGTCCCTTAGGATTCTTGAATGCGGCTTAGTAAGGAAAGGAATCTCCTTCATAGGGTACCTGCAAATTAAATAAAAGAGTCTATGTGTTAGCTCTCAAGCTAAGTAAGACCATAACCCAACCTGTTAGCTCATTGAGTGGTTTAACAAACAATCTAGAGCATAATTAACAAGTACACTGTTTATAAATAAAGAAGAAATATTATGACAATTATGTGCCTTAGATAAACGACTATAAACACAAACTAAAGATCGTATAGTTTAATGGTTTTCAAGACTAAACAAAGTTGGAAGTGTTGTTGTAACTATGTTAAGTACAAATAGATTAATTATTGTTTAAAGCTCATTTAAGACTACTTTTAAAAAAATTAAAAAATCTAGATTTTGAAGATGTTACAAAGTCATTACCAATCTAATATGGAAAAGAATAGATAAGATAAAATAATTTAAAAGTTTTATATATAAATTAAAATGTTAATTTATGAGGAATTAATTGAAAGAAATAAATATTATAATGAATTTGATTTATTTATAAATGAAGAATAAGCATTATAATGTTTTAAAGTATATTTTAAATAAAAACTAAAAAAGTAAATATGATAATAATAATGATGGGATAAATTAAGTATGGTAAAATGATCAAGTTGAGAGTAAGTTTTTATTCCAAGGATATACAGTCATATAATGTGTGGTTGAAAATCAAGATGGTAAAATAGATATAGTTGTAAGATATTTTAAGGTATGTTTTAAATAAATAAAAGAAAAAGTAAATCTAATAATAATGATGGGATAAATTAAGTATGGTGAAATGATCAAGTTGAGAGTAAGTATTTATTCCAAGGAGATAAAGTCATGTAATGTGTGGTTGAAAATCAAGATGGTGAAATAGATATATTTGAAAGATAATGAAATAATCATCATGTGTTTATTATATAAATATATTTGAAAGATAATGAGATAATCATTGTGTTTATTATAAGAAGTTTTATGATGTTGATAAATTCATCAATTAAATGAATAAATATTATATTATTATTAAAATTAAAATTTAAGTTTATAATATTAATATATATGTGTGTTAGGAAAATTATTTTTAAATGTGTATGTTAGGAAATTGATTTATATGTGTGTTAGGAAATTGATTTGTTAAAAGATAATGTTTTCAAGTTGTCATTGTTATACACAAAATTAATGTAAGTAATTTTCTTGGAATGGATAATCATAACTTTAGTTTTGTAGGTGTTAATAGTCATATTCATATTAGAGAAGAAATCCTTGATAATTTTTAATTGCTTATCATTGAAGGGATACCTTTCCATAGGAACAATATAATCATCATAAAGAAGGAGGATGATGACTCCTCCAACTAAGGTCATGCAAGTGCAACCTATTTCTTCTAAATAACCTTTATATTACAATTAATATCTTTTGACCACCCCTAGGTGTTCTTAAATTTGGCAATGACAATCATGTACAACCTTATTGTGGCAACTCTTAATTCAAAAGGAACATTTACCTCTTCAAATATATTCCATAAGTTATCTCTAAGCATCATATCAAAAGCTTTCTTAAGTTGAAGAGAAAATGTGGGACAAGAAAGATTTAGAGGTTAAAAGAAAATTAAGATACTATAAGGAGGTGATTAACCCTAATTTATAAGATCAAAAGTGTATATTTGTCTTTCGAAAAAGAAAATCAATATAGCCAAGATAAGTATGAATTCTCATGAGCTTCATAGTAAAAGAGGCCACTGGACAAATATTAAAACACCATGGGTGGAAAGAATTTATCATCTTTGTGAGACTAGGAGCGTTGATGATTAAAGTCAGTTTCTCTTAAAGTGCCCTACATACACCCACATTCGATCGTAGTTTCATAATATTTATTCCAATACAAACTTCCCTAATCTTCTAACATGTAAAAACTATGGTGACCTACTAACATTTCTTTATAAGCTTTTTGAACATGGGAATAAAATTTTACATCAATCTAAATAATTCATCTTCTCTTAGTTGGTTGTGACCGCCGCCACCACCCCAACTGATAAACTTTGTTTATTATGGTTTATCTATTTATAAAATAATTAATTTCATAATATGTATAAAGGTAAAATTGTATATAGAAAATAAGAGATCTTAAATTAGTAGTGTTATGATAAATTGAATCCATAATAGGTTAAAAAATTTAATAGTATAAAAGGATTGATTATAATTTTTTCCTAATAAAATTAAGATTGAGAAATAAATATAGAATCGTCTTATATATTGGACAGACTTTTCCTCGAGAGGAGAGCCTATCAAATGGACACCGTCGGATGAGAGATCCAACTGTACCCATTTGACAGGCTCCCTCCCCCTCCCAAGGGAAAGTCTCTCCAGTAAATAAAGATTGCCATAAGTATATTACAAACACAATTAAATAACCATTAAATATAAATGAAATTTATCATAAAGATTAATGATTCGACCATTCCAAATGCTTGAAATTCTATAAATTCGTAACCTTAGGATCCAATAAGCTTTTAAAACCACAAATTAGCTACTTAACGGCACATATTCCCACACATATTATGTTAATATGTTTAAAATTCTATGAATTCATAATTTTAAAATCCAATAAAGTCTTACAATATAGTTAAGTTAACCCACATATCATTCACTGCAGAAAATTAGTTAAGTTAACCCACATATCCCCACGCATATTATGTTAATTCAGTGCATATCAGCACACATCACGTCACCTTTGAAATGTTACCTTATACATCTTTAATAAAAGTAATCTCACTAAGTTAAAAACATCCTCCCTTTAAGAAAAAATGTATGTAAACTTTAAGTTAAAAACTTTAGGAAAAAATGTATGTAAACATTATTTCACATTTTAGTGAAAAGCTTTGAAAGACGAAAGTTGTTTTAGGTCGAAATGAAATTCGATTTCAAACCCTTGTAATTTGTTATCTCAAAAAAACTAAGTTTCCCTTTGTTGTTAGGACAAGTCACATCTAAATATACCATTAAGCTGGTGTTCAACATTTGAAGCCCCCAATACGTGCTAATTTGACTTGTGCTTATATTTGGGTGGCCCATATATTATGTATGAGTCTTAATAAATATTTATGATTTATGTGTTTTACTGGTTCCCAATCGTTTTATACTTTGGTGATTTTAAAGATTTGAAAAAAAAAATCATTTTTTTCATATTTATATCATTAAAAAATTCAATTTTTTTTTTTGTTTTTTTCATATTTGAATTATAAGAAAATTAGTCTTTAATCAAATAATTAACTAAAATACTTTAATATTTGGAGGACACATAGAATGAGCTAATTCACAACATTTGAAACCGAAAGTTATAAATCACTCATTAATTTTTTAAGCATTCATTCTCCCACACACTCATATTGACAACTTCAAAAGGGAATAAGTCTTATTCATAACTTTGAAGGGGATAAATCATTTCAAGCTAAATGCATGGAGAATGAGTCATTACAGACTCTAGTCCTAGAATGTTAAGATCCAAACAATTTGATCCAAAAATGAGAAGCTTATAACCCATATTTTTCACCAACACGAATCTTTTGTACAAGGTTGAATTATGTTCTTTATTCTTAGTTTTATGTAGATATTTCTATGTCCATATGGTTTCTAAGGATTATGTTCTCAATGCAAAGTTGAACACCAAACAACTAGCTCTATGTACATTAAATGACTACATCCAACCTCAATGCAAGAATGACTATTGCATGCTATAAGAATAAGAGAAAGAACTACATTACCATGTCTTTTTTATCCACCAATTCCCAATGTCATCACCACCAATCAAAATGTTGAAGACAAGCAAAAACAAGAAGAGCACTAAAATTCAGGTCACCTCCTAAAGCAAACTGGTCCTCCTCTACTCAAATGATCTTTCATTGTATTTTTAGTGACTTCATAATTCATCCATTTAAAGGGTTTAAAACATCCTCTAATGAACAATTGTTAGAGATGGAAATAGAGATGTTATGTGCTTAACCATAAGGGCACATAACTGACGATCACAAATATACAGGTAAGTACAAGCTAATGATGGTGTTTTATGACACGTTAGTGGCAATGCAAACCTGGGAAAACAACAATATGTTAACTTGGATAGATAATTCAATGTACTTCCACATTGAATTGAATATGGTGTAAAAATATGAAATGTAGAAAAATGAATTAGCTTTAAGTATATATAATTTTTATTTATAAAAATTGTGTATATTGAGGTGAAATTTGAGTTTTCCTATCATTGGCATGTGGTTTTTCATGCAAAATATAATGCATATGTTTCCGTTAGTGCTAACTTTGAGTATCTAAATGATGGAATTTGACTACAAAATTTTGTAGAATTGTCGAGAACACATTGTTATTGTGCACAACTATTTTCTCAAAATTTATAATCTTAATTATATATATTATATATATTAAAATTAGAAAAGTCATTTGGGATGGCAAGTGTTGGGGGGGGGGGGGGGGGGGGTTCTTTTTTACCCTTGAGGAAACATGAAAGAATTATTTTCTTGGAGTCTTCACAAAGAAACAAATAATAATGTGGAGCTTATAGCTTTGTGGCAAGGGACCAAAATTATTGTTAAACTTAGGATCAAAGAGGTCGCCTTCATTGGTGACTCGAGACTAATCATCCAAGAAATGACCCATCAAAATTAATTTAAAAACTATTCCTTGGCCATAATTCAAGATCGAATTTGGACGAACCTGGAAAGAATGCAGAAGGTGGATTTTTTTCATGTCCTTAAAACTCACAACAAAGAGGCAAACACTCTGGCTAGTATGGCCACATCTAGGCCATGAGGAGATATTTGTTTTTTTAAGGGAGAGATTTCAAATGAACCCATCCCATGAGTATATGAACATTAGGATTATGTTTATTAAAGGAAACAAGGGGGTTCGAATAAACATTGGAACTAATTCCCCATTTAGTGGTGTTGGTATCAAGGATTTGGAAGAGTTATGGAGGTGGATGGTCTCTCTTAGACTAGACCGTCAAGTGCAGCTGGCATCAACTCAGGATATGCACATGCCCCTGAAGTTTTAAATCCTTTTAATTTCCTATATCCATCTCCTCATACATCTATGATTTGGAATAAGGGCAATTCAATGTGACAGGACAATAAGGATGGATCTGTATGTTTATCAGGATCTCCCACGAACGGATTTGAGCAGGAGCACCTTATGAAAATGAATGCGAAACGGGAAAATCAAAGTGGCATACATTATGAAAGTGGCAGAAATTACAAACTCATAATTTGGAAACCTAATTGTGGAGAGTGGGAGGATTTGGCAATAATTCGTAGAAGTTTTCAGAGAAGGAAGATAAATTGGCGCTCCTCGAGGATTTTTTCCTGTGTTTGGGCTAAACAGAAGCATTCAAAATTGCAAAGAAGAGGTATATGTTCCATTCTCCTGGTTGTTTTTGTGGTACAGGGGTGGTATTATAAGTCAAGGGAAGGGATGTATAGTGATGACTAGGTTGAGGATGTGGACCGTTGCATAGAATATAGAGTTAAAGGCGTTTCTCGGTAAACTTTCATAAACTCAAACGACGAGTAGGATTGGTAAGACAAGGAGGATCATTACCGAGTTGCAAAATGTGGTGAATTCTAGTTCCAACTAAGTATTCTTGGGAATAACTCAAAGCGTTAGCGCGATCATTCTCATGAGATGGAATCCATAATTGAAGCTCTAGAGGAAACAGTGAGAGTTCTATAAATGGAGATGAAGGAAAAAGATGTCGCAAATGGTTCCGATTTCCCAACCACCTTTGCTAAAAATTGAAGAGCAAGTTTCATGGCAGTTCTAGTTTTCTAAGTTCATATGCTTTGTATATTTAAGTTTGTATTGAGGACAACATGTCAAGACATTATATAAAAGTTAGAATTAGTAATAGGGCCTCCAATTTTGTGGAACTTCAGTTAGACAACTATTTGGTTTTGAAGTGGCTCTCAGGGCAGAGGCCTAGAACTTGGATGTATCTCTATATTTTTTATGAGTTTTTGCTCTCTTCTTAATGTAAAAGCTACTACTTGTTTCTGTCAAAAAAAATTTAGAAAGTCATTATGTCCTTGAAATCACAAGGCCTTCCATTAGTGCTGTGTAAAAGGGTCTTAAAATGATCAAACCTAATTTATTTATTTTTAGACTGTAGGTCACTATTGCATCGTATATTTTTTTCTTGAGTGGTTAAGGATAAACAAAGTTATGATAGAAATAAAAGAGGTATGTATTTTAAGATTCTGATATATGTCAATACAAAAATATATTAAAAATAGTAGACAATATTATTTTCTTTTTAAATCATTAATTTGGAATCTACTTTCTCAACCCTATATGCATGTGTAATTTCATCGATGATGTTTTTGTGTAGCCTATTCAAAACCTAACATGAAAAACAAATATATTTAGAAACATTTGGAAAAATAGAAATTTTGTTGATTTTATAGTGTGAATCATAGGATCGTCATATCGAATCTAAGTCCAAAGCAACCATGTTAGCAAATATGTCGGTAAGTGGAAGTTGTCCCGCTAAAAAAAAATGAATTTAAAATAACATACACGTGCTTTAAAACATGCACGCACTTTAAAAACACACATGTGCTCTAGAAACACATGAATGCTCTAGAAATGTGTGTTCTTTAAAAACATGTGCACTCTCTAGAAACGTGTGCACTCTATAAATGTACGGCTATAGCAACGTGCGTGCTCCAGAAATGCACACATGCTCCAAAAACAATTGTGTGTTATTTTTAATATAGATTAATTCCCAAGGCCCCCAAGTCCCTAAGAATTAGATACATAATTACATGGAAACCCCTACTAAGCCATTCCTAGTGCTTCAAGGCATTATTCATGGCTTTGAATTCCTTAATGGTTTCTTTAGGGCCAAAGGCATAGTCTTCCTCCCTATTGTCATTTACAAGTCCCCAAGACATGTACATAAATTGCTCAAAACCACCTAATGACATAAACATCATGAATCATATGCCATGATACCCTTAGATTGCCATGTGTGATTGGTCATGGACCTCTTGGCCATTTAATTTGTTGTAAGGGAAATACCTCCATGTAATTTGGTCTTTTTTTATATTTTATTTGTTAAATGTTTTCAATTTTATTTGTATTTTGATGGTCTAATAACCGAAGAACATCATCATGCCTTTGTATTTTTTGAGTTGGGTAAGCCATAGGGAAATAATATCTTTTCCTCAAACGTAACCATAATATAGTTCACAATGGGCCAGTAACTCGAATCTTGCACCATGGGTTTATCCCAATTTTACTTGTCAGTTTGCCTCTTGACTGTTAGAATTAATGTAGAAATGATATTGGTTATGGTTTGCTCAAGATTAAATGGGTGGTTTAACAGTTCCATATTTTGTAGGATATGATCCATTATACTTGGATCTGGGTTTGGTTTTGTATTACCTATATATGTAAACATTATTCAAGTAATCTAATGAGTTGAGTTGATGTAATCCTCCTCCTGTTTGTGTGTGTGAGCCTTTGTGCTCTGCACTTCCTCCTCCTTAACTTTTCTAGTTAGACTAACATCATAGGGATGATTACACTTCCTTTGTTGTGTTATGTTGTCGAAACCTTGCTTGCATATAACTATTTTATCATGCACACATACACACATACACGTAAATGTTTGATTTTTTTTTTTTGAGATAACATGGAACCTACTCATTTGCAATGTTCGACGATTGATGATTTACCCCTCGTTCCTTTTTCAATAACCTAGGCTAGGGAGTAATGATAATGAGATTAAAGAAAACTACGTTAAAGGGGAGAGTATCAATGGTAAAGATGACCTATCCAAAGGATTGAAAAATGGGATTTTTTTTCTTCATATTGTTATATTTCAAGGTCCCGATTCGAATTTAATAGCCATATTGATCTAATGGATTTTGTTTCAAATTACCAGGTAAGTGCTTCCAAGATTTTTCTTGGTTGGAGACTTGTATTACACTTCTAGAGGTGCTTTTAGATAATGAAATTTGTTTCATATATCACACATCTTATTTGATTTTTGAGCTGCAAGCACATATTCAAAGTTACAACTATAGATAGGTTGGTTGGTTAGGGCAGCTTTATGAAGATATTTGTATGCCTACAACATGTTTAGGTGAGTTTCAGACAAATTACCATTTCCCCATATATGCAAATTTTCCATACCTAATATAATCTCATGACCCAATAATTTACACTCGTGTGCGAAATTCTTCAATTTAGACCAATATTCTCTTAGTACTTTTTGGGTCTAGTATGGCACTATGGTCATGTCATTTTGCAACTTAGTTGTTGTAATGACAACCTAATTTACCATGTTTGTATTCCAATTAGTAAAAAATAAGTTATGATTTGACTAAGTCGCACATATTAATATGTAACACCTTACTAGGAATCCTATTTGATTTCCTCAACTTTGCTTCTTCCAGTGTAGTAGTGGTTGGGTGTATATCACTGAATGATTGAAACAGACATGGGTCTTGTACTTCTGGTAGAACCAATGGACTATTCACGTTGGCAAGGCCCTTGCAATAAAAGCTTAAATTGATAAATTGCAAAAGATGGGGTTGCTTCGTCAATGAGAATGAATTTTTGGGATGGAGAAATTGCATTGTTTTGGTTTTCATTATAAATAGCAACATTTTTTTATTCATGCAACAATAATGTTGTGATTCTGCAGCCACTAGATTTCCTACAACACTGTTTTGATAAAGAATTCACCAATAAGCAATCGAACTTGTAGAAACTCTCTCTTCAATCGAAGGAAGAAGTTCTATGAAGTTCTTTATCCCTTAGAAAAAATTCATTCAAATAAGGATTAACCAACATGCCTATGGGTAAGTTGGCATGCATGGCATTCATTCTTCGTTGCTTTTATTTGAATTTGTTTCTATATATGTGTGTGTTTTACACAAAGTTTGCTTGTGAACAAATAATAATACAGGTATGAGTAACATTAAAAAAAAAAGATGGTCCAAGCATTTACTCATCAACATGTTTAAAAAACCAACTTCCACCTAATTTTGACAGGTTCTCGTTGCCATACAACTTTGTTTTTTTTTCGTCTAGGGGAATATTCAACTGGGATGGGGCTGGTACTCATGTGACACGGGGTCTAGGTGTCCAATCCTGTCCACTACCACTATATGCCTAGGTGCATCCACGGGATGCACCCCGCAAGCATGGCGCACAGGTTAAGCCAGGGTGATTTGAACTCGTGACCTCCATTTAAAACATTTCCTTCCTATCAAGCGAATTGTCAATTAAGCTACACCTCTACAGACTCCATACAACCTTATTAAAAACTTGAGATATTTACAATATTTTTTATAACAATAACAAACTTTAAGATGGCACCACTCAAAAATAGTTATATACAATATAGATATGGTTTTATTAAAAACCCCCAAATTGTATGACATTCTCCACTTTTTTCATCAATCTAGTGGTAAATCTTTTTAAAATCATTATTTTTTAATTATTATTATATTAATAAAATTATATATTATAATTAAAATTTAAGTTATTTAATTTAATTTTAGTTTTATTTAATTTTAATTTATTTCTTATTATATAAAAAATGTTTAAAATTAAAATTATATATATATATATATATATATATATAATTGTATATATTTTAATTTAATATATTGATTTTATAAGTTACATATGATAATTAACTTTAGTTTAAGTCATTTAAAAATTAATTGTTATCTTTTTCATTCAAGTTTAAAACCATATTATATGTTTTAATGTTTCTTAATTTTTGTTAACAAACCTTTATATATACTACAATTAACTATGCACATGTGTGAGTGCACACACATTATCAGTCACACGTGGTGTATATATACAATTTAGTATAATATAAAAATTAAAACTTTTAGGTAATACAAGTCATTTTGGAGTTCCATTCATGGCTTAGAACTTTTTTTTCAGTCGAAAAAAGCAGTTCCTTGGTATTCTATTGAATCAAAAGAACCTTTTACATCTTCAGTACAGCAGTACAATACCCCATGGGTCAGCAGATCAATAATGATATCAGTACAATACATTCATACATTACAAAAACATAAAATAAAACAGAGTATACCAAAGGTACCCAAAGCACCTGGGAATCAGTGCTTAATAACTTAGAACTTGAACTTTAGGTATTCCTCTTCAAAGTTGGGTTTCAAAGTTGGGTTTCAAGAGAATCCTTGGCATCTTTTGCCTGATATGAGTCAATTATTTTGTTCTTCGTACTCTTTGCAGTGGTCATTAAACCCAAGATCAATGGTTTAACTGGTTAATAAAACCCTTTAGCCTTTTGATATAGTTTTTAAAGTCCACAGAAAATCCTTGAAATGTTTTCCCTAAATAACAAAATTTTCAAATTACCATTAATATTACGAAAGATTTGTGAAATGATTCCTACCTCGTGATCTCTTTGTAAGGTCAACCATCATAAAAGAGTCCAAAGAGGATCCTTGGAATGTTTTACGTAAATAATAAAATTTTCAAATGACCATCCAAATATTCATTTACTTTGTTTGAATGCATACCGTTATGGTCTGTATATAAGTTTAAACATCATAAACTAGCAATTGCCCCAAGGAAGGTGCAATAATACGCCGTGAAGGTAATTGTTAGCGGGTAAGTGAGAACAAGTAGTCTAGTATCTATCATTGCCTAACCAGTATAACCTATTAATAAGAAAAAGAACATCATTGGGAAACACATAAGAATTCCTGTTAACATGCCAATCTATTTTGAAACTATTTGATAGTTTAGAAAAAGGCCTGTCTGATGAGGAGTTAGTGGATAACCTAGTGGAGAACTTTCTTGGTGCCAAAAACTTTACTTCATGCCAAAACTTCTTCAAGATATATGAAGGGAGAGAAAAACTGTCGTTACGAAGAAAATATATTTGTTGCACTTAACTTTTAATGGAGTTAACATCTTCAAACCTAGGAAATTGGTAGATATAGAAGATCTACATAATTGTGATCCTTGGAATCCAAGGATAAAAAATTACATGTTACATGAATATGATTATTATATAATGATTGGATGCTATGAGGGTTGGTTTGAAGGTCATTGGGGCTTTCAAGAATGATAATGTAAGAAATATAGAATTCCCAATGCGCCTTGTTTTAATCATAAGCAGCCTCTTCTTGGTTATATTGATGGGGTTTCTCAAGAGAGGGGAAGAAAGTGTGAACTAACACTCGAGGTGAATTGCTTGCTCTATGGGCGTTTTTGTTGTTTGCTTATACTAAGTAAATCTTTTTTTTGTAAATTGTTGGGACTCTGAAATTGTTATTGACTAGTCTATGCGAAAGGATCAGTTATAGGTGGGTTTGTTGGATGGATGGAAAATCAAGATGAGAAATCTTCATTTAACATTTGCAAGCTTGCAATTTCAACATGTGTATGGTGAATTCAATGCAATTTCAACATGTGTATCTTGAATTCAATGAGGAAGTAGATTTCCTTTCGAAGCAAGCATTCTCGAGGTTGGAATGGAAGGTTTTATCTTATTTGTGGAACTAGTTGAATGAAGGGAGATTTCTTAAGGATAGATTCGAATATTTTAAATTGTTGTATTTAGACTTATGATGAAAAGTTTGAGACTTACCGGCCTTTTTGAAGCTAAGGATGGTATTTGGAACTTGTAATAATTTTCTTTTTATATATTTTGCTGAGTCATTTAATATAGATGATAAGGTAGTTTTTGTTGATTTTGGATTTCTTGGAAAGGCGAAGTTGTATAGACTGTCTCGTGTACAAGTTTTCAGTTGCAGATATGAGATTGATAACAAAAGTACTTTGTTTCGTCTTCTTTTCAATGCAATTGGTGGCACTCAATTTGGAGTTCTAAAACTTTAGGTATAACAATTTTACCTGAGACACTTGTTTAAGGCTAATTTTTGGGCTATTCAAATTGCTTGACTTACATCGTGTGTATCTCCAAAATGGCAACGATCGAAAAGTTGAAACTTGGACACAAGTTCCCTTTTTTTTTAAATTGTGGGTTTTGGACCCTGAGGTGTCATAGAAAAAATGGGAGTGAAAATGCCAAAATGACTAATTAAATGTGAAATTTTCAGAATCTCTCTCAAATACTTGATCCCAACTTGGTCTTAGGTCTCTCTAAATCACATGCAAGTATTTATGACATGAAACTGAAACACATGAGATCAATTCACTTATTTTAACCAATATAGCAATCACACATAAAAATTGACACAAAAGTTTTTGGTCTAATGATCCTGGAAAAATACTTGCTAGAAAACCAGTGAGAGATATAATAGCTTTTATTATCTTCAAGCAATTTACAATTGGTACAATAGATCAATCCAACATAGACTTATCTCTGAGCCAAAAGGCTTTGATGCACAAGTCTAATCTCTGAAGGATAGTTGGGTAGTGTTCCCCTTAGACTGAGTGCGTCCCTCTCTTTGACTGTGCCTCTCTCTCTGAAGTTGCTCTTTGATTAGGGCCTCTCACCCCTCTACAGTTGGATCATTGTCTCGATGATTCCCTCCCTCTCTTAGATTGATGAACTCTATCTAAGGTTATAGTTATGACAATATGGATTTCTTTAGATCATGGAGAGAGATTTTTGAGATATTTTTATGAAAAGCATATAGATTGGAAGTGTTCCCAAGTGTTCAATTTCTTGTTATATGCCAACCAGATAAAGCATTTGATCTTCTGTGGAATGTTTGAATGCCAGATTTTTGCAAAGTTGTCCTCTATAATTTTTTTTACAATTCTTGTTGTGACATCTTATTGTCCTCTAAATTTGTTTGAGATTGTCCATAATTTGATTATGATTTTTAGATGTAATTATTTTTATTTTATTTTTTATTTTTTTGTCTTTAATAGATTTAATATCTTTAAGCTACTTAAAATCAAGGATTTAAATCTAGTTTTTTTAAAGGTTTATGCCTTTTATATTCTAGTAGATCTACACTCTTTGATAATATTTAGATTTGTGCAATTATGTATTT
>LPNX011225168.1:180911-267489 GCA_001517045.1 Pseudotsuga menziesii
ACTGGTCAAACCCATTAGAATATGTTTTTTTATTGAAGATAATCAATCACCTATTGGTCAAACCCATTAGAATATGTTTCTTTATTGAAGATAATCAATCACCTATTGGTCTAAATTCAAATTCTCCATGAAGAAGAGGTTCAACCATCTTATGTATCAAGAGAAATTCAAATTGTCCATGAAGAAAAGGTTCAACCCTGTTATGCATCAAGAGAATCTATTAGTAAGATGACTTAAACTCACAAAGCTTCTAGAAATACCTATGTTTAAAGTGTATTATTTGGAGCAAACACAAATGACCACATCTAATTAAAATATTCTTGGATCTAAGTTTGCAAAGAAAACAATATCATTTTAGTTATAGCAATAATAAAGCTTCTTCCTCAAAGCCTTCCACTTCTAGGATTTGATTTGACCTTCATGGAATCTAGAAGTGTCTAGGCCATCCATCTTGCTTTACTAGTAAAAAAAATAAGGAGTCGTCCAATTATCTAAATAAATATGTCCATTTGGTTGCATAATTCATATGTCTTTAGGTTAGATAGAGTTTAGGATGCCTCTCCTCACAAAAACACAACTTAAATTGGACACAAAAATTATTGTGGTTAACAATCCAACAAATTTTGTTTGAAATAATAACATCAAACCAATTATAAATTGATTTTCACTTAAAACAATTTTTTGAAAGTGCACAAGCAAATTATTTAATAAAAACTACACATGTAAAGCAAACTCCATCACTATGCAGGTTTTAAAAATTCACATCTGATTAGAAAATAACAAAATCTACAGATGCAAAGCAAACTCCATGACTATGTAGCTTTTAAAATTCACATCTGATTACAAAATAACATGGAAATTTAGCAGAGGAAAACTATTTAAAAGAATCTACAGGTGGAAGCAAACTCCACCACTATACATTCCTAAAAGTCATCTTGAATTCCCACAGTAGAGCCAGAGCATAGACTATGAAGTACTCAATCTATTTATTGACACTACTAAGTAAGCACCACTTAACAAAGTTCAGTTACATAACTGTCTATCCAACAATAACCAGGCATTCTATAGCACCAAATTGAAGACCCTTCAGCATATCATGTTTAACGAGCACCTTTCATCTCCATCACAAAATACTCCTGCAGGCTTGCCATTGTCATCCAATCCAGTATCTGTGTCCTATCCCTTATCCTGTCGATTCTTCAAAGCACAAGTCACGTGAAGATCGCAGTCACAATCTTTGCAATAATAGCACCATGCAGTGCCATCTTCGTTGCATCCATCACAGACATATACACGCGTCTGTGTCAATACAAGTGGGTGTTATGTTGACTGTACCTCATCTCCTTGGGTGATTTCTCAACCATCTGTTCAATTTCCTTCTCCAGCCTTTCAAGATGAGCATCAATGAAGGGATAAGCCTTGGCTCCATGGGTGGACACTGCACTTCTGGCATTATCTGTCAGAGTTTTTCCATCTGGAGTTTTTTCATAACAAATTCTAACATGACACTTTTGTTGAGTTGTAATCAATATTTATTGGAAAAATAAATTGTCATTGCATATAATATTTCTCATACATGATGTACATTATGTATATTTCTTTTAATCTTTATCTTGAAAATCAGTGTTTATGGTTTTAGAAAGTTGCAATATAGTACAATCATTTAAAAGTTTTATGTGATGCTCAACTTCTCTACACACTATAATGTGAGCTCCCATTTGCATGTTCAGTCACTATACTTTCATGTTTTATTATCATAGTGACATGTAAACCTATATTTTCCATTAGTGGATTTTCAAATCTTTCAAATTTCAATTGAAGTTACAAAATAAAGATAATGGTCATTGAAAGTAAAGAAAACATGGGAATTGAAGGGATACTAAAAACTTGGTGGATGTGAGGCACTGAGGATGACTACTAGGTGGGAATATCTATATGTAGAATGGGCCTATTATTGCTTGATCTATAAAAATCAATGCTTCAACAATTAAAATTGCTAATACTTATCTGTAGGTTTGTCACATACTTTACACTGGAAGAAAAATGTACAAAATAATAAATCAGAGAAAATGGAAGGAATATCCTTCTCATACCATATATGTTAAGATTGAATAATTAGGTCCAAGTCTCTTCCAATTTTATGTTGACTTGAGTACATAGATAACAGAGCCACGCATCAATAATCTAATTGCTAATTAGATCCTTCAAACTGGTATAAACC
Source organism: Pseudotsuga menziesii (assembly GCA_001517045.1). Taxonomy (NCBI): domain Eukaryota; kingdom Viridiplantae; phylum Streptophyta; class Pinopsida; order Pinales; family Pinaceae; genus Pseudotsuga; species Pseudotsuga menziesii. Next base: position 183,133 of record LPNX011225168.1, read on the forward strand.
CCTTCCTACATTTTATTTTGTGAACTTTTTAAATATTTGATTTTATTTTCATAAGGAATGAATTATTAAAGTTGCTTGAAAGATATAAGAATATGAAAACAATACCTGTAGCAAGAGTGGTGTAGACAAGTCCTATTATCATTCTCTGGATAGATCCAACAGCAAAGGGTTTTCTAAAAGACATGACATCCAAGCAAGTCCATACCTGGAGACTGGTGGCTGTAAATAGGTCAACTTTTAGAATTACTATCTGATAAGAAGTTGTTCATACAAAAATAATTAGTTGGGAGTAACATGTAGGGAATCAAGCACATAATCTATTTTCAAAGGATAAAGGCTTACCTTCTGCAACCTCTGCTTCTTCTCCTCCTTTAAAGATTGCACTGTTCTGGCTAGCCTGGAAAAAGTATCATTGCTAATTCTTTTTGACTGAATACCCACAGAATCACCTAAGCTAGGATGAACCTCGGTAATGATATTAAAAAAGTCCATTCCCAATACAGCGCAAAGATCACGTACAATATTAACATAATCAAGCACTTTGTGTAGCCGATCACTCTACCAAGGATTAAATTAATTAATTAATGCATGAAGTACCATGAAAGTCTAGTTTATAATTAAATATGACATGATATTCCAGGAAATATGATATTCAGATCAAATGAAAAGGATTTGTCTTATTACTCTGGGAATGATTATCACCCCTGCTAACTTCAACTTCTCCAACAATGACAAAATGACAAGAGATGATTTCTAAATGAATAGCCAAGTCTAGCCCATGAAGGAATATATAACAGATGGGGACACTATTTTCAGCACAAACTAAAATGCATATGGAGCAAAGCTACTGAGAAATATCACCTTTTCTCTTTGAAGCTCTTGAAACTGTAAATGAAATTCATCAAACTTTTTCAATGATAGGTCCTGATCATCAACTTTCGGAGCTGTAGGTTCATTGAGCTATAATTTTCTAGAAATTTCCCCACAAATCCTCTGAATCTGTACTTGAACATCCAAAAACTGCTTGATCCTCTCTTCCTTTTGCTGCCAAAGCTGTTCCAGAGCTGGTGTAATAGCAGCAAGCTGTTCCTTCAGGGTGCCTGTAGGCTTTTCAGGCTAGAAATACAGTGAACAAATTTACTGACATAAGAAGTGGCTAAACAAATCCCAGAGTTCATCGCTAAAGACGAGCATGGACACACAATAATTATCCATTGAACGCATAACGATTTTGGTGATGGCTAGAAAAAAGTTTGCTAATATGTTGGTCACAAAGTCACATTACCAGAATTGCTGAAATAACAATGCCAGCCTATACCCAATATGGGAATCTAAAGTTTAGTCACACTGGATCTTAGCCTCACGTGAGTGTGTTTCTACGAAAAATAGTACTTACAAGGCCATGGAAAGAGTGCTCGCCAAGTGCAGAGAGAAGATCGGTGAGTTCAGCTCTGGAACCAGCTAGGGTTTGAAGTAATCGAGCTCTTGACTGGGTCGCTTGATCAACTTTCTGCTTGTAGACATCTAAACATTCTTGCTCCAACTGAAGCAACATCCTATCTCATTCCACATCACTTTCTCCAACTTCGTCCCATATTTGCTGCAGGCATCACCAATTATTTATTGACCATCACAGAAATGCTTAAGCTTAAATTTTAGGAAAATGCTGAGAAATGATTTTCTATCATAATAAAGGGGGATCTGGAAACATTGATAGCAACAAAAGTAGGAGCGTTGAATTCAAAAGGAATCGTAGCATTTTGTGAAGTTTATAACAATCTTACAGAGAAGCCAGATAACCGCAATGGAGCTCTCTGTTTTCCTCTCAAAAACTATTTCATTTCGTAAAATTTCCAACATATAATGAATAATGCTAAATATGTGTGAGAGAAATTGATCCATACCTCCAAATCCATATGGTCAACAATATGAATTAGAGAACCTCCACCTTCACAGGGCCGAATCAAATATCCACTAGGATGCATTTCAGCTCTAACAAAGTGCTACACAGCAGGCATGCTAGGACCTCCCTGAGTACCAGTTAAGGATCTCTCGCAGACCTTCAGGAAGGTTTTGGAAGTTTTACAAAGTTACTTAATAGAGCGAAAAGAAGAAACGCTCAAGGAAAACTAAATTTAGGGCAAAAACATAACAAGGCACACGGCGACAATAGAATAAGTACAGGAAGAATAGAATGAAAATAGGCTAGAACTCTCGATTTTTTCTTAAACGCTGAAGTGACAACAAGAAATATCCAACTTACCACAAGACTACCATCTTCCAATACAGAGGTGTATCTAAGAGTCCAGAAATCCCGGGCAGGAGCTAAAGTAGTCGGTGCATACATCTGCAATTAGTATTAGCATTCAAATTAGGCATTGATGAACACTTCACAAATTCTATATGGCTACAAAGTTCTCAGTCTACAAATCGTTTTGCCTGCATGTATAAGAGCTCAATGGTTCCTCCATTTCCAGTTGTGAAAACGGTAACAACATCCACACTGCGGAAATCCCGAAGCCAAGATGTGCGATCTTTGAGAATCTCTGCAACCTGAATTAAACAACAAAAAATAAGAACCAATTCCTCTTTCAACCTGCAATGAAGACAGAGATCGTTGGGAATGGAGATATGTCTACCTTTGAAGGGTCTATACCAACAAGAGAACAAGCTCGTGCAGCTACTCCAGTACACCCATGTGAAATAGTGACAATCCCAATAGCATCCGGACCAGGCTGTACAAAATGCCCCACTTTCAAGAGTCCATGGCAAGAGCTGATATTTGCGAAATCTTTCAGAGGAAAACCCCAACAAGTGAAACCCCAGGACAATCTGAGTTTACTGCACGAGGGGGACGCTTTTGAGCACGACGGTTTCGACAGTGAGGCCCGGCCCGAATGGGATGGAGTTGGATGCCACATTAGAGTGACAATTGTGTTTCCAATTAAAAGCTGACAGAACTTTTCACATTAAATTCAAAAATGTTAATGCCATCTAGATGCTGGCTGGATGCTATATCAGAACTAGTCAGGCACCACATAACTAGTCAAAGGATAGATCAGTGTGCCTTATAAGTTATAACATACATATTTAATACAACAAGCACATGTCAAAATCTCATCATAAATGCTTTGAAGTTAGGTGACCTGAAGGGATGCAATGCAGATACCAGGTCAGTGCCACATGGGCAACATATCAGATGCTAGAATGCAACCTAAGATAAACAAATAAAACGTACCCAGTATTTGTCATAGATGAAAGGAAAATGCTGAAAAATATTGTCAATGGGTCATGCATGCGATTAAAGTTTAAACCCACTTAACGATCAGATTAAAAATTTAAAACTGGATTAATGAATAATTAACCTCAAGTAATAAAAAGGAAAAAAAAAGATTTAGGGAAACTAAAAGTTTTAAATGTCATGACTACAAATCAAGTCCAAAAACATATACAGTCCTCACGACCCCAATAAAGACCAAATTTTGCAGCAAACCCATGGAATCAGGGAAACAAAGAATCAGAGTAAATATAACCTCAAGAAACTATTAAATATGGCTCAGATGGACTCAAGGACCTAAAGACTTCATTAACCGAAAGGCCAGTTACACTCGAGAAAATACTCAAGAACACTAAAATATTTCTTTTAAATATGTGTTCTTTGTTTTGACAAATTTATGTGAGGCAAAATTAGTTATAGATAATTAAAAAGCCAGGAAAACAAACTTTTCAAGAAAACAAGAATAGCAGATGGAATCACAAACAAAGTTGTCTAAACAGTAAATTAAAAACATTATATGAACAATGACATTTACAATGAAAAAGGTGAACTTGTTGAACCTAGACAAGAAAATTTCAAGAAGAAAGACAGAATATACAAAAACTAGGAATTACATTGTCATCAAACTCAAGAAAATCCCGATGAGGCTTTTGAGAAGCTATATTCCATAATGTATTTATGTCACTATAATGGATAAATAGTCCTTTCAAAACAAGTAAATAAAATTGATTGTATAGAAAATATGATTGAAGATAGGATGCACAAAAGGTACAGTTCATGATAATCAGTAAAAATTATTTTCAACATACTAAATTTTATAGAAATATTAGCTTTCTTCTAAAATATTGGAATCATGCTTATATGAACCTAGCTAAATATGGTTAAAATGTATTATTGGCCCATTTTATGCCCAACAATTATCATTTCAATACATTATTTCTTTTCAAATTCTATTGAAAGCGTATTTGCTGGCAAACCCAAACAATTCATCTACTGTTGAGAAGTTGGATGCTTACTTTAGCCATGCACTTGTTGGAATTTGCTCATGTGAATGATGATTTGTGGTGATCATGGAATCTTGCACTTCTCCTTGGGTACCTCCATTCAAAAAACTAGGCGATACCCGATGATGGTCAGCATTACTCCAACTTCCTTCTGCAGATTCAAATGCTGGCTGATTCCGCCACAAAATATTACTACTTGAACCTGATGCCACATCTATGTAGTCCTCGCTAATTGGATTGATGTCGTTGGAGTTCTGTAGTGGAGTAAAAAGACAAGAGGGAAGACAACTTTCTGGTTCAAATGGTGACAGTAAATTTCTTTCAGGAAGTGGGTGCAGAAAATCTTTTTCCTGTTCTAGCACACCATTACCAATAGGTAGCCAAGAAGGCTTTCCTTCACTGGGAAGGTTGCCCTGTCCAAGCTGCGGTGTGTCCCACATCTGCCACTTGAATGCACCATCTAGAGACAATGATCGCAAACCCCAAGCCTTTGTGATTGGATGAATTTGGTCTCCAGCAACATGCACTTCATCAACAAGTTCTGAAGGCAGTAATTTAGAAATGGGAGACTCGATTGGTGCAGGTCTCTGTATTGGAGCAGAAAGAGGTGCACAAATAGGAGACGAGACACGAGGTGTTTGTGTGCCTGAGATAAGTTTGGTTTCAAGGCCCAACATTGATTCAGAAACAGGCATGTGCAAGGAAACAGGATTTAGTGGAACTAAAAGATCTTCAGAAGAGCTAACAACCCTCGGTGACAATTTTTGTGGTGACATAGTAGCAGGGGGTGACATGCTATTGTATGAACTTTTCATAGCTTGGGACGTACAATCTGGAACTGAGTTGCTGAAAATTGGCATGGTGTCTACTGGAGGAAGTAAGACAGGTACAGCTAATCCAAAACAAATATGGCTGGGAGATGATGACACTGGTGAGACAGATTTCTTTCCATCCTCTGTCTGATGCTTTTGCTCCAGAGGAATTCCCACAAATGCAGACGAAGTTGTCAAGCATGATGTTAAACAGTTTGTAGTATGATGTTCCCACGAATTGGTCTGATTTGACACAGGTAATGATGGTTGCAATTGAACTCCCACCTATGGGGTAAAATGCAAAAACTTCATTAGTCACTCTTTTTTCTTTCAGTGGACAAATATGCAAATCAGAGGAATATAATGCAGAAGAGAAGCTCAGTGTGCAATTGTCAATCATGCCAGGGTAACAAAGATATTTACATTGCTGTGTATTGGAAATTGTAACATTACACCGTAATATGAAGAAAATGTATGTTGCTTATCATTGCGCCATGTATGCATTTTCATCTGTTTTTGTTAGTTCTCTGTATTTTAGATTGGGTAAAATGATAAACCGTTATTATGGTGATAGTTGCCTTGCAAACCACATGATAGAGCTTCTCTCTACTGCACATTGTTCTTTCCTAATGTTATAATATCTTCACTCTTCTTTTCAACCTAGGATGTAATAAAGATAACTTGAAACGAGATTACAAGATGACAAGATGCAAGACAAACTACCAGATAATCTTGAAACTCACAGGGGCTTGTGGCTTCTTGATTCCTGGAGTCTTGCCGGTAACATTGCCCACAAGTTTCTCCACCTTGCCATTGGCAGCATTATTTTCTTGTCTGAAAAAATCCTCTGCAACAGTATTGCTTTCTTTACCCCAAGGTTTTGCCCAATTCGTTCTATTCCAAGCAGAACCTGTGTTCTGTGTAGACTTGGTTGAGCTAATAAGAACATTGGCTGACAATGGAAAGGCATCAGCAGAATGAGCTAGTTTAGTAGATTTCATGCCAAGACCTAAATCCATTCCAAAATTCTTACCTCGCGAGGACGTGCTGCTGCTCGATTGCCATGTAGAACTTTTTGAAGGTGATTGAAATGGACCTTTTAAAGGAACTAAATGCCTAGAGCCACCAGCCCTTAATATACTATTAACTCCTCCCCTCAATCCCAGCTCGTTATTCTTTAGCCCAGAGTCGTTACCAAACACTCTAAAGTTTTTGGCACTCTTTTTCTCTGCTACATTGAGTATTTTTTGTGACTCCCTTTTCTCATTCTCACCCTTCTTATCCAAATCCCCCTTCTTTTCATGCTCTTTCTCCTGCTTCCTAGCCTCCTCTCCTTTAGCTGGTGGTTTATCCTTCCCTAGCCCTTCTCTTTTTCCTTTACCTTATTCTGCCGTCTCCTTTCCACCTCCCTCTCCCGCCTAATTTCCCGCTCATTCTGTGCAGCTTGTTCTTCTTTAGCCTCCCTCAACCTTCTCCTCTCCTCTACCAATCGAGCAACCTCTTCTCTCTATTTCCTCTCCTGCTCCTCCTGCATCTCCTTCTCCAACCTAGCCAGTCTCTTCTCTTCGGCTTTCCTCCATGCCTTTTCCCCCTTGGTCCCTTGAGAATTGCATCCTTCTTCACTCTTCCTCGAGCAGACCTTCGCACCGGAATTCAAGCCCTCTTTGTTCCCCAAAGAGCCCCTTCTAAGCATCCTCCTCCAAACCCACCTGATCCAAAAGAAGTCTGTTCCTAGAACTCTCAGAAGGAAAATAACAACTCTAGGATACGTTTCACAAGTAGAACATTGCTCCGTTCCCCCAAAAACGTCACCAAGCACATTCCCATTGCTACCCAAACAATTTGTAGTTCCCCTGAGCCAGGAATCGCTCACTGACCACTCCTCCGACCAGCCTTTCCCATTCCATGTCTTGCTATTCTTTCCTCCGTAGAGGCTGGCAATAGGAATGCCAATTTGCGTTATACCGCCTTTGATCACAATGCCGTTCGACTGAATTCCTGGACCAACGATACCAGATGCAATGCTCGGTATATCCAACACCGGCCGCCGCGAGACATGCCCACAGTATGTACACATAAGATCCATGTAAGCTGTCAAGCAATTTCGACACCTGCGCGTCACTTCTTTCTGCCATTTCGCGACCTCCAAGGCCTGAATCCTCCTCCTGTCCCGCAGAACTGCGCTCCTCCTCTCCTTCCACGACATCAGCCGCGGCCTCATGACCTCCTGCCATCCGGGTACAACCAAGAGCAAGAAAACGCACACAAGGCGAGACGAAGTAACCTCGAACCTGAAACTCGAAGGAAGCACCTGGGAGACTGCAAATAAAAGGATCAAAGGTATCAGTACGCACTGCAACATGGTTACAAGCCGTCGTGACGAGCACGACGCAACGCACATTATACACATTATTCTTTCACCCTCCCTACGACATGAACCCCTGACCTGTGCCTCCACAACGCTCCAGATTTACAGACCGTGGAAACCAAACCAAACGAACGCTCCAATCAAAATTAGAATTAGAAGATAGAAGGTTTCAATGAATGAAGGCAGGGCTTCTCCACTTCAAGGATGGGATCGACTCCCACGATCAGGGCTGCTGCACCGTCGCCGAAGAGAGCTTGGCCGACCATACTGTCCAGGTGAGTATCAGAGGGGCCACGGAAGGTAATAGCCGTGATTTCACTGCAGACGACCGAAACCCAAGCTCCCCGATTGTTCTTCGCGAGATCCTTCGCAACACAGAGAACGGGAAACTTCAGGAACAAGCATTGTCCGAGGCGGTGGAAAAATTGAGCAAACAGCGGGTAAACCAAAAAGCCAACAGACTAACATAAAACACGTGGTAGCATCCGATTCGAGCTACAGACGAAAAGGAACAGTGGTATTCCGAACTTGTTCGAAGAGAAACGCCTTACGGCGTAATTAAAACATATATAAATACAATAACTTGACAAAGTTTAATTTAAATAATTAAGATGAACAAATTGAATGCATTAATTTCAATTAACATGATTTAAATAAATGGAAAATGAAACGTTAATCGAAATAAATGAAATTATAAAGAAATGCAATGTAGAGTATTGATTTTAGGTAAAAAATATTTTACATGCAGCAGAGTAATAAATGCAACAGCGGCTGCACTGTGAATGGTTGGATTTCAATTTGTTTGAGATCCAACAACTCACAGTGCAGCTGCCGCAGCATTTCTTACTATACTGCATGTTGAATATTGTTCGCCTAATTTTACCACTTCTATTATGCTCAAAATAGAAATGGTACATCCCCACCGACATGACTAATCAAATGGATGTCGCGATCAAAATACAAATGGTACATCCCATCGACATGACTAATTAGATTAGCACAACTAGGAGGGGTAAGTTCAAATCCACAACTTTTGAAAACGTTTATAATAAATAAACAGTTTTAATCCTCAAAAGGATATGTCTTACTCGGTGTTCGTTTCCATCTCAATTTCTTGTGCCATCTTTGATTTTTGTGTTTTACTTATTTTTTAATCAGAATTACACTTTGAATCATGAAATTTGTGATTAAAAATAAAAAATAAAAAAAAGCAAATCATAAAAAGAGTCTTAAAATTAAATATAATTTATAAAATATATATTATTGTATAATTGTTACTGGTATTATGTTCATAGATATGCGGTGTCAATGATTCGTTAGAACTTTTACTATTCGTTTTTAATTACAATTTATAATTTTATTGATAAAATTATAAACCATGTGTTCATTAGGCTAAGTAGCTGTACATTATTTATTATCAAAATTAACTTATGGATGAGATATAACAAAACTATTGAATAATGTATTATAATTAATTGATTTACTTACCAGTGAGAAAGTAAGTATTATAATGATTCAAAATAGTTTTTTATTAAAAACGAAAAAGTAAAGGTTATAATGATGATAGGTCAATGGACTTAAGTATTGTGAAAGGATCAAGATGAGATTAAACTTCTTTCCAGAAAAGTCATATAACGAATGATTGAAAATCAAGATTGTAAAATAGATATATAATATACTTGAAAATTAATTAGATAATCAATATAGATTTCATTGAAAGCTATGTAATTAATTTATTAAAGTGTGAGGATGATGATAGATTATCTATTAATTATTAATTATTGTAAAAAGTTTATGTTGTAGTTAAAATTTAAGAGTGTAAATTAGATATATTTAAAAAATAATTATATAATTAGTATATAGGGAGTTAATTATATAATTATTATATATAAGGTAAAATTACAATGATATTTTTGCTTTATGTATGTAATTAAATTTTGGTGGATACTTATATTCTATGAATTTCTAAAAGATAAGAGTTTATCTTCCAACTCAAACATAGAGAAATAAGTTAAAACGTAATATCTAAAGGAATTGATTTATTAATAATTGAATTAAGTGTTTGTTTACTCTTCTTTATTTATTTATAAATATATTAATTTTTATATATATAATAGGGAGATTTTATAATGAGAATAAGAGATATTAGATATTTTGAGAATATTATATAGAATTGAAATTACCATGTTGATAATGAATATAAACTTGTGTTATAATGATGATAGGTTAATAAATTACATATAATAAAAAAGATTGAGAGAAAAAAAAAATTTCTTACAATGTGGTTGAGATCAAGATTCCAAGAGCATGGCCAACATGGATCATTATTCTTAGGTCACCAAATACATTAATATCAGACCCATTTCAGAGGATATTATAGATCGCATGATCCCCTGGTGTTATTTTGACAGGCAACTCAAGGATCACCTAGTCTAGGTGGTGTCAGGGGCATCCTATTCATCAATGACAATCTTAGATATCATCTATCAATTGGTATGGGAAACACTACAAATAGTTAGGTTGAATTACATTCTGTAAAGATGATCCTCCACCTAGTTATATCAAAGGAGATGACAAATCTCCAAATTTTTGGTGACTCCCTTCTCATAATCGATTGGCTCAATCATAGAAGACCACCCCATAACATCTACCTGCGACCCCTCTACGATGACATCCTTAGATTGCTTGGGTTGTTCGATGACTTCTCCATCAACCGCATATACAGAGAGAAGGATCACCAAGCTGACTCCTTATCCAAATCGAGACTACTATTGTCCCTAGGTATGTGGAAACTATGGGAAGTTAACATCGATACCATCAAGGAATATGATATGGGTCATATCTTTATGTAAACCTATCCATGGAGTTGAACTCTGTGGGATCGTGGGATTATCACACTTTTGTCGCCCATATGTCCTTTTATCTGATCTCATTAGTTGTATCATTATATCCTGTAGAGGACTATCAAAATTTTGATGCATGATTGTACTTATACCTAGATGATATCAAGTAATATATATGTAAGGAATTGAATTCCAAATGAACAAATATGGTTCAGAGTTTTCAATAAAATTTTGAACCATGATATTTTTTTCATCGAAAAAAAAATCAAGATTCTTGGAAGAAGATTCTGAAATAGATAGATTGGAAGATAGTTGTCAAATAATAGTTTATTTATTTATAAGTGAATAAGCAAAGTGTTATGGTGATAATAGATTACATTATAAAAATATTATGTGGAGAGTAAACTTTTGTAGAAAAATAAGAAAAGAGAGTTATATGTAATATTTTGAAAATTAAGATTGTAAAAAATATATATTTCAAACATAATTAGGTAATTTTCATATAAATGTAGAATTTAAGCAAATAAAAACATAATTTATTTATTTTTTTAAATTTAAAATCAAAATTATGAAATAAATAGAATTGAAATTAATTAAATAATTACCTATACATAATTGTAGTTAAAAAGAATATATTTTCTGATTGAAAATCTAAACAAAGAATATATTTTATGGTTAAAAATCTAAACTATGAAATAGGAAAAAATAATTATATTAAAAATACATATTTTTTTTCACAAAAAAAAAATCCTATTATTTATATAATTAAGGAAAATTACATCTCTTATGAGAGTGAGTTGCCCCTACCCTTTTCATTAGTGTCTGAGTCTTGGCTATGGTTCATTTTGATTTGGATTTCTAATAGACTCGACAGCATGGCTGCATTCAACTAATGAGGCTCTTTTTGGATTCCAATGAGTCCCTCAATATCTGCTTTGAAGCTCTGTAGCTCCACCTTTAGGCTTATCATAGTTTCTGCTATGTCTGCTTTCTTCTTACAAAAATATCTTCAAAACAGAGAAGAACCGATACCATAAGAAGGCATGAAATAGACCAACTAACAAAAAAGTATATAGACCCTTCTAGACACTATTACATCAAATCTGAAATATTTGTTGTACCTTCATTTATGAGGGAACCTTCCGAAAATTCAAGAACTTGACATAACCAAAGTTAAGAGAAATGGAAAATTTTGAGAGATCATCTGCTTTACTATTGAAGCATCTCGAGATGTGCCTAAAAGTGATCTTCCCAAAAGAGCTTCTAAGAGCTTGAACTTTGAGCATCCAATGGTTAAGTAATAGCACCAGGAGGTTTGAAGATCCATTTAACCATTCAATTAGAATCTTAAAGTCACCATATGTCTTGATGTCTAAAATGCCAAAAAGAGAGGCAATTTGAAGGTGACCAAATAAGCTTAATAACTCATCCTTTGTGTTCAATCCCATTGCACCGCCCATATAGAGATAAAAGAAATGATCTATGCTTAATACAATCACCATTCCACATCCACATTGATTAAGGTTTGAGGCTCCATCAAAATAACCTGCAACACCTATGTTAACAACAGTAGGAGGATAAAGTTTTTTGACAATTCTGGTGTTGGTAATTTTCTCAAAATCCTTGAAATGATTTAAACTTCTAATTCCACACAAAATAGAATTAGGAGTGGAACCTTGAAATACTACTTTGTTCCTTGAAATCCACAAAGACGAGGAGATAAATATGGGAAAAAGCTTGTATAAGGCAACAATTGGTTACCAATTGAAAAAAAGAAGTCTCCATATTTTCAGCACCCCATTCCACACTAATTCCCAAAGAGTCTTTGACAATTGTCCAAACTTGAAGATTGAAAGAACAACTCACAAAAAGGTGATAACCAGTTTCATTATTTTTCCTGCAAAGGGGACAAAAACTAAGGCCTTGGCATCCCCTTTTCGTGAGATTGTGCCAGGTGAGAATTCTATCCTTAAGTACAAGCCACCAAAAACATCGCATCTTCTGTGGGATATTCCATTTCCAAAGTAATTTGTACCACCATTTTTTATTTGAAATGTTGTTATTCCTAGATAAATAATCATAAGCCAAATTAGATGTAAGGATCCCATTTTTTTTTGTTTTCAAGCCAAATTAATGAATCTTCCTCAAAGTTAAGTTTAACTCTAGCTGTATTCAGATTTTCAATATAACAATCCCAATAATCAACCCCAATACTTGTAAGTCCTAGATCTCTAGCATTCAACCAATAGCCTCCCTTTAGGACATCCCATTTTGGTCTTTGAAGTAAATCAAGATTCTTCATGTCAATCCAGGCTAGGTGCTCTAAATTTTAATTTGGTATATATGGATAGTCATTGTCACCTACAAAATGACCAATACCAGAAAGTAAAATTTTTCCATTTCCAATTTTCCAACAAAACCCTTTTTTCAGCCAATATATGACCTTGAGAAGGATAGTCCAGACCATCGAGGCCCCTTTTGGATCAAAGACTAAGTTTCTAATCCATGTACTAACTGAAGTATTCTTCAGATACTTAGTTTTCATCACTTCACTCCATAAGTTCTGACGAAACAGACATCTCCATAAGGTTTTTAAACAAAGTGTTGAGTTGAAAATAGATAGATTCTTTATACAACAGCTTCCTTGATGAATTGGATTATCTAGGGTTTCCCAAGAAGCCAAATGAAATTTCCTTCCTGTACCTACGCCTGACCATAAAAAGTGGAAGATTTTTTTTTGATGGAGTTGATAATGGATGCTGGAAGTTTGATCAGAGAACACCAATATATAGGAATTCTTTGAAGAGTAGCTTTAATTAAAGTAAGTATTCCTCCTAAGGAAAGGAATCTGAAGGCCCAATTTTAAATCCTATTTTCAATCTTCTTTATAACGCAAAACCAATCTTTGACCTTAGAGCAATTTGGTTTTAGAGAAAAACCCAAATATTTGAAACCATTCTCCATTTGTTCTACCTTAAACTGGAAGAGAGTCTGCAATTCCAATAAGAAATCCGGCTGAACTTTATGAATAAAGGACTAATATTTTTCAAGACTTACTTCCATACCTATAGCATTGTAGAAAAGCGCCAATAAAGAATGCATAATCTTCCCTTCTTTGATATTGTCCAACCCAAAGATAATAACATCATAAACAAAAACTAAGTGGGTAATCAAAAGATTATCTAAAAATTTGATACCTGAGATCAGACCTTCTTGTCGAGCTTTAGAAATTAATCTCCTAAGACCTTCAATCATGAGTAAGAATAATAATGGAGATAGAGGGAATCCTTGTCTCAAGCCTCTAGTACTCTTAAAAAATGAGGTAGGGGAACCATTGATTAGAACAACAAAATTTACAGAAGAGACACAACCCATTATCCAGTTCATGGCAGGAGTAGGGATACCAATCTGTAGAAGAACCAGTCTCAGAAAATCCCAATTGACTTTATCGTAGGCCTTATCAAGATCAAGCTTCAAGATCACCGAGCTTAAATTTTTAGTCTTAACAAAATGTAAGCACTCCTGGGTGGTACAAATGGCATCAAGAATCTGTCTATTATCTAAGAAACCAAACTACTCTTTTGAGATGTAATTTGAAAGCACATGTTTCAGTCTATCTGTTTCAATCTTTGTTACCATTTTGTAAACCAAGTTACATAGGAAAATAGGTCTGAAATCAGTGAAAGACTCGGGAGAGTCTCTTTTGGGATCAAAGTTATGAAGTGGCATTTAGAGAACTAGGCATAAAACCTTCCTTTCTGGAAAATTATGCAACATCCAACAAGTCTTTTCCAAAAATTTTGAAAAAATCCAAAAAGAATTCAACTGTCCACCCGTCAGGTCCTGGGCTTTTGTCCTTAGCAAAATTTGATAATACTTTATGAATTTTCTCAATTATAATTTCTTTACCTACCTCCAAACCTTATTCCTTAATAAAAAAAAGAGGGAAAGAGCTCAAGAACTTTTAATTGGTTTCCAAATAAAGCTTTCTTCTGATATTTGAATAAATATTTGAAATAAGATTCGAGAGCGTGTTTAATAAAATTTAAATAAAACTAATTGAAAAAAAAAACAAAAAACAAACCAACATAGTTATATTAAAAATGTGTATCTTTAGCTTAAAAACAATCTAAATAGAATAAGTAGGTAACCATCATATAAATAGATGTAGTAGCACTGTTACAATTATATAGATCTTTATAAAAGTGATTATAAATCAAATATTTAACTTTCTTTAAATTATTGTTATATATATTAAATTATTCTTTATATTATATCAAATTTAATAAAATATATATATATATATATATATAGCAGCATAATTATCATTTGACACCTAATTCACGATTCAATGGAAATAAATGATGTCATGGTTTTGGATCAAAATCAAATTTATCAAACCGAAGCCTAATTATTTCAAATTCTGTGAATTCGTAATCTTAAAATTTAGTCTACTACTTGAAAACACAAAACAAATTACTTATGTGAACCACGCATGTAATACCCCATATTTGACCCTTTGGTATTTAATTGTACATAATGTAAATATTGTATTGAGATCATGGCATTGAGCTCAAGTCCAAGTCCCTGCCATTGATGAATGTTTTGTGGATAGGTGATCAAGGATGATACCTATGGTGATGGTGCTAAGTCAAGCATGGTAGATATATTCTGATATATTATGTAAATGTACAAATTAATATAAAACCACAGCTAGCTATGGGACTCCAAACGTTAAAGAGATGGGGGCATGCTTCCCTAAGGGATGGGGGGGGGGGGAATTCAAACCCTTGAGCCAATGGGGGAAAACCAAATGTCAAAGGGAAAACCCATAAAAATGTCAACTATCCATTTTTTCTTTTGTGCCCAACCATCCAAAAGTGGTTGAGACAGTTAATGCATGGGGATGGGAAGAGTATGGGAGTGAAATTCGAATTGGGAAGCCACCCATTTTTGGGAAAACATGTTTTTGACATATTGGGAAAGTAAATGCTTAGAAATGCAGGCCCATCTTGTTGTTCATCCATCTGTTTTTCTCTCTCACGCGTTTTGGAGATCCTGTGCGTTTCCCTTCACAATTTTGGCAGTTTTCTCCATTTTTCTCCATGGATGGAAATTTATTTTGGTCTTCCTGAGTGAATGTGTAGCAAGGATTCATGATTTCGGGGTTTTTTCAGAAGCATTTTTGTCTTCCACATGCAGCTGGAGCTTGCTGTGCATTTACCTCAACGTTTTTCTTTCATTTCCTCATTTTCCCATACCCAGGATTTCATTTTTGGTATTGTGCAGTGAATGGGAAAAGGAGACCCACGATTTGGTTGTGTATGGAGGTCGTTTTAGTCTCTACAATGACCAGAAATGTTTTGTGAAATTGTATTTGTCTCACAAGGTTTTTTTCCCCATTTTACCAGTTTGTTTTGGTTGCAAACCCATTTTTTGTTATGCTCAGTGGTTGGGAAGATAGACCCACGTTTTGGAGGTGAATAGAGGTCGTTTTTTCCTCTGTGAAGCCATTGAACATTTCCTGAAACAATTTCATCACATGGGTCGTTTTTCCCCTTTTTCCATATTCGATTTTGGTTCCTAGGACATTTTTGTCCATACACAGAACTTGTATTTTGTTGTGAAGTGCATCCTTATGTTTCCTTGGCTGAGTAAGTCCAAGGAACCCATCTGTTAGTGGGTTGACTGTGTTTGGATGAGATTATTGGTTTAACTGTGGGTGTCTGGTCTTGCTGTGTATAAGTATGTATTCCCTAGTTCCTTGTGGAAATCATGCCCAGCTCAAGGGCGAAAATGATGCTGAGAGATTGATGAGCACATTGGCCTATGGTTGGGTGGAACATTGCAACAACATAGCTAGTTCCAAGGAAGCTTCTTCTCAAGATAAGTATTCTTGTATTTAAATCTGCAACTATATTTTCTTTGTAAATTATCATGAACATGTTGAATTCTTGAATAGGATGAATGTTGCTTGTTTTATGAGTTATGAACCACATGAATGTGTTGAATTAATGATGTTTCTTTTGTTGTGTATTTACATGTATTATTAATCTGTGTATGTATTTTATGTTCAATGTAATTTTATGTTTATGTCTATGGGGCTCATTTCCCCACTTAAATGATAGCATCAATTTCGTAGTCACGTCCTCTCAGATGGGAGGGGATGTGACAACACATATCCCCACACATCATGCAAGCTTTGAAAAATTTACAAGGTTAAAATTTAATATACTCCTTGTTGGCCTTAGGAAAAGATAGGTAGAATTCGGCCATAATTTTGCTTGGAATATAAATATTATGGTCGCATGACAAAAGAGCCTGCGACAAAAAGAAGAGTTGTGAAAAAAGCAGTCAAGGAAGAAGAGTTATGACAGAGGCAACCATGGGAGAAGAGTCCACGACAGAAGAAAAGTTGCAAAGAAAACGTTCATTATGGAAGGAACTACGACAGAAGAAGAGTACAACAGTTGAAAAGGACAACTCAATTGATCGTGGGTAAGAATTTAGTTAGAACAGTGCATGCTTTGGGAATAAAGCATCTTTGTATTTTTGGGTCAATAGTGCCTACTTTAGGTATAACTAAATGTATGAGAATAGGAATGACATTTTTTCGGCTAACATAATAGATTCAGTTGATTATGACATGTAAGATCCTATAAAAGAGAGAACCCAAGTTGTGTGTGGGTTGGTATCTTCCTGTTAAGAACCCATGTCAACCCTCCTCTTTATTTTGTTAGTATATTTTATTGGACGCATATGCTTTGTAAGTCGTCCCATTAGTATGTTGTATTATCCCACATTCATGGGGATTAATAGTTGATGTTAAGTTGTCTAGTTAGTATGTTGTATTATCCCACATTCATGGAGAGTAATAGTTGTTTAGATTAGACTTAGTATATAACTAAGTGTTGAGGCCAATGAAATCATCCAAGAGTTATTTTTTATTGAGCTTGCTCAAAGGAGGTTGCCCCCTCGAAGTGGCCCGTCATCAATAAAATATATTTTGTGCTCCAATATTTCTGTTATATCGTGCATTATCATTGTTTATTACATGAGGTTCTAGTATCATAGCACTTTCCTTGGAACAAGTGGGAATTTTTTTTTCTTTTCTAAAAAAAAAGTGAGGAGAAAATTGGGCGGTGACTTTCAGATCAATTTCTGAAACTTTTTTCACAAAATCAGAATAAATAGATTGCATATCTGAATTCCTCTTGCAAAAATACACAGTTTCAAAAAACAACCATCTCGTTTGGAGTTCCGAAAGTGGAGATATCGCAGATTTAAAATCAACAAATTTTCAGAATTTCGTTGACGGCCGCGGAAATTGCAAAGCGAAAATCTTTTGACCGGGTGCCCAGATTTCTATTATGATTGCGAGGGTAGAAGTGGAGTGGCTGTTCTAGTTCCAGAAACCGGATATAATAGCGATTTTGAGCAATATAGATCAGGTTATGCTCATTTTAAAATTTCATCTCAAAACCCTAACTCTAATTACGGGTTTTCTTTGGGCATCGGGTGGAATTTCTGCCACATTTTTTTATAGCACTGTGATTATTGTAGTAGTTCTTCTTCTTGCATCGGTACTATTCATTCGGATCAGGGAATAAAACCTATCCGCTTAACTGTGGGAAGTACTTGGGCATAGCCCTAAAACTCATTGTGAGGAGTACCATAGGAACCCCGAAATAGCTGGTCATTGAGAGGACCTGCCAAGTGAAAAGGAAAATGACCCCTACCAGATTAACTAGATTTCCATCTGTGAGGAAAACCAAAGACCTGTCATTTTTGGCCAAGCGGTTAGCAGTTTTACGTGCACCATGAAGTGAGGGGTATTGCCCCAATACTCAAGCCTGAGACAGCCTTGGTGGCTGAGTGACTACCTTTGAACCATTAGGAATCCAAATATACCTGGGGTCCATATCTATTTACAGTTGACAACGCACAAAATTCCAGAATTGTCATAGATCATTTAATCCATTTCAAGTTGATAAAGCACAGCTTTCTTTGACCGCCATAGATCATTCTTCTTAAAAAAAAAGTATAAATATTTGTTTTTTTTAGCCATATATTCCTTGATTTAGCTCCATTTCCATTGAAAATTCATAGTCACCCCCGTCATTCCATTCTGCATATTTCATTCATTGAGGAACCTATCCCAAATTCCACTTCCCGAAGCTCAAAATTCCACATTTGTCATAACTTCTTCAATTATCACCCAATCGCCTTCAAATTTTGCCACAGTGTTTGTTTCCAAATTCTGCTTCATTGTCCCTCTCTGAAAAATTTGCCCATTCTTTCACCCCGCTTCTTAAATTCGTATTTTTTGTTCCTTGTCCTTCAAAAAGTGTCCCAAACCTAGTCAACTCCAATTACTCACTCACGTCTTTCCCAACTCAAATTTTTTCTTTTCTAAAACCCTCTTTGTTTTTGTTTTTCTACCCATTCCCCCCGCCCCTGCCCAAAAAAAAAATGCTTGCTATTGTCACCTACGCAGGAGCAAATAGACAAATGGAAGAAGAACTTGTCACCCTCAAGACCAAACTCGTAGATCTGGATCAACGATTTCTCGACCTCCATCTTCAGCATTCATCCATGAGCAACCGACAACAACCTGACTCTTCTACAAACACTGAGTTCTCTGCTTCCAGCAACTTTCATGGGACAAAAATTGATTTCCCTCACTTCAATTGTGATGATCCAACTGGATGAATACATAAGGCAGAACAATACTTTAATATGCATAACACTTTTGATGTCACCAAAGTCCCACTTGCATCATTTCATTTGGAACGTGAAGCCCTTCAATGGTTTTGTTGGTATATTAAGGATCATGAAGAGCCCCAATGGACAGATTTTTTCCAACTCCTTTTGCACCAATTTGGCCCTAGTGGTTTTGATGAATTCACAGGAGCACTCACCAAACTTCGCCAGACTGGCACTGTGAGAGAGTATCAGACATAATTTGAGAAATTAGTCAAGCACATAGAAGTATTTTCTGATGCATTCTACAAGATTTTTTTTATTAGTGGTCTTCAGGATACAATCCGATCTGAGGTTAACATGTTCTGTCCCAACACAATGATGGAAATCCTAGGGTTGGCTAAGTTGGTGGAGGACAAGATCAGGGCTCAGCAACACCCCAAATCCACTTTTGTTCCATTCAGAAATATGGTTTCCCAAAGACATCCAATCCCTCCAACTCGTAGACCCACTCCTATCAAGCATTTGTCTGAAGCCGAGATGCAGGCACGTAGGGAAAAAAGAATTTTTTATAATTGTAATGGGAAATTCACCCGAGGACATCAATGTACTGAACAAAAGCTCTATCTCTTAGATGTGGTTTCTCCACCTGCACTTGAAATTTGTGAAGCTACTCAGGATCTAGTAGACGATCAGGTCAACATTCAGCAGCCGCCTGTTGACCCTCATTCTCATGACGAACACCCAGAGATATCTCTCCATGCATTAGCCGGAGTCACCGCCCCACAAACCATGCATGTCAAGGGTTTCTTCAAGAAGATTCCTCTTACAATACTCATTGATTCTGGTATCTCCCATAACTTCATTTACCCTCATATTTCCAAACAAGTTGATAGTTTTATCCATCCTTGCTCCATCTTTAAAGTCATGGTTGCCAATGGGAGCACATTACCTTGCAAAGGAAAGTGTCGCAATGTGTGTATCTCTATTGGAGATTATAACTTGCGCTCTAACATGTTTTCCATGCCTCTAGGAGGTTGTGATGTGATTTTGGGAACTCAATGGCTACGCACCCTTGGACCCATCTTATGGGATTTTTTTGAACTGTGGATGCAATTTTCAGTCAATGTGAACAAACACACATTCAGTGGCTTACAACCAAGTTCTCTCAGCATCATCAGTTCCCATCGCATGGAAAAGCTCCTTAAGACGAATTCACATGGTGTCATCGCTCAACTCCATTTCATTCATATGCAATCCTCAGCAATCTCAACTACTCCCTTGGATCTTTCATTCCGATGCACCCTTCAAATGCCGAATTTTTCCAAGCTCTTCACTCTTGAGAGTGATTCTTACAACAATGTACTTGGGGTTGTCCTCTTTCAAGATGAATATCCCATTGCATTCACCGAAAAATCCATTTCTGGAAAGAATTTATCCACCTCTACATATGAGAAGGAAATGATGACTATTTTTCCCATAGTACAAAAGTGGTGGCCATCCCTGTTAGAGAATCCTTTCGGCATCAAGACTGATCACCAGAGTTTGAAATATTTCCTATAACAATGGGTCGCATCCCCAACACAACAAAAATGGGTTAGGAAACTCAAGGATTATGACGATGAGATCACTTACAAGAAGGTTAGGGACAATATTATGGTGGATGCTCTTTTCCACACATTTGATGCCCATGTTTCTCTTTCAGTTATTTCTATGCCTATTCCAGCTTGGTTACACTATGTTCAGCAAGGCTATGTCAATGACTCCTCATTATACAAAATCATCCAACAGTTGGCTAGTAACCCTTCTGTGGTACCGTATTCATAGTGGGATGGATTTTCTCTGAGATACACACGTCGTCTGGTGCTTTCCCAGAGCACAGACCTTAAACATGCGGTCTTTTATGAACTCCATGCTTCTCCATTGACAAGGCACTCTGGGTTCATCAAAACATATGAGCTGGCGCAATGTAACTTCTTTTGGAAGGGGTTGCAATGATAAATTCAACATATATTTGCTAAATGTGCTCCTTGTAGGAACCACAAGGGTGAAACTACACTCCTTTCCGGATTGCTCGAACCTTTTCCCACCCCTACGAGGATTTGGACATATATTTTGATGGATTTCATTCAAGGGCTCCCTAAATATGGAAGGAATACCGTAATATTGGTTGTGGTGGATCAACTCTCCAAATATAGTCATTTTTGTGCTCTCAGCCATCCATATACCACCTCTTCAATTGCACAAATTTTCATGGACCAAATCTTCTTTCTTCATGGAATCCCTTCTTCCATTGTCTCCGACCGCAACACAACTTTCACAAGTCATTTACGCCTCACTGACACCAAACTGCATCTGAGTTCAGTTTATCACCCACCAATAGATGGTTCAACTACATTCATCAACAAATATTGGGAAACTTATCTTTATTGTTTCACCTCTGAAGAACAACATCAGTGGGAAAATTGGCTCCCTCTTACTGAATGGTGGTACAATAATTCCTACCATACTGCATCTAAAATGACTCTATATGAAGCATTTTATGGTCATGCACCTCCAGTACTCCTTCCATCCACCCCCAACAGTTCACCAGTTTAGGCAGTTGACATGGTTCTTCGAAATTGACATCAAATTCTTCACCTCCTGCAGGACAATCTTCACATGGAAAGAACCCGCATGAAACAACAGGCCGATCAACACCGTTATGAGCGCACTTTTCAAGTTGGTGATATGGTTTTTCTTCATCTGCAACCTTACAAGCAATTATCCTTGAAAGACAAAGGGAATCAAGTGCTCACTCCAAAGATCTCTGGCCCATATATAGTTCTTCAACAAATTGGGTATGTTGCTTATAAATTGGCACTTGCTCCTTCTCGCATTCAGCAAGTGATTGGCACCAACATCAACGCATAAATTGTTTTACCAAAATGGGATAATGAAGGATCCAACATTTCGGAGTTGGAGGCCATCCTCAATAAGCACACTTGTCAGCTTCTCTCTTGGTCCATCACAGAGGTATTCAATTCAGTGTCATAGCATGCAACTAGAGGATGCTTCATGGGAACCACGCCTTGAAATTCGGCAACAGTTTCCACATCTTAAGCTTTGAGGACAAAGCTTTTCTAAGAGGGAGGGGATGTTAAGAACCCATGTCAACCCTCCTCTTTATTTTGTTAGTATATTTTATTGGACGCATATACTTTGTAAGTTGTCCCATTAGTATGTTGTATTATCTCACATTCATGGGGATTAATAGTTGATGTTAAGTTGTCCAGTTAGTATGTTGTATTATCCCACATTCATGGGGAGTAATAGTTGTTTAGATTAGACTTAGTATATAACTAAGTGTTGAGGCCAATGAAATCATCCAAGAGTTATTTTTTATTGAGCTTGCTCAAAGGAGGTTGCCCCCTTGAAGTGGCCCGCGATCAATAAAATATCTTGTGTGCTCCAGTATTTATGTTATATCGTGCATTCTCATTGTTTATTATAGGAGGTTCTCCACACTGTCGGTTCTTGTCTTAGTATAGTTGTAGAGTTGTAGAGAAGAAATTTGATCCAGGCTATGTGTGGATCGACAATAGAGTGAAGGAGAGGAAACTTCAAAGACCTAATAGTAGAGAGCATGAAATGAGAGAAATCAGTATAGGTTGTAGAGAAGATCTAAAACAATGTCTGCAAGATAAGTGCGCAGATGAAAGGTGTTATATATTTCTCATGCTAGATGAAGAGCGCCTTTGTGGTTTTTCCTAGATGGGTTTCCACGTTAAATGTTGTCTCTATGTGTATTTGATGAATATGTCTATGTTGAATAAATGTATGCTATGAATAAGTAGGCCTGGATAGATTGACTAGAATTCTTTTATGAATGAGTGTTGAGATGCATGTGTTGCACTGTTGATAGATAGAATATGTGCTAAGGATTTATATTAATTGTTGTAATCTATGTCAACGAATAAGTAGGTCAATACCCTGAATGCACATACTAAGAATAGGAAATACACCCCCAACTTCGGTTGAGTGATTTGGTGAGGTTTTGTTAGAGAATAAATCCCCACCCAACTATATAAACCTGGTTTTGGCAGTTACCCATAGATATATCTTGGGTGAGACTGCATCTGTGTCACAGGTGCTTCCGACTGAGCCCTGCTATGTTGAATTGATATATTGGGCTTTGTTGACAGATAAACAATGGTTTGAACCTGGGTTGAAGGGAGAAAAGTCAACAAATGGTTTCGATGTTGAGACTGTGAATCATTTTAGTGAGGGATATGTTTTGGCACCCGACGAAGCCAAAAATCCAAGATGGGGTAGAATTTAAAGCATTAGAGTTTACATGGGAAGAAAGTGAAGGATAACAATTGAATCCAACAAAGTGGTTAAAGCGGTAAATTTATGAAATTTTACTTTGTGACCTTCTTGTTTTGTTGTATGAGTGGTTGTTGAAGCTAGCAACCCAGTGAAAAAATTTCCAATGAGGAGAATTGACAGATTGGAGTCCTAAACATATTCAATGGATGAAGAGTATTAGCAACCCCATATCTAGGGTTGTTGATTTCTGGGTAGACAATATTTTAGAAGGATACATCACTGAATTTTCTTTCAATGCAATAACATATTATAGTGAGTTAGAAAGAAAATTTTTCCAACGACCTAGAGGAAGATACTTGACATATTTAAGAATTTGGAGAATTAGTTGTTCCTTGAAGCCGTTAAATGGAGAATTCAACAGGTTTGACTCCCAAGATCCTCACACCCTTCAACTATATTGATTGGAGGGATAATATGCAAATAGTCTTGCGCAACAAGGGTGTGTACAAGGTCACCATGGGAAGAAAGGTCGAACCCCAGTAGAATCTTGAAAATTCGAAGTGTCTGAAAAAGTTGGATGAAGCATTTGGCTTCATGTGCATACACATCTCTAGAGAGTTACTATTCCATTTTCATGGACTGAAAAATCCAAAGGAATTATGGGAGAAGCTCGAATCCTTGTTTGGAAATTAGGATGTGCTGAGGGGCCATATTATGGAGAATGAATTGATAACACTACAACCCAATAACTTTGAAACTATACAACAATTATTCTTAAAATCCAAATCTATTGTCATGCAATGAAAACAGTATGGGATTGATAAGAAGGATGAGCAATTAATGCTCTCAATTCTGAGTAATCTTGGCCTAGAATTATCAATGTTCATTTCCACCTTTCACTCTGGGAGACCGAAAACCCATCATTGGCTAATGCCATCCCTTGATGACTTCACAAAATCTCTTATTCAGGAACAAGACAAGCTGATACAGACGGGAACCCTTAGAGCCTCCACAAATCAAGCTCTCTTGGTTGGGGAGATAAATAATGCGCAAGCAAGGAGGAAGCAAAAAAGAAAGGAGAAGAGGAACATTGAATTCAAACCTAAAGAAGAGTTTGATCCAGTAGATGAAGCCTCGGGATATAAGAAGGACAAACATCATAGGTTTGACAAGGGCAAGTGCTCCTACTGCAAGAAAGGAAACCATACAGAGAAAGGTTGTATGAAAAAGACCATAGATCATATGTCAAGTCTCCTATAACAACACAATATTTCCCTCGCTAAAGGGACAAGGAAGACCGACTCTGGATACAAAACTAAAAATCATGAGAGATTCCATGCACTGGAGGATGAATTTTCAAAATATCATTCCTTCATCATTGATTAAGGAGCCTCCAATCACATGGTTGCATCCAAAGAATCATTCTCTTCATTACAAATTACTAATGGTCTAAGTATTCACATGGGACATGACACTCAAATCCAAGCTGAAGGGAAGGGTTCAATCAAATTAGAGCATAAAGTGTTCAAGAATGTCCTCTATGTTCCCTCCTTTGTAGAAAATCTATTGTATGTATACCAGATGACTCATATTGTCTCACCAAAGCAAGTTGAATTTGGCCCTGACTCAATGGAGATCTCAGATATCTAAATTGGGAAGCTAATAGTTAAAATTGTTGCAAACCATGCCTCAAAGGCATATGAATTCTCACACTTTCTTCCATACTCAGATTCAATGCACTCGCAACTACCATTTAGGCCCCTTGAATTTACTTTAAGGGAAGGAAGGATGCCGTGCAGCCTAAAGGTTTAGGTAAATTCATCCTACCTAAACCTTTTGCATATAATAATGTTTCCATTAATGTTTCAGATTCAAAATATTAAGTAGAGGACCAAGTTGCATTAGTTCTTGGAATTGAAGATGAAGTTCAATCAAATACAAATGCATATCCAGTCCCTACTCCCAATCCTAGGCCTAAATGGGCTCAAAAGGTTATTGAGGCTACTGGGAACATGAATGGAGAGTCATCTAACAAGAGAAGAACAAGATCTTAGTTTCAAAATGAGAGCCTTAGACTATGTCAATAAAATCCACTTCTCATAGAGAGGTGCTACAAATTCCCACGGAGATGCTTCATGATGGTAAGGTCTAATCAATGGTTCTTCTCACTGAAGAATAATGAGACATTGGATAATGTCACTCAAATTAAAAAATTGGAAGGAAAAATATACATGGAGAATCCTAAGGGGTGCATTGATTCTCTCTTGACATGCAAGTTGAGGAATCCATTGTATGGGCTCAAGCAAGGCCCTAGGGAATGGAATCCCAAGTTCAATCCTTTCATACTATCAAAGAGGTTCCAAAGATGGAATATTAGTTGCAAAAGCAACAACATTTCTTATCTTATCTGTCATTAGATTGGAAGAAGGTGGAGAGGTTAACATGCGCAGTACTGGGAAAATAGTGCATATAAGGACCATCACACTGCATTACTGCTTCATAGAGATGCATACTACATAAATTTTTCACAATTCCTTTTACTCGGGAATAAATTTTCTCTTGCTGTAGACTTTGATACCAAATGGAGCAACTGAATCCGGTTTTCCATTAGTCGGATCCAACTATCATTTTAATAATGAATATGAGTAATAATAATATATCGGATGATGAATATTCCAATGATGTCTTGGACTTAAATATGGCTTGGACATTCATGATGAGGAGACACCTCCTTTCATACTAACCTAACTATAAATTATTTAATTATAATCTTATTTTATGTTCATTACATAAACCTGCAAATTATGTGCTTCCCCTTACAATATCATGTGCTTTGATACCATGTGAAATTATTGAATAACGTACACACTCAATCTAGTTGCAAAGAGGAAACAATAAAAAATTGCAAGCTTGAGACCAACAAAAATAAAGAGAGAATTGATTGAATTAGTATGAATTAATCATACTATTACATGATATATCCTAAAAATAGTGAACTAATGTGCCTTAGTTGAGCATATATATCTTACTTGGGCATGCATTGACACAAGTACTAGTAATATGCTAGGCTAGTTTCAGTTAATTGGCCATATGGTCATCATTTAATCATAAGTGGTTGCGCCCTATTAGTGTGATGCACATGAAATTCTCCCTCTTAGTAATGATTCCGAGGTAGGTAGGATCCCCTAGTGACGATTCCAAGGTAGGTAGGCGCTAATGGTGATGATTCCAAGGTGGGAATGCATAATTGAACTCCACTACTGTATATGAAGTGCAACTGAAGCATGACTCAAGGAAAGGTGTGCAATTGTCTAGGAGAGGATTATTATCATCTAAGAGAGAATACCTTGGACTAAATGAGATCAAGTGAGCCCTAATACATGTTTTATAAAACATAGGGAAAACATTTGCTAGGTAAATGTGCATATATTCTAATAAAATTCACTATGGTTTTTTTTTTCTTTAGTATGCATAGTGCTAAATAAATGTGTAACATTTTTCTCAAGAAAATTCAGTCTTACCACTGATCAAATACTTGGGGCTTGAAAACCCTAACTTACCACTAATCAAATATGGTTGGGCTTACGATAGTCACCTAACATCATACATACTTGCTAAAAATCCAACCTTACCTAATCTTCTAACATATCGAGGTTAAAGGTGCCTAGTCCAAATTCAACAATAATGGTATATGGGCCTAACCAGTTTGTATTGGTAGAATATGGTTTGGAATAAGAGAGTCTTATTGACTTTATATTTTCACTCAACCAACGATAGAAAATGCGATCCAAATTATTCCACTTTCTTCTGCTTGTTCCCTTTTTAGTTGGAAAATTGACTTCTATACAACAGTTATTTCACTTTGGTCTTTACTTGAGATTTTATTATAAAGAATTAGTACACAATAAAGTTATTCCTTTATTCTTTGCTACTTCTGCTCCACTTTCCTAATTTACACGTTGAATTCGTAACCTTTTTATGTAAATAATGCAAGTTGATATCCTCTTCTCATGTAACCAAGATTGTAGAATCTAAGCAAGTTCGAATCTACTAGGTATGATTCAAATTCCCTAACTTGGACTGACTACAGATAACTCTAACTATAGAAAAACACCACTAGAACTCGCTAATGCAACTCCATATGAATAAATCACTTCACATTCAGTTAACTATCTGAGTTATGTGAGCAAGGGATCCCAACTTTCTCAAACCAGGGGAAAGTGGAGCTAGGATGACTGAAGGTGAACTAGTTGTGGCTGATCGGAGAATGAATTAACATAGACTAGCTAAAACTGCAAGTGACTAGTTGGTTCCTAAATTATAGGGATAGCTCTCCAGAGCTCTCAAACTCATGTAAACCAACGCAACAGGTGGTAGGTGGCCACCAGATGAGTCCCTCATGGCTCTAGTGAGATGGCATCAAACTCCTAAGCTAGGAAATGGAATTTAGACTATGGTGGTCAAGGGAGGAAAATTACATTCCTACTCCATCTACCTTACTCCAACGTCGTGGATGTCGTTTTAGGCAAGTTGGACACTTCCGTTGGGCTCCTTGGGGGTCTACTCCATATTTTCCTTGCCCGCAGAAAATATTACCAAGCTTCTTCCAAACCTCTAATCCCAAAAAAAAATGCATCAACACAATATCTTTCGTCTCATATTCTGAAGCAAGATCTATCTTGCACTCTGCAATGAGTCTCTTCGAACCTGTAATGAACAAATAATCAACATAGAGAAGAAGAATAAGAGTATCGTCACCCACCACAATGAAGTATAGGTTAGGATCTGCCTCATTCTTTTGAAATCCCATCTATAGCTAGTGAGAATCAATACTAGAGTACCATGCTCCGATAATTTGCTTTATTACAATAAAGAAATGAAAACTATGATCATGAAGCATGAAGTGGGTGAATTAATAGCTTGTACAATTTTCCACATCTGACACCAATCACAATAGAGGTAGAGTCTCTAGATCCCTTGCGATGAACGTGTGCATGCCCATCTCAGAAGTACACTCCAAATCCCCTATCCTCTATAGTGGAAATTGATATGAAGTTATTCTTCAGCTAAGGGACATACAAGACATCCCTCATTATCATGGGATCCCTAGATTCCCTCCAAAAGTTAACAATACCTAGACCAACTTACCTGACAATAGTGTCATCTCCAAGCACTGTGTCAATATCCAAGATAGTATCAATGAAATATTTGAAAATATTGTGAACACCTGTCATATGGATGGAAGCCCCACTATCAATGTATCAAGTGTTGGCGGTAGATGCACTCAACGAATGGCCAACAATAGGGAGTACTCTCTCCCATACTCTCCCTCTTAGTTGGTAATGGACGCACTCAATGAATGATCAACAAATAGGGAAAAATCATTTTCAAACTTTGTTTCATACTCATCGACCTCCATTGAAGTTGTCATCTATTTCTTGTTCTTCTTTGTCTTCTTCTTATTTGGATACTCTCCAGCATAGTGCCCAAACTTGTGGCAAGCAAAGCATATCACTTTACTCAAATATTTCCTCTACTCACCCTACTGCTTATCCCCATGCTTAGGACCCTTCTTGGACTTATTGTTCTTTCCTTTAGATATAAAAGACACATTCTCCTCATCTTCCTTACTAATGGATGAACTCCCATGTACATATCCTCTCCGAGACTCCTCCTAAATGAAGTCATCCCAAAGATGATCCCAAGAAAGAATATTTTCTCTTACTACAACATCCTCCACAAAAATATCCCATGGCTTGGTCACACCATTCAAGGTTGTCCACACTAGCTCGTTGGCAGTAACAACCTCCTCAACTACACCTAGTTCATCCCTCACTTGAGCTATCCTAGTAAGGTAAGATGCAACATTTTCATATTTGGTCATTTTAATGCTTTTAAGTTTCTCTCTCAAAACCATCTTGTTATTCTCATTTAAACTCCAATATAGTTTGGTTCAGGAATCCCACATCTAATAAGAATTGTCCTTGCTAGTCACATGAGGGATAACATGGTCCTTAATTACATCAAGAATAATTGTCTTGGCCTTGATGTTCTTTTTCTCATAGGTTTCCTTCACTCTTGCATATATAAGAACCACCACAGGATTAGCTTGAGTGTTGTTCACAATGTTCGTTCACACCCCTACAAAAGAAAAACAATCCTTTCATTCCATGGATTGACATTGGATGCCCCTTCCAACCTGTCCTCAACCCTCAAACAAATTTCCATTGACTTTCTCACTACAAAAACAAGTCCAAAATATACTTGGTGAACAAAAACAGTCCCTCTATGCAAATCTAAAAATCTACCTGGTGTTTTCTACTTTGATCTTTAACCTAGCTCTGATACCATGTAAATTTTCACTTCCCCAAATCGGTTTCAAATCAAACTAAACACAATTGTTTAATTCCCAAACCCATTCATCATTTGACTTCCGAAAATGAATTCTTAACTCTTAAACATGTTCAAAATTTGAAACACGTGAATATTTTTCCAACTACTGGGCATAAATTAAATCCACACACAGGAAAAATCAGATGGTATTTTTGGGAAAATGCTTCAGGAAAAAACCCCCTATGGAGAAAACTTGTGGGAGAGAGTATTTTTATTTTCTTCAAGGAAATTGTACAATAGTGTAAAACTCAGCAAGTAAGAACAACGTATCTCAACCATAGAAGACAAAATTCATCCTTGAAAACAGTGCCAGGGCTGCCTCGATTTCTATGCACACCGCTGCCTCAAAATTCACATTGAAGTTTCAATACAATATGGAATTCCACACATAGTATAGATTCCTTTTCGAAATGTATGTATTGTATGGTCTTTTTCCTTGGTTATTGTGCCCTCAACTACAACAATAAATGTCCTTGAAAATCATGCCATTCTCAGCATAGAAATTTGTTCCCTCTGCTACAGGAAACTGTTGTTTCATTTATGACTACACAGATGCATTTAATAATATACTTTACTCGATTCTTCTGCCAATATCCTTGGAATGTGTGTTCATGTAATTCTTCTCGAAATACTAGTCACCTAGAAAATCGAGTTGCTCTTATGTTGTACAGATTGCATTGAAACTTGTTCCCTCTCCTTGTATTCTCTCTCTTAAGAACTCGACCTCCTCTCCAATGCTCATGAAGAAAATGTAATGTTCCTCTTCCCTTTCTTAGTCTTTTTGTTCATTCGATGAAGGTAGATTTTAGAAAATCTTTTGATACAGTTCCTAGAAGTAACATGTGGAGTAGGATAGAGGAGTTTAAGGTTCCTTTTGAGTTGAGAGTTGGCGCGATAAGGTTATATGAAAATGTCATTGTCATGTTTAAGAATAATGAGGGTGGACAACATATATAAATTGTAATATTGGAGTTAAACAAGGTTTCCCTCTCTCCCCTACCCGTTTTGGCATTTACATTGATAAGCTAGAAAAGTGTTTAGAAGAAGGAGGTTGTGCCGGTACAATATTAGCTAGTATAGTTATCATCCTCCTACTTTATGTTGATGATATTGTTCTTATGGAAATCTGTCCTTCTAATCTCGATAAGAAATTAAGAATTATAAGAAAGATTGTTAACACCGACAAGACAAAAATCATGATGATTAAATCTAAGAAAGACACCTATGCAAATTTGATTTATGATAATAGAAATCTAGAGGAAGTGACTTCTTACAAGTATCTGAGAATTGATAGTCATCACAAGCTCAATTGGAACTATAGCATTGAGAAAAGGATTAATGGAGGGTGGAAAGTTTATTTTGATCTTGAAAATAACTGTAAATCAACCAAGTTTCAACCAATAATATAATATCAATTTCGCTCGGGATCCAATTTAACTTAGGGCCTTTGCTCCATGGAAATCCTCAATAGTTCCAGAAGAGGATCCAGAGTGTGTCAAATTGTTATTTATTACTATCATTTTGGTTTCTATCTCTAATAACAACTTTCTTGTTTCCTATTAATGCTCGTTTTCCCTCCTTCCTAGCTTCTTTTACCTTTTGGACCTCCTTTGTTAATTTGACCTGATCATTTGGAATGAGGCCTTCATTTATAAATATACCCGAGCCTTTTAAACTTGATGTCTTAGTGAGTATGTTGTATTTTGTTCGGTAGCTCTCTAACCTTAACCCGTATTAGCCTTTCTTTATTGTCAATTAATTTCCCTAACATGTTTTCTTCTATGAGATAGATAGTTTCAATTTGTAACCTATTGTGAAGTTTTGTCTTGAGAATGGCTAACATATCATGTTCTTCCTCCTCTTTTAAACAAAAAATTATGAGGTTTAAAGCTCTTTTGCTAGCCTTCTCATGGTTTATGGCTATGAGCTTATGCAAGTATATAACAATCATTTTGCCAAACAATAGTTTTGATTTTACATAAGTTTTATAAAATTCACATATAAAATTAATATTTATTTTTTTAAAATCTATTTTTCATTTTATGATCAGTTCATTTTAATGATTTGACTAATTTTCTATAGTGTGCAATTGAAATTGTATAAAAAATTAAAAATATATAACCAAGTTTCTTGTTTATTAAAATAGTCGTAATAATTAATCTTGATAGATGTGACAATCACATCACAATGGTTAGCTATAGTTATATTAATGTATAGAACTTTTATTTAGATATAATAAACTTTTTAAAAATATATATATAAACTTCAACATAGTATAATATTTTTTCTATATAAATTTATAAATAAAAATATAGTTAACTATAGTTATAGAACTTTTATTTAGATATACTAAACTTTTTAAAAATATATATATAAACTTCAACATAGTATAATATTTTTTTTATATAAATTTAGAAATAAAATTTATTAATTTTTTGGGGGTTAAATATACAATATCTATATATGAAGTGTATAATTATTATTATTTTATTAATTTTCTTTGTTAAATATACAATATCTATATATGAATATATAATGATAGAAATATTGAGTATGAATAATAAATGATATAAATATAACAATTATTTTTCATTGATCATAGACAATTGATTCACTAATTTTAGTCATACTATCTCAATAAGTCATACTATCTCAATAAGGAGTTAACACATCCAATTCAAAATAATTGTAATCAATCCCTGTTAAATCCTTAAAATGTCTTTAGCTCCCATGAACATAAAAATGAACTTTTCCTAAAATTCAAAAGGGATACTTACTAAGTGGCCTGAAGTGATTTGGTTTTGCAAGGTCTTACTTAGCTTGACTTGCTTGACTTGAATTGTGTTACAAGAAATAAATGTCATTAATATTTAGTGACTTACTTAAGGTTCATTAAAACAATCACTTAAATAAAGAATTTAAATTCAAAAACGCCATAAGCTATAAGCTATCCTAAATTAATACACTTATTTTAATAATCTATGCATTACATTGGGTTTAATATTTTGAAATGCGATATGACTATCGATATTAAATTATATTAAATTGCTTTTACATTTTTGAAATGTACTTGAATCATATCATTCTTAAATTAAACACCAACTATGTACTTAGGTTATCCATATCATATTGCATACATTTTAAAAAAAATGTAATTTAACTATCCCTAAACTAACTAGCTACTACTAGCCCTTGTTAACTTTTTGAATCTTGCTACATATATTTTTCAATTAAAGTATCTATGAAATACAAGGTATGTTTTTAAGTTAAAGTATCAATGAATTAATACAAGGTATGTTTGGTATGTTTTTCACTGTTAAAGTATCCTTGAAATACAAGGTATGTTTTTCAATTAAAGTATCTGTGAAATACAAGGTATGTTTTGCACTAGGGTAAGATTATTTTAACTAATTATGGCTAATGTTCGATTAGCATATGGGTAGTTAGTGCACAATGTCTGGGATTGCTTTGGATTAAAAAATGGGAGCAGAGGAATTGTTTATTTTGAAACAAGTAATTCCAAATATCATTGGAAAATAGATTTTGCATGCAAAGAATCTTTATATTTAAGTCGTAAACTGCCTAATAATATTGGGGGATAATTTCATGGAATTAACCACCACCTAAATAAACAATTCCAGAGGCCTGATTGTCTACATAAACAATTCCAGAGGCCTGATTGTCTACATTAGAAGCCTGCACACCAACAATAAATATACCACCCTCATCCTCCAAGAGACCTCTCTAAATCCCAATTTTTAAGATGAATATTGACAGTTATAATTGTCGTTCTGTTAATTTTATCCACGCTAAAAATAGCCAAAATATGTTCCAGCTCTTTCAAAATATACTGACGTGAAAGAGGGGGCGTGGGGCCAACTTAAAATACAAAGTTCTGAAAGTTCAAGGTTGCATTAAAAACAGAGAACCAAAAAAAGCATAGTTCTGAAAGTTCGAGGTTGCATGAAAAACAGAGAACGAAGAGTCTTGACGAAGTTACCAATTTTTATGCCATAAGGAGAATATGTAGTTATCTAAATGATACATCCAATTAATTTATTATATCTCTTTATTTGTCCCTGCCCCTTTAATTTATTATATCTCTGTCTTTTTAATTTATTATATCCCTTTATTAGTCCTTTCCCTTCTGCTGCTAGCATGGACTCTATGAATCAGCTTGCCGCTGTTTTCATTAGTTTACACTAAAACCAATACAAATTTTAACCATTTATCCCAACTTTTATTTTGCAGAGTATGACCAACCTTTTTTTCCACCAATTAAGCATGACCAACCTTTTTCTTAACCAATGAGGCAATTTGTACTCTTATTTGGCCTTATACCAAGGCAAGTTTGGCTTATGTCAGTATTTCTAAGAGCATTTTGTGAAGACTTCCTATGTTATATAGGCAAGTGATGCTAACCTTGAACTAATGCTAAACTAAAACTAGCATTACTTCACAAACATTTAATGTATGTGAATCACATCTATGTCACTTCATTTAGATGGGTGACACCTTTGGCACCAACTTCCACCAGAGGTAGTTGACACACTTCTTCCTACATGGATGGCATTTGTCAAGCTATACTCTTACACTTATTCCTGCATGGATGGAATTTGTCAAGCTATACTATCAACTAATGTAACTCTTATAGACCCCATGTTATAGACATTTGCAACTTTCTGAATTTCCTTCCTCAATGAGACAAATATTTTGTGCTACATAGACCCTCTGAAGAAATGATGGACGGGACGATCTCTTGAGAAGGATGGAGATGCTCAACATGTGCTCAGAGAGATGGAGGAGCTACTGGACATGTCAATTTTGTGCTACATAGACCCTCTGAAGAAATGATGGACGGGACGATCTCTTGAGAAGGATGGAGATGCTCAACATGTGCTCAGAGAGATGGAGGAGCTACTGGACATGTCAATTTTGTGCTACATAGACCCTCTGAAGAAATGATGGACGGGACGATCTCTTGAGAAGGATGGAGATGCTCAACATGTGCTCAGAGAGATGGAGGAGCTACTGGACATGTCAATTTTGTGCTACATAGACCCTCTGAAGAAATGATGGACGGGACGATCTCTTGAGAAGGATGGAGATGCTCAACATGTGCTCAGAGAGATGGAGGAGCTACTGGACATGTCAACCTGCAACCTGTAGTGCATATATATTTAAACGTATCTTATGTCTTGTAAGGAAATTTTATCAAACTTTCTTTAAGATGGTAAGATTGTAATTTCAGCATTCATAAACTTAGCATCTTTCTTTAAGATTTTAATTTCAGTATTATAGACTTGCTACTTGTTTAAAGGTGCAACGTAAACTTCTTGGCGGACTAATTCGTCGTTCATGGGGCCACCCTAAATTCCCCAGCTTCGAAGTGCTTGTGCAAATCTTGGTTGTTTTCCATTTCTCAATGACGTCGACTCCATTTCATTGAAATGTGCAAAATTAAGGTTCAACCCAATTGTAAACCACGTTACTTTTCCAAATCGAAATGTAAAAAAATGAGGTTAAGGGTTCGAAACCTGTGGGGAGCTCTTTAATCCCAACTAAGAAAACAGGGTTTGAAGGTCTCGAATTCCTCCGAGGTTCGCAACTGACACCGCTTGCTGATACTCTTCCACCATTGTGACTGCTTCATAATGCACGGCCTGCATAAACGAAAACAATTTAAGCAATAAGCCTGCAGTTAAAACAAATAAGAACAAGTGAGATATACTGGATAATAGATCACCATGGCTTCCAACTAACAAAGCTTCTCTCTCGCCATCTCTTCCCGCGTCTGCAAATCAAATTGAGCATTAATCTGATTTACCAAAATTAACCAAGGAACTAATACTAGCATTAATTATTATCACCTGAAGATCATAGTAAGATGGTTTGGCAACGAGTGATCCATCCGGGGTGAGACAATGTCGTTCCAGCTGTTCAATTACTTGGGATACCTCCGCCGCAAGGGTCTGCCTTGGAGGGGGCATCAATATCGGTTTCACCATTTTACATAAAATCCTTTCCGCTTCACATTTTTGTGTTTCAGAATGTTATTTATATACAGAACGCTATGATGAATGAGTGTAATTTAAGGTTGATTTTGAAACTTCATGGACCCTCTTCAGCTAATGAAAATTGATTGATTGATCGATCGATCGGTGTGAAGTGGGTCGGAATTTGCATTTTAACTCATCACACATGTAAACAAACGTAGACTTAACATTTTTTAGCTTTCAAGCATGTTTCTCACAATCCCATAACTGTTCAATTCTTCTTAGCAACAAATTATCTCACATGAGCAACACAAGCTGACAAAATATAATTCATGAGTGGATCAAATTAAGACAATGAAAGACAATGGTGGTCACTATGTACCAAATCAAAGCTGGCCACAAGAATATATTTCAGAAAATTACAAAATTACAGTCATCCAGAATTGCCATGCCTGTCGCTGCCCCCGATGAGTTGCTATAATCATAGCTAGAAGGCCACTTCGCCCAATACTCAGGTCCTTCAATCTTTTGTTCCAGACTCCTTGAAGATGGCGCTCTCTCATCTTGCATGGCTTCAACGTGGTCATCCCGGTTCCTCCAAAATTCCAAGTACATTGCATGGGGTTTGAACGTGGTCATAAGAAGCGTGCATGGCCTCAACGTGGCTTCGCGTTTCTTATAAAATTCAATAACTGGTTCAAGAATCGATGCCATTATTGAAAGGTCCACTCAGCCTTAGCCTATTCCAGGATCAATAATGGATTACTATTAAAATTATTTGCCGAAATTAGGGTTGGCGTTGTATTTTCCACCAATGGATCGGTCTTCTTCTGCCAACAACGTGACAATCTGCATGGAGACATGGCTCCTCTGTCAAAATTATTCTATGCCATCTCTGTACTATGTGTTCTCTTTTGAGAGCTCTCATATCGTATCTTAATTCCTTCCTACGACATCATTAATTTTTTGTGAATTTCATTACTCTAAAATAATAATGCATAAAAGCCACGAGCCTTGTGGCCGATTTAGTATTACACCTTTAGCAGTACGCTTGAACTTGGAATGAAGCGTGCTTTGGTTATGTTCTCTTAATATATAAAGTGCCCACTCATAATTCAAAAAATACCAACGAACGCTGGATAGCAGTGTTCCGGGTAAATAAGATTACTTAGCAAATGACCCATATTCAACCATATCCTTATCCATATTTAAAAGACTCGCTTTAATAGCTTATATATGAAAACGACAACCTGAAGAGACCTTTTCAATCAAATGTTTTATACCACTTCAGCTTTCAATTATTCTAGTAATTAGATTCCTAAGGACTTGCTTCCTTTAGCAGCCTCCCCTTGCTTTTGAATGATACATCTAATTAAGTTTGTGTAGATTTTCTGCACACATGACATGGTTTTACATGCTACGAATAAGATAGAAAGCACTGTGAGATCCACATAAGAGATGTTTTTTGTAGGGTACATATTATAATCTTTATATTTTACGAGATTACACTCTTGCATGGTACAGTTAGCCGAAATTGGTTTTTCCAATACTTTTCTCCTACCATGGAATAAACCGAATGTAAACAGATTGTACTTACCTTTTCGATATGTTGGATGGACGAGAAATGTAAATTTCGATGGATGAATTGAATGGTATTTACAATTTTTGAAATTTGGATGTTGTTGCTTTCATTTAGTTCAGTTTTGTTGCTTTGCTTCCTCCAATGCCTAAGTATTCATTATGACTTTAAAAGTAAAATTTACTAATAAAAAAGATTTTAAAAATGGTTTTCACTTTGTTTATATAATAAATAAATAATTAATAATAACATAAACGAATATTACAATAATTGGTAAATACATTTATATAATAAAAATAATAACAACAAAAATATGAATAATATATTAACTTGTAAATACATTCATATAATAAATAATAATAATAACAAAGATATAAGTAATAATAATAAAGATATTATGTGTATAAACTATGTGTATATAAAATTTCTTTATAATCCTGATTTGTCATCCTGTCATATCTACCGTGAACACAATCAAAGTGCAGACCGCCTCCCTAAAACTGCCATTTCCTTGGCTCCGGGATCAGGCTGCTTCTCTGAATTTATTGAGGACCATTTGGTCTCACACGGGACTTATCAGCTCTTTTGATTTTTGTTTGGGGAGCTTACTCCCTATTTTTTATTTTTGTATTTATATGTGGCTCATTGAACGGGCTCTTTTAGCTTGCTGCTCTGATCTCTTTGGCCCACGGTAGATATGATTTACTTGACAGATTTGCTATATGATGAGATAGTTTACTGCTGGGACCACTTTTTTATATATCAGTTGTTCCCCCCAATTGCTTCTGACAGTGAAGTGACTTTTCATGTATAAGTTGTATTCTTCACCTAGATGTAACCCATTCATGGGTAGGCACTATAGATGCTCTTTAATTCTTAATAGAATATCAAGGACATGCTTTTTTCTTCTTGAAGAAAAAAAAAGAAAAAAAGAAAAAAAGAAAAAAACTTCTTTATATTAATAAAGTGAAATTTTAATTTATTAAAATAATACAATTTTAATAGTGTTAATTTTTGTTATCTTATTGGGTTAAGGTGTGGGTTTCTTTTGCAAAGGCAGAGAGGTTCAATATTTTCAGAGTTGACTTAGTTAAAAGGAGACACCAAACAATCCAACAATGTTAAGAATTGATATCATCCTTAATACACTAAACTAAATATACATATGTTTTTTTACTCTATATTTTAATATTTAACTATTTAACATATATGTGTTTCTTACTCTTAAATAAGATTCATAAATATTAGTGCTTATACTTATTTTTTAATTTAACAAATTAATATTTTAATTTATTAATATAATACAATTAATATATATTTTAATATTAAACACATGTTTCTTTTACTCTTATAAAAGATTCACATATTTTACTCTATATTTTATTATCTAACATATATGTTTATTTTACTTTTAAATAATTTTTTTTTAGCAGAAACCTTGAAGAGATTATATTAAATAAAAAAGTTGTAGTAAACCAAGCATACAAAAGAGGAGGTCTGAGACCTACAAAAAGTGCTGTAAAAACCCAAAATTACAGAAATGTTTGAGCTAATAACTAGAAAACCCAAAATTACAGAAATGTTTGAGCTAATAACTAGAGTCCTGAACTTGCAGCTATGCCAAAGAAAACATCTAAAACCATTAGAAGGGTAGATATGGACATAGACACCTAGAACAAAAAAGGAAAAAAACATAAAATACCCATTGAGCTAATTTACTCTTGCTTCTTTCCTTTTGTGTCTTTGACAGGTTGCATCATTGAGGCTTCCTCCATTGCTTGGTCTCTAGAAGGGTAGTCATGAATGTGACTGCTTTGATTCATATTGACTAACTTCTGCAAGTCATCCTTCTTATAACCTATTGTGCACATTAAATCATATAGGTCTCGGTGATTGTATTCAATCTGGGTGTCTTGATTTTCAATCTGACAAGCCATCCAATCCGTTGTTCTGCTTCATTTAGTTATACTTCTATTCACTATGTCATAGAGCCATCTTAAGTGTTTCTTGATGTCCTTGAGAGAATTCTAAAGGTCTTCCAGAGTAACTTCTTTGTCTATCATTTCTTTATGGAACGAGGACAGAGCCGAGGGCACTGCTTGGTCTGTTGCTTGAGGAAAGCAATCTGAACCTGACATGCTGAGGGGCTCCAAGGAGAGGGAGTCTGAACCTTCAAAAGGAGATTCTACACATAACCAATTCTCTGCACTGGAAGAAGGGTAAAACACTGTACCAATATTTCCAAAAACTGCTCGAGACGACCGATTCGCAAAGAAAAGCTCTCTTTCACTAAAAATATTCCCTTCTTCTGTTTTGTCGGAACCTTCCACAACACTAACAACTTCGTTACCAGAGACACTGCTTTCAACGCCAGGGGTTTCTTTATCTGTGCTGACAGAAATGATATCAGTTCTCGATGAAGCGAAAGCATAAAGAACATTGGGAGTGTAATGAGCATCGGGAGGCTTCATGTGGAAGATGATCTAGGCTCGTGTGAGCGTTCCAATCCATCTACGTGGAACATATCTCACATGGCCTTTTCAGTGATAGGTGGGTTTCGGTAGCCATGCTGCATGCCGGTTGGCAGATCGTCGCAAAAAGGTGGCTAAACTCCGTTCATGAAGGTTCACGACTCCCTTGCATGACGTATGATGCATGAATGTGATTCTGGCACTGGGTTTAATCCCCCCTTGGTGTTAAATTTTCATATGCTTAGCTAAGACATTAGTGTTTCATTTCATTTTCATGACAAAAGCATATAAACAGGATCACTGAAAGATAGACAAGCACAACCATAAAAAAGGAACACAAAGATTTATCCTGGGAAAACCCTAAAGGGAAAAACCCAGCAAAAGCTTCCTCAATATAGATGCCCCAAAAAGATAAAAGATAAAACCAGCAAGGAGATCAAAGCTTGATCCTCCTCCTTCTCCAGCTACTTCTCTTCTCCACTAATGCGCTACACAAGTGAGAGTGTGTGTGCCTCAAATAAGGAGCACTACACCTCTATTTATATTCATACATTCACTTAAGTTAACTCATTTGACATGTAGGCTCGAGTTATACATGTAGGCTCAAGTAACCACACTGGGTGCTAATGACCCACCTTTACAATTAGAGGGGACTACCTCAAGACTCTTATTAACTCTTCCGATTAGGAGCATCGAGGTACAATGTAATACAAGTGGTTCTCCCAGTAGGACCATCGGGGACCACAAAAAGATACATATAGAATATTCTTCGAAGTTACAATATTTCAACACTTGGTTCTTTTTACTCAAACTAAAATTCTTAGGGAATATAAAAAATGTTGTTTATGTTTCCCTTCACTTTACTTGTTCCAATTTTTAGCTTCGAACGTTGGTTTGCCAACTTATTAGCCTCTAAATTGTTTCCTCGGAGGATGTGGAGATAGGAGACTTGAACTGTTGCAGTGACTTGATGAATACGATAATAAATTCTTTTAATTTTGACCAGTCCTTTATTGAAGCCATTGTTCATTTTGTGAATTACTTGCTTAGAGTCTCCTAGAACATTGAATTTGAATATGTTGAGTTGCCTTGCTAGATTCATTCCAAATTAGAGCGCGAGCCATTCAGCTGCGTTGTTGGTTTTTCGAGCAAGTCCCCAGGCATAAGACGTCACTATATTTACTCCAGGATCAAAGATGATCCCACCCGCACCTGCCTCCCTAGGATTTCCTTTCGAGGAACCGTCGAAAAAGAGGGTATAATTATTTAGCCTCTCCCACCAATGAGAGAATTCATCTGGATTTTTCCTGATTTCCCAAGGGTGAAGAACTAACTGGACTTTGGTTTGAAGATAGTTTTGTGGCAGAAAGTCTTGGCACCATATGAGTTCTTCTGCATTAAGTTTCTCATAATTGGGGAGGACCATCTGTTTGGAGTTGATATTTTCGCTGATCATGTTATTTTGTTTGAAGGAAATATGTTGAGGGTCAGCCTTTTTATTATCGAAAACAAGCCTATTCCTGGCAAGCATATTTGCCAGCAAATGTTTTTGAGAGCTATATTCCGAATTCTACCAAGATTCTTTTTCATTCCTATTTTCCCTAGGTAACAACCTTTCCAGTCTACAACCATGGTAGAGAGAGTTCCAAGAAGAACAAAAAATTTACCAATAGGGCCGAGGAAAAGATTCCACACCTGTTTAGTTAAGGAGCACTCTAAGAATAGATGTTGAGATGATTCTTCCTCCTCGAGACAAATAATGCATCTTGAAGGCCCATGGATCACACATTTTCTTAGATTATGAGTTGTTAGGAGCTTGTTTTTTACCAGGAGCCAAAAGAAAGAATTGATCTTGGGGATTCTATCTGAGTTTCAAACCTTCTCCCAGTTTCTTTCATGAGTCCCATTTCCATTATTTTGCAGACGCTCATATCCTTCTTTGACTATGTAAATCATAGTTTTACCCCACCCTCTTAATTATTTTGATCTGAAATTGAGGGGGGGCGATGCCATGGAGAAAAGCAGAAAAAATGTCATAGTCTAAGCAGAGGTGGGATGACGGATTTAATATTTTCCATCCCTTCCAATCGCCCCTAGATCCCCAAATGGAGAAATATTAAGTTTA
Organism: Pseudotsuga menziesii; assembly: GCA_001517045.1. Lineage (NCBI taxonomy): Eukaryota > Viridiplantae > Streptophyta > Pinopsida > Pinales > Pinaceae > Pseudotsuga > Pseudotsuga menziesii. The sequence continues at coordinate 225,015 of LPNX011225168.1, forward strand.
TTGAAACCAAGGTCTTCCAGCCACCGTCGAAGAGGGAGAATATTATCATTTGAGTCTAAGGGAGGTCTTCCCATGATGCAGTTCGTCCATACATTAATTTTACTGCCGCTCCCAAGAATCCAATACATTTTTTCTTTAATTAGACCAACTAATTTTTTACATAGGTTCTGTTAGCGCTTAGAATCGCACCTAAGGTTGCGGGAAGGCGGACCCCGAGGAAACAACATAACCGCTTTAGGAAAGGGAGTTGGCTCCTCCGATTCCAGAGAGGGATCTCTCACATATACATAGCAGGGCTTGATTGTATTTGTCACAAGGTGAATTTCAGAGGTTGGAGGTGGAAATAAGGTGGGATATGTTGGGCGATGGAGTCACAAAATACTAAGAAACGTAGAGCAGTCTGCGCATATAAATTTCGCAAGAGCAAGATAGCACTTCGGTCACGGTCAATATGTTAGAGTCTGGTGATAACTGAGGAAAGATGACATCCCGTTGATGTAAAGCACCACGAGGGTGAATTCTACACCAATTTTGGACAAAATATTTGGTGGATATCAGAGACAATGGTAGGAGCATATGAGTATGAATTCCTAACCATTATACACTAAGTCTATGACATGAAAGAAAACACAATGTAAAGAGGAAACATGAAGTACATGCACGTAAGGAAAGAAAAGCACAAACTGCAACTAAGAAATACACAGGAATTCTTACATCAAAAGGCCGACATCCGGCTCTGTTTCTTGTATTAAAGAGGGTCGAATTACATAAGAAACCAAAAACCTCTCAGGTTCCAACCAAAACCAACAACCTTTTCTCCCTCGGCGGGGAGTCTCTTTATAGTGCTTCAGGCCCTTGAGACTAATCTCGAAACATGGCAAGAAGTTGTTTACAATCGTGATCAAAACTTTCAAAAACCAGGACATGGCATCTCTGCCACGATTTACATATATATAAAACAAACCATCATGGAGAAAACATACATGCAAGTCTTAACGACAACACACATTTCTAGCTTCGAGTTCTCCTGCCTTGAAAATGATGGTTCATGACATCTCTTGGGGGTGTGTTGCAGACGTGGCTTGGATCATTCGTCCTCCTTCTGGGTCTGCAATGTGTCTCTCTCGGGCAATTTGTGTTCGTTCTATTCTCAAAGGCACCTTTCTACATGGGCTCATAACTGGCAGGAAATTTTGTGTTCTTTCTGTGCTCAACCTTCCTCCTTGCACCCCTATGTCCTGTTAACACTATTATTCGAGGGGATTTGAAGCAGGGTCGCATTGCTTCTGATGAAGACATGCCTTTGAGGAGGCCTGTATCCCTTATGCTTCCCTCCTCCTGGGAGGAGGATCCTTCTGTAGGTCGCGCGGTGCGGGACACTCCCGACTTCATCACCGCCCCAGATAAAGTTGGCACGTGAAATTCACAAAGGCGTTGATGAAGACTTTGGACCCCTTCTCTTCCAATATGAGCATCTGCTCCAAAGGGTCGCTGCTAGCAATGGTCACCACATGCTGAGATTATGGAGACCACAACTCTGTTCGGTGGCTTTGGAGGGATGCTCATTGGACAGGAAATGCCAGGCACAACGCCTGTGGAAGTATGGCCTTCTATTAAGACAGTAATGCCCTCACTAGCCCCAGGAGGTCCATCTAATGTGATGAACATCCTTTCCATGACCTCACTGACACTGGAAGCATTTTCTAATACAATGAACATCCCTACCCCGATGGCTAGAGTCTTTTGGGTACAAAAACTAGGGAAATGCATAGAGCTATGCTCTCCCACTAATAACACTCCCAGACATACGAGCTCTTCAAACCAGATGGCCATTGCAGACATTCTCTAAACTTCCTAGAATTCTTAGCAGACTAACATTCCAACACCTTAGCTTCCCTTCCACATTCACTCAGTCTCTATCTCTTGGTGTCTTTGGAGTATGGCGTTTATAAAGAGCTGGAAAAATGGTCACGACGATGACCCCATCAGCACCTTCGCACACTTCATCGTCGAGTACCATGATGAAAACAAGCACGGGCACGTGGGTTTGGGATTTTGTCTTCCTGCTAAAAATCTAGTCATGCCGTCTCCTCTGCTGCGACGTTAAAATACTGGCTGCGGAAAACACCCTTGGCGCTATCTCGCATCGTTGCCCATATGGCCCATGGCACATGGACTTGACGTTCCTTACCTTTTTTTCCATGCTAGTGACGGTATCAGAATGGTTCTCCTTGGCTGCGTCTTCTTGCTTCGTGTGGAAACCTTATCTGCCCTCTGCAATTCAACCTTCGGGATATTTTCTAGATTTCTACACATTTGATGCAGTGGCCTTTGGGTTTAGGAGGGTTATCTACATTGTGGAGCCAACTTCTCCATTGCAGGCGCATTCCAATCGTGTCAGGGAATTTGATTACTTGTCACTTTGGCCCTTCGCACATATGTGTTGAGATATCGCATTGACAGGGTATTTTTGGAACGAGCAGACCGTACACAGAACCGTACATTTCGTCTCTGATTTTCCTTTCCACGACAATTGACAAATACTATCATTTCATATGTTTCGGTCTGAAACATCTTTTCTCCCAACCATACACGTGTATCGGAAAATCCACTTTTCACGAATCCTTGAGACAATTCGTCTTGTGCATGTCCCACTAGTGAAGAAATCATCCACCGTAGATCTTTCTTCGGCGAGATCTGCACTGTTGAATGTTGTCTCCTGTTTAACCCATTTCACGGATCTGGGGACCAATACTTTGGTGAGTACTTTAATCTGGCGAAATCAATCTCGCCTATTGATCTATCTTCTGTCGATCATGCCCCTCAGAACCTGTGATCGCTTTAGCGTAATTTCGTGAAGACGCAAAGGCAATTTGGATCGCGCCTGTGGTATTCATGAAAACCATTCCGTTTATCGATCTGGTTCATCTCTAGATCGCCAACGTAGAAATTCTATCCCTTTTAACACTTTTTTTTTGCCACAATGCGACTGGATTTTTTCATGCATTTTTAGACTGTGCTTGCTCCATCTTACCTTTTTCATCATCTTACGCGGAGCGAAAAATAGTGCTAACAGGTTCCATATGGTGGTTCCTTTACCTGCCCAGGGGGAGTCTAAGCATTTAGGCTTTTAGATTTTGATATTTTTTTCTTATTGCCTCTATCCACCATTCGTTTCCTCTCGAAATCATCCTCCATACCATTTTTGCTCCAAGGGCATTGTTCATTTTCCCTATATCCCTGATTCCAAGTCCTCCATTGCATTTCTCCTCCAATACTGCTTCCCATTTTACCAAATTGAATTTTCTCCCTTGTCTCTTCCCTCCTTTCCATAAGAACTTTCTTATTTCCATGCTAAAGGTATTAATAAATGCTTTAGGAGCCAAGAAAATTGCACAAGAGAAAATGGGATAGGAAGAGAGAATGGACTTTATGAGAACCACCTTGCTTGCTAGATTAAGCCAGGAATCCCCCCATGCCTGAATTTTCTTTTTCAGTTTTTGAATTAAAGGGCTCCAAAATGAGATGGTGCTTTTGTTGTTCACAATAGGTATTCCCAGATAAATGAAGGAGGTCCATTGGAGATTCACCTGGATTCCCATAATGTTTTCTATTTCTCAAAGGGAGTTAGTATTGTTGTTCCATCCATACAGCCATGACTTATTGACATTGATTTGGCTACCAGGGGATTTTAAGAAGAGATCCAAGGTGGATTTGAAACACCTAGAAATTTGGATCAAAGCACTGCCCAAAAGAATAGTATCATTAGCAAACTGAGCATGGTTGGTTTGCACACCCCTTGCAATACTGATTCCCAGTAAGCTCCCTTCATTTATGAATCTGTTAAGTTTTCTACTAAGAGAATCTGCTACAAGGATGTAAAGAAAGGGGGACATCAGACAACCTTGTATGATTCCTCGTTGAACTTGGAAGAAGGGGGTTGGGCATCCATTAATATTAGGAGCGATCCAAGGCTCATTGATACAATCCTTAACCCATCTTATGAAGGCTTCAAGAAACCCATAGTTTTTCATGACCTGAAATATATAGGAGTGTCTTATTCTATCAAAATCATCTGCAAGATCTAGTTTGATTGCCATACCTACTTCTTTACACGTCTGAATTGAGTGGATATCTTCTTGAACCATCAATATGTTATCATATATCTTCCTTCCCGCTATAAAGCCTCCTTGGTTTTTAGAGGTAAGGAGCGGGATTACCTCCTTTATTCTGTTGGAGATGACTTTGGAGATAATTTTGTAGGATGAATTGCACAGAGAAATCGGCTTGTATCTTTTGATGGAGGTAGGATTCTTCTCTTTGGGAATTAGAGCTAGGAAAGTGGAATTTGTAGCTCCCCCAATCCTGTCTATGGCTTGAGATCAAATTATCATTTTGACTAGGTCTTTTTTATTATTATGTACCAGCAACTTCTGTAGAAACCGATTGAAAACCCGTCCGGGCCTGGAGCCTTGTCAGGGTGTAACATCCATACTGCTCTGCGAACTTCTTCAAAGGAAATGGGCCGAGTAAGAGCTTGTAGGTTTTCCTTTAGCAGTTAAGGAATTTAATTACTTAGAGAAAGAAGATCCTCCTTTGAAACAAAAACGTCACTTGTATATAGATCTTCAAAATGCTCTTTTATCTTCCTTTTGATTTGCTCAGGATCGCTTATTTTTTCTCCATTATCTTTTGTGATTTCTTTGATGGTGTTCCTCCTATTGTGCTCTTTACACTGATAGTGGAAGAATTTGGAATTCTGATCTTCGGCTTTCAACCATAAACACCTGTATTTAGGTGAAGTTTGGTTTCTTCCTTTCTTTCAATGAATATGATTTTTTTGTCTATTTCTTTTTCCTTTAGAAGCATTTCTTTGGTTACTTTGTTCTGCTCCATTTCCTCCTAGATTCCTTCTAGAGTCTTGATGATTTATTGAGTTTGCAAACAAACCTTCTTTTGCAGTTTTGAGCAAACCCTTATGGTTGTTCCATATAAATATCCTCATCTAAATATCCATGTAGAAATGAAATTTTAACATATAGTTTCTCCAACTCAATATTAAATAAAGCAACTAGTGCTAACACAAATCGAATAGAAACAAGTTTAACGACTGGTGAGAATATTTCATGGAATTCAATACTTTCCTTCTAAGAATATACTTTTTCTACCAGTATTTCATTGCATTTATCATCCTTATCATCAACGCCTTTCTTCAACTTATAGACCCACTTCCAACCAACAAATTTCCTATCCTTTGGAATTTCTACAAGGTCCCATGTTTTGTTCTTTTTCAAGGAATCCATTTCTCCACTCATCGCTAGTTTCCATTTAGCAGTTTGAGATACCTCCATTGCATTCTAATAACATCTAGGCTCCCCGTCGATAGAAATCAAAGCAATACATGAATCATATTCTTCATACCTTTTAGGAAAACTTTCGACCTGTGTAGATTTGCGCAAAGTTTGTTGTGGTACTTCCTCAGTTTCATGGGAATTTTTTGTAACCTCATCTTCTGCAAGAGGTTCCTCATGAACGTATTCATGGTCTTCCTCACCTATAGATGGATGAGTATGCAACTGAATTCACTGAATCTGTGGTACTTCTTCTTGTTGCATTTCACCATCTACTTCATCTGATTTAAATGAGTTACAATTCATCAAATACAACATCTCTGTTAATTATGATCTTGTGGGTGATAGGATCCCACAATCCATACCCCTTAATTCCATCACCATATACAACAAAGCTATATCTTTTTGATTTCACATCTATCTTAGGATGTTGATTCTTTGGAATAAGAGCATAATCATCACAACCAAAAATATTAAGATTTGAGTAATCACACAGGTGTCATGTCCATACCTATTCTAGAATTTTGCAGTCTATTGCAATTGATGGTGATTGATTTACTAGATGGCATATTGGAAGAGCTACTTCTCCCCACAACTCCTGCTGCAACTTGGCATTACTGAGCATACACCTTTCTCCCTCTAGAAGAGTCATATTCATGCGTTCAACAACACCATTTTGCTGAAGAGTATAAATCGTGGTTTTATGTCTTTCGATCTCATCTTCCTTGTAGTAGTTTTCAAATTCTTTAGATGTGATCTCACCGCCACTATCTATTCTCAAACACTTGATTGACATGTTAGTGCTCTTTTCAACCAAAGCTCTAAATTGCTTAAAAGCATTAAATACATCATCTTTTCTTTTCAATACGTAGATCCAGATTCCATACCTTTCTATAGTAATCATCTATAATTGTTACAAAATATGATGATCATCCAAAAGAAACAATAGGGTCTAATCCTCACATATCTGAATGGATGTAATCTAGGACACCTTTACTTGCATGTTTTCCTATTTTAAATTTTTGTCTAGATTGTTTACCAAATATATAATGTTTGTAGAACTTTAAATTAAGATATTTTAAGCTATGAAGCAACTTACGATCTACAAGTATCTTAAGTCCATTCTCGCTCATATGGCCCAGTCGTTGGTGCCATAAATGAGAAGAGTTGCCTACATATTTAGATACTGCAACTGCATGACATTCCTTTGTAATTCCTTCAAGCTTATAAAGGTTCTCGATTCATTTCTCCTTCATGACATCTAAGATTCCCTTGGACACCTTCATGAATCCACTTTGAACTGCAAACCTATAGCCAACATAATCTAGAACTGCTATAGATATTAAATTCATTCTAAGTTTGGGAACATGCCTCACCTCTATTAGAATTCTCACAATACCATCATGCATTTTAACCTTGATACTACCAATCCCAACAATACTACAGGAAATATCATTTCCCATAAAAACTATACCATTGTTAATGGACTGGTAGTTTGAGAATCGGTTCTTGTGAAGACACATATGGTGAGAGGCACCAAAATCTAACAATCAATCATGATGGTAATCCAAAACATTAAAAAGAGACAATACCTCATTGACCATACCTGGTTTTATTTATGTTGTGTTTGTTTCCTTTTTTGAGTCTTCTTTGATGCTTTCCTTTTCCAGTAATCCTTCTTCAGATGATCTGATTTATTACAATGCCAACTATTTACCTTTCCATTCTTAGCTATTGATTTGGATTTGGATGCAGGTCTCTCAAATGTTTCCCTCGTTCCCTAGATCGACCTCTAGCCACCATTGTTGTTGGTGAGGTTTCTGAACTGTTATTTTTTTGCAACTCTTCACTTAACAATGCTCCACCAACAGTATCAAAAATAAAAGTTTGTGTATTACTAAACCACATAGAAGTGATTAGAGGATCCCAAGATTTGAGCATAATATGGAGCAAGGTAATTGCCTTGCATTCATAATCAAGTTTTACATCTAAATTGACTAATTAACAAATCAAATTATTGAAAGTATTTAAATGATAATGTATTTTTGTACCTTCATCCATTCTTAGGGCATACAACCTTCTCTTCAGAAAGATCATGTTTGTTAAGGATCTTGTCATATAGAGGATTTCCAGCTTATTTTGTAAGTTAGTTGTTGTTTCTTCTCCAATAATGTTGAATAGAACTTCGTCTGCCAAGCACAATCAGATAGTACCAAGGCCTCTTGAATCCAGCGCCTCCCATTCATCATCTAACATATCATCGAGCTTCTTTGATTTTCCTACCAACGCTTTCTGGAGTCCTTGTTGTACCAACAAATCTCTCATTTTGAACTTCCCAAACTCAAAATTTTTCTACTTCGAATTTTCACTCTACATCTTCACCATTATCTCAAGCAACGAGATCAAAGCTTAAACGACCAAAGATTTAAATAGTAAATCAACAATTATAGGGCTAATTCCAAATGAGAATAAAAAATGAACAAAAAGTTTCTCAAAAACAAAATATATCTAATAATTACAAAAACCTTTTTATTAAGAATATGTCCACCTTATAACTTCCACATTAACCAAATAATTTAAACAATCATTTGAAAAAATCAACTTGCTATTTTTATGATCCACACATGATTTAAAAGGCATACTCTGATCATGCTTCGAGCCCGTTGAGGTGTAATCATGAGTTTACGAAAAATACCTGACCGCCATCAAAATCAGGACTCGATGGTGTTTTCTTGAGATGTGTTGTACTGCCTTATGTCTCTCTTTTATTTATTTATTTATATATATATATATTTGTTTTGTTTTGTTCTTATTCTGAAAACATAAACATAAGGTATTGTATAGTTAATTCAGAATTACTATGATATCTATATATATGCATTAAAGAATTATACTGTACACAATCTTCAAAAACATATCTGATCAAAAGTTATTAACTTTTTGAATTTGGCTACACATATATTTTTCAATTAACAGATATAACTTTTTGAATCTGGCTACATATATTTTTCAATTAACGTATATATGAAATACAAGATATGTTTTGCACTATGGTAAGATTCTTTTAACTATTTATGGCTAATGTTCAATTAGCCTATGGGCAGTTAGTGCACAATGTGTTGGAGAGCTTTGGATTAAACTCTCTCAAAAATAGGAGCAGAGGAGCTGTTTATTGTGAAATAAGTAATAGCAAATATCATTGGAAATTAGATTTTGTATACGAAGAATCTTTATATTTTTGTAAATTGTCTAATAATATTGGGGATGATTTCATGGAATTAACCACTACCTAAATAAACATAATTTCCAACATTTCATGCCATCATAGCTGTATCTACTAAAAATTGTTTGAAACAAATTATTTTGATACTTATAGCTTCTGTTCTACTAATTTTATATACACTAAAAATAACCAAAATATGTTGCTGAATATTTAGCTCTTTCAAATTATATGGACGCGAAAGAGGGGGCCAACAAAAAAGATGAAAGTTATGAAAGTTTGAGGTTGCATTAAAAACAGAGAACAAAAAACAGTTCTGAAAGTTCAAGGTTGCATAAAAAATAGAGAACCAGGATTTTTGATGAAGTTACTAATTTTTATGCCATAAGTTTATTTGCTAAAAAGGAAAGTATGTAGTTAGCTTTTTGCCTAACTTCTCTATGAGGTGGAATTACGGTAGCCTTAGATATCTATTCGAGGTGAAACACCTTTCATAAATATCATATAGTTTCATCAAAGGTTTCTAGCAACAAACTATATGGAAAATATCACTCTTAAGGTGCTTGGAGAATGTGCTCAAGGTCCAGAGGAGCCATTGTTTGTTAATAAGAAGAGAAGTTGTTAACCTCTAAATTTGTACTCGCAATAGGTGGACCTCTCCCACCATCTAAGGCCAAAGCAATTAATCCTCTTTATGGAGGACTCGCTAGATGAACTAGAATATTTGGTAGGAATGGAAAATCTAGGTACAACCTGATTTGGAAGTATTTGAAGAACTAGGTATTTCAAGTTAATTTCAAGCTATATTCCAACTTGCCAAGATCTAAATATCTAAAGAGGAAAGTCCAAGTGTCCAAGCCAATTGTATTTCAAACTTCAACTCCATCTTCCAATCCAAAGTAAACACATTTACACAAGGAACAAAAGCAATAGTGAATAAAGGCGACTTACTAGGTACCTAATAATGCTAATGAAAACTCTTGTACATCTAAAACTTAAAATTATTATTCCATGCCAACTTGTGGTGATTAAAAGCATTACCTAGATACACAATGGCACCGTGGATGAGAGTGAGGAAGAAACGAAGTCTGAGATCGTGATTTTGACATTGAACGAGGTGGCAATTTGTGCTTTGGAGACTTGATTCAAGTTTAAAATTAAAGCATCAATAGAGAGGATAGAGAAGTTGAACTTCAGATGAAATACTTCAGGCACCAAAAAAGATGAACTATTGTAATTTTTAGATCAAGGTAATGAACATAAATTCTATATAAAATAAAAATCTTATCACATATTTCATGTCATCATAGCTCATGTAGTCCACAATTCCAGTTGTACCTAGATAGCATAAAGAAAACATGACCCCAAAATGTGCAATAAGAAAAATATTACCTATTATCTCTCACATCAAATCGAATTGCCCAATCACCTCCATAACCACTTCCACTGCCCCAGCTCTTCAAAAAGGTCATTGTCATTGCCATGTCCTGCCCTATGAGGTGGAATTATAGTAGCTTTAGATATCTATTGGCATGAAACACCTTTAGATAGAAGTCAAGCATATTCATTAACATAACAACATATGCACATTTATGCATAATATTTCTTTATTATGCATGTTCATTCTTTATTATGCATATTCATTATTCATTACACATGTGAATTCCAACATATATTATGTCTTACATATGTCACCTCCATCTATTTTAATTGCTCGCTGAATACATTTCTCAAATAATATAAGTATAAACAATGCTTGTGAAACATAGAAAGAGATAGGGTAAGGAAACATCCCTTAGACTTCCCATGCACAACAAGGGTTTTCCAAAATTCATTTCTAATCTAATTTATGTACACACTATCGGACAAATAAAAACACTACGTAGAAAATCCTCACCCAAGCAGAAGTTAAATACCTTTACATATCAAAATACTTTCTACTTCTGATAACATGCAACTTTCTATAATAAAAAGAGAAGATAGGCTAACAAAACTGCCCCCAAAAATGACTTTTGGAGGCGAAAAGCAACCCCTCTAACTTAATTACCAATCAATTCAAATGGAGGGCTTATGATGGTATGATTCTAATCTTACAATATTAATAGAATACTTTCCATGTTTTCATTGTTGTCTTGGCATTGCCATTATAATTACTCTTCCAACTTATGTAATGTAATTATTATTGCCTCTAGAACATGCATTATGTATGGAATCACATTTTAAATCCTGGGATAGTGTCTATCTGTAATTCATCATTTTTCACTTCCATCCATTTTGGAGATACGTAACATATACTAGTTTTACATCCATGTAACATGGTGCCTTTGTTATCTCTCATTTAGCATTCATGTCACGTCTAAATCATGTTCCACTTAAGTATTTTTGAAAGGGATGTCTCTCCAGTTTTTTTTGTTATTTATAGCAAAACCTCAATCAAAACAAATTGCATAGATATAGGGAATTTCAAGGTATAAGATGTAGGTCCACATACTGCATGAATATATATATATATATATNGATTTCGTTCATTATGAAGGATTCATGTAGTCAATAAGAAGATGAATAATGTTGAAATTTGTAGGTAGATGTTTAAGCTCAAACATAATGCGCATTAGTCAAATGAACAATAGTTTGTGTGAAACCAAATGATAGTGTTGTGTCAGGTTACAAAGTAATGTAAGTTGGATGTGCAATCTACAAGAACAATTTGAGATGAAAAATCAACTTGCCTAATAACTATGGACATGCATTTTGCTCACAATTTCACAATTTTTCTAAAAAAATGGATGTAGTTTTCCCCAATCTTTTGTTTTCTTCATGTTGGTTATAGATTAAAAGAGACCTACAATACTAGCCTTCGTATTTAGTTTTGACTTATTGTGGTCCTGGCAATTGAAACACTCTAACATGTATGCAAAATGCAAATCTATTTATTCTCAAAAGCCCAAGGATATGCAATTTCTTAGAATCTTAGTCTTTCAACAACATCATCGAGTATTTCATTTCTATAATTTTTCCAATAATGAAACCAAATAAAAATAGATCAACATTCGATATAGTCCAAAAACCTATGGGAAGAAAAAGGAATGAGCCCTACTATTGATCATACTGAGGGTATTGCATTCTAACAAAGAAAGTTGTGATACTTCGACTCAATAAAAATTTGGCTAGCTTTTGACTTAACAAAACACAACAAAACTTAGTTCAAGACTCAATGAAAATCGACAAAAAGAGAAAAAACTCAAAATACAAATAATTTTGTGTTAAAAAAATAATAATGACATTTCCAATCAATACAAAATTATAAAACAATAGTTAATCCATCAATCCATGTCATCGAGTATAAAAATTTACAATTTTTTGATAAGTTTACGAAGTTTTTGCATGTCTAACGATTTTGAGCAAAGTTCCACAAGTTTTGGAATGATGGAAAGTTTCAAGTAGAGTACCCATTTTGGGAACAACTCAACCAAACTCGTCAAGGATCGTGAATATCACAACATTACTAACAACTATTGGTACAATTGTTTAATAAAATATTAAAATCTAGTAGCAGTTGATTTCTCAAGTTTGGACTCATCTTATGGATAAGAATTGATATATTTTGGACATATATTGATATCTTTTGGACATCTATTTATATCTTGTAGTATATGGACATGGCTACTTCGATTATCAAATACATTTTTTTAATTCAAAATATGTGTATATATTTAATTTTTTGTAATTTCACAATCCGATTCAAAACTTTGACTCTTGCCTTGCTGATTCATTCATAATTCTGATTCTGGTAACACCCATGTTTTGTTTTCCCTCATCTCTTTATCTAGTATAATCCATATCAGTGGAAGCAAAAAAAACATCCAGCTAAGTTGCAACCTACCAAATTTCAAATGTGGATATTTTAAAGTAGTAGAAACTATTCCAAGAGGCCAAACATGTCATATCCAGTTCTATGGTTTTTATTCCAGCAATGCTCTTAACTACAATAGCTAGGTCTATATCTCTAATAGATCTAATAGCCACAAGAGAAATCCATAGAATAAAAACTTGCAAATGGAAGTGCATATTTCGAAAAATATTATAATTATAATTATGATATCAACTTTTCTCATTGCTAGTGGAAGAGAACATAATTGAGTCATTACATATTGTTTTTGCATGTCGAATTCTACCTCTTCACACCATTGTTTTCATGATGGTACAAACTAGGCATAATCATCCTTTAGCATCACATTAAACATAGGAAAATCTACCTTGGCCCTCACTTCTGACAGTTGACCATGAACTATTGAAACATTTCTTGCTCCCTTTTCCAGCAGATTGTCGTATTCAATGACACTTGTAATACCATAATTGCACCACCCACCTATCCATCGATAAATTTTAAAATATAATTCTATGCTATTGTAAGAATACAATCTATAACATATCCTCATATTAGAATATGGGAAACATATTATGACAAAATATTTTAGTGTCAAGGGTGTAGATAGTTTGTTTTTCATAGTCAATACATAGACCAGAGAAAATAATTCATTGAAAATAAATGCTCAAGAAGTATGAACCTATTTGGGTTGTAAGAGATGTAGAACAGATTGGAAATAAACTATTAGAAAAAAATGGTAACATTCCATCAAAAAACTTCCAAGCAAATTGAATAGCCATAGAAGAAAAAATTGTGGAAAGGGAAAAACAAATAAAGCTGAATGGAGGCATATATAGACTACGAGAATGTCACCATTTCCTTTCTTCAGTTTTAGTCATCCTTTTAATCAATTCATCCAAAACCAACAATATTTTTGGGACAAGTTAATGTCTATGAAAGGATTTATTTCCTCTAAGATAACTTTTAGCTTCTACTAAATTATGGTTGTCTCTTTACACAAAGTGCTATTTAAATCTACTCAACAGAGCAATGTAGTCTCCTGCCTTGAAAACTACCATTGGATAGAAGAAACCTAATCATAAATGCAATATAACAAATGTGACTATGTTCTCTCCCTATAAAATTCCTCCCCCACTCGCCCTATTCTACCATCCTCTAGGACAACTTCCAGCTTCTACTGAACTATGGAAACCTATTGACATAAAATGCTGACAAATATCCTCAACATAGCAATGCAATCTCCTCTTATGTGGAACAACCCCCTTGGAGAGAAGAAACTTAGTCCTAAATGAAATCTAAAAAATGAGACTATTCTCTCTTCGTGTAATATGCCCTACCCCCACCCGTTCCTTCCCCCAACCTCCTTCTAGTAAAAAGGAAAAAAAGATTCAAAAACCTGACATCCTCAAAATCTTCCTAGAAACACTAGGAAATTTCACGAATACCTTTTAGATCTGAAAAGGTCTAAATAGTTTCTCAGAAAATTTCATCAAGGGAAGTTTTTAGGAAAATATATATTTTTATCAATTCTTAGTTCATTTCATTACCTAAGAAAAGAGGGAAAAAATGAAAAAAAAAATAGAATTGGATTTAAAAAAATCTTGATATATACATATTGAAATATAGACTATAAATATTGGCATGCATACATAATTGAGTAATAAAATATGAAATCACAAACTATGTCAATGCTCAACCACTAGGTAGAAGAGTGAAGCCATACACATGATTATTTCGGATACCTTTATCATATGTGTCACTCTGCATGTCTCACAACAATATATGTGTTCATAGATGACTAAACTAGGTCAATTTGACTTGAAAGGACATGTCATAGTGATAATGTGGGAGTGTGGATAGAAGAGATAGAAAGAATATGCGATTTAATAATACATGACAGAGAAAACAAATCAGGTATACTTTGTGTAGGGGAAACATATGATTTTAAACTGGAGTCTACAACAACTTACCTTTGCAACTTTCATGTTCATCATTCAAAAACCTATAGATGAAACATGGTTAAGATAATCTAACCTAAAAGTTAGGGGTAGGTAGTAGCGAGAATTATGCACAACCATTTAACTAGCATTTAATACAACTAAATAATCTTTATCAAATTACTTATAAGCATTCTACTATTTCAACATTTTAAAGGAAATCATAGATGTAATTGCTCACATGTAAAGGTCATTACTGGAGTAGAAGTGAAAATATTTGTCTTTCTCATTTTACAAATGTTGACTGCAACCATCCATATGATAGATATATACCTTGGACCCATATAGTTTCTTGAGAAAAAGACATAATAGAAAGAATTAAAAATAAAAAACAATACTTAAAATGAAGTATTTCCCAACCATCTGTTGCTGCTGCAACTGTCTCCTCCAAATTTTACATTTTAGGGCCCCTCCTTACTTCTTTGATTTTAAGCCTTCCTTAGACATGTTCTACTCCTTGAAGTTTCATTCCATAACTTAGTTTTTTTCCTTTCATTAAGCCAGAAAAGTGATTTTTGCTAAATTAGAAAACTCAACCTTTTCTTCCGCTATGTGGGAAGAACTTAGCGAGTCTAGCCGACACATCAAAAGAACTCAACATTTTTGTCTGATGTATCGGATCAAATCGGTCAGTTTCACCAATGTGTCGAAAGAACTCACCGAGTTCTCTCGACATAGTCGCAAATCATTGGCGGGATGCTTCTAATTTTCTTTTCGCCGAGTTTTTTTTGTTGGCCAAGTTTTGAAGTTTTTTACCAAGGAAGAAGTATTTATCGAAATAATTTATTTAGATTTTTTGAAGTCTTTATCAAAAAAATTTGATGAGTTTCTGCCAACAGTGTCTGTGAAACTCAACCTTTTCAGCCAACACTATCGGTGAAACTCACCCTTTCTTGTCGATGGCCTTTATGGGAAGAGTTTCTGAGTTTATCGATAGTACTCACTTTTTCTTTCCAACACTATCGGCAGAACACAGATTTTGTCGCCAATTTTTCTATCGTGATAATTCTTCGAGTTTAGCCGACGCTATTGACAAAACTCATTGTTTTCATCCAACGCCTTCGGTGAAACTTAGCACTTGTATCCTACAAAACTCATCTTTTATAGCCGACAGAGATGCATCGAGAGGCTTCTATTGAATGACTTAGATGAGTTTAGCCAACAGTTTCGACGAAACTCAAGTTTCAGAGCTGACACCGTTGCGAACACTCGAATTTCATAGCCGATACATTGGAATGTTGGGTAAAGTTGCCGATGAGCCGTTGGCATTGTTCGACGATTTTTAAAAGGTTGGTGCCAAAACAGAGTTTCAATCCCTTCGCATTTAATTCACCCAACTACTGCATTAATTACGTTTTGGAAATGTTTTTTATATAAACGCGGTGAGTTTTTACAGTTTGTTACCGCAATCATGTTTTGGACGCATCGAATCACCACTGGACACTTGGATCTTTTGAAATGCCTCGCCAAGCACCGTACTCACACCAACAGTTTCCAGGTAGGGCCTTAAACTTATATTTTGTCCTATTTTATTCTAGAAGATTGAAAGGACTATATTGTTGGAGGTTTAGGGTCACTATGGTGGGGTTTTTTTGCTATCGTTGTCTGCAGCCTTGTTTTTAAATCTAACCTCAACCCACAGGGTCTCTTGTTTTGACTGGTTGACCACCAAAACCTTCTCGAGTCTAGTTTCAAGAGAACCCTTGACTTCGCTGAGTGCTCTTCCAACCTACTGGGCCAGCCGTTATGGGATTTGTCTCCACCTTCTCCACACCATTTGGTTTTTTATTCGAGTTGTATATTTGTGAATATCAAACTCCAAGGTTTTTAGGATGAAATTACTCCTGACCGGGTGTTTCACCATCCGCATATAGTTTAGATTGAATTTGTGACATGAGTATGTGGTGGTAGGGAAACCCTTGGCATATTTTCCCTTCAAATATCACTGCGATTTAAAACTTGGGCTTAAGGTTTCTTTGCAAATGATGTTTCACTCCTTAGGGTCAGCGCTATCATGTAGGAGGGTTTTGTGGGTTTTAGTTGCGAACCTAGGTTTCAAGGTCCCCCAAGATGCCTTCGGTTTCGAGTCACGGAGTCTTTGATGCATTTTTTCTTTCACCTTTGGGGGAAATTAGTCTTGATTCTTTAATATAAAAGGATGGAAATAAGATTGATAAAATTTGTGAACAAATAAAGCACAAGACAGTTAATATTAATGCTTTAAAGAAATAGTGGAAACTGACTAGCCTCCAGTATGTTGACTTGTTCAGAAGCACAAAATTAATGTATAACAACAGAGATATAACTCCCAAAATAAAACCTACACCTATGTTGATGAGTTTCATTTAAGTTTTCCAAACATTCACCCTTGCTGCAAGTATAAAATGACTAGGAAACCTCTAGGGAGTGATCTCTCTTCTCCTCATGGGATTGTTTCTAAGTGGCTAACAATAAAACGGTAAATACTTCTTTGTTTCTTCTATCATATTAGATACTGGCTATAATCTCATCTTTAAAAAAGAACAATGATCATATATTTCGTAACTTGGCTTCTCATTTTGGTCATTCCATGTTGAGGTTAATGCATGTTGTTTTTTAATCATTAATATGACTAAGACATCTCTTGCTGTGACCATGCTTCAGTTTCAATCCTCACCTCACACCATGCCTAAGAAGAGCAGAAAGAAGAAGTCCAAGATCACTGAGGATAACTCAGACGTGGAGATTATATTTAGGATTGAAATCATATATTAAGACACTAAGGCCATCACAGGGGTTGATCAGGAGTTCACATGGGGAGAAATATACCAAATGATCAGATACTAAAATTTCCCCGAGGAGGGCCTGGAAGATATGCCATTATACGAAAATATTAGAAAATCAGGCATTACTAAGGCAACCACGTGCCCAGAATTGTTCCCATGTGCTAAAGTCATAGGATGGATTCTTCCCAGGGCAAACCCTGCCATGATGATTATTTCTAACACAGAAGTCGAAGCTTTTGCTTCCTTCACTCCGACATACATATCTAGGCATTGCAAATTACCAACTCCACAGGTTATGATGACGAATGAGTGGGTTATCAAATCGGAGTTGGATATTGTGGAATGTGCCAAAAGGATGATTGTAGCAGGGAGCCAAATGCACCAAAAAGTCACTGGTGAATATGAGACTGTAAGTTTACGCCCCCATTACAAGGTCGTAGCCCTAATGCTGAACAAGATATTTGGCCAAGAAAATGGGAGATTGTACAAGTTAAGTTGAATCTCATTAATATACTATGTGGCCATTGAAGGCACGATTTTCAATTGGTCAAACATTTTATCAAGCAACTTGTCGTCATGTGTCACTGTCGCACAAGGACAATTGACTCAGAAAAGGTCAGAATTCTAAATGGCCTCTTATTTGATCAATTGCATCTTGTGTAGACACTCATTCCCAATGCTCAGTTGTGATTGGGATCACACCAAGACCCCTATATATGCTTCCTATAAAATTCTTTGGGCACATAATTACTCAATCTTCTACAAGATTATATGAGAGGAATTTCTGATGCCGTTGTACAAACCAATTTTCCTCAAAGAGTCCAGCTGTATGTCAGAAGCTTCCATGGAAGTCATATGTGAATATTGGTATTATTATTATCTCAGGAAGGTACATACCTGAGGATTGATGGAGGATCTAGAGCCCCATCCTTGATTCCTAAATACACCATGGACTATGTAGTCCACAAGGAAGTAGTTAGACAATTGTTCATAGATGGAGTAGGCAATTTCCTATTCGACATGAAGAAGGAAGCTTTCTCGCCACTGCCCTTTTGCATAGGCAGTTATAAATTCACGAGGGTCAAAAGCACACCTAAATTTGTAAAAGATATAGAAAGTTTCCGCTTTGGGGAAAAATGTTTCCATATAAATGACTCGATGGAAAAGGTTGCAAATTATTGTGTGTTTGTAGGAGTTCGTTATGAATAATCTCATCATTTTGATAAAGATGAGGAGACATACATGAGCGCCAACAGCATGGCTGCTTTAAGTAAGCGTTTCAAGAAAAAGATCAGCACCAGTGGGGGAAAAGGTAGTTGCAACACAACAGAAAAGCAGAAGAAACAAGAAGAAGATGAAAGGAAATGAGCAGAATATGCTCGGAGGCTGTAGGAAGAAGCTGATAAGAAACAAGCCAAGGAGGCTTAAAAAAAGGAGGAATAAATATTACAAAAGGAAGCAGAAGAAAGAGCGCAAAGAGAAGTTGTGAAAGAAGCCGAGGAATTGAGAAAGAGGGAGCAAGAGGATAAGGACACAATTTTTTTTGACCAAGACACTGCCCAAGACAATATGATGGACCCTCTTGCCTCATCAAGTGACACAATCACAGGAGGCCATGTTCCTCTTGCAGAATTAGGACTAGTCCCTTTCACTCCATCTAAGAATCACATAGTGGCATGCTTGGACACCATATTCTGTGACAAGGAAAGGAAAACTATTGTTAGAAGGTCAGATAAAAGGTTAAAGATCGACACTGAACCTGATGTGGTCATAGTGATCGAGAAAATTGTTGTGGAACACACCAATAAAGACCCCGAATTCATGGCATCTGTAAGTATAGCAGCTGCACAAGCCAAGGCGGATAATGTTGACAAGTTGGTGGAAGATGCAGAACATTATAAAGAAAGGATGCTAAAAATGAAAGATACTTTAATCAAGGAAAGAGGAGAAGGTCGAGAGTAAAAAAGGAAGCATGAGGAGATTCTCTCAGAAAAAGGAAGGCCCTAGAGGGAGTATCAGACTTTAGAATTGGAAAAGGATGCACTGGAAGTGCAGGTTACCAATATGGAAGGAGAGAAAAAAGTTTTTAAGGACAAAATTTTAGAATTAGAATCATAGAAATATGTGGAAAATAGACAAGCAAGAGAACTAAGAACCTGGGTAGAGGAATTAGAGGCCTAGAACAGAGAGCTGGAGACTTAGATTAAGGTAGCCACTGAAAGGCAGCCTAACATTACCTCTTTCATGATCAAGCTTGCATGATCCAGAGAAATATCCATCAGGTCCAAGTAAGACTTGCAGAGGAGATATATAAGGTCAAACGGGCAGAGACCAGACTGAATGAAATACCATATACATCATCTAATTCATGGCAGAATTAGTAGAAGTCAGTAAGAAAGTTCAGAGCTAGCTAACATGGGTGGAGGCCAATTCAACTTTTCCTAAACACTTTCCTTAGAAGACAACAGGAGGTCTGAAAAGTAGAATTGGCGCTCCTAGAAGTTTCTAGAAAATCCTCTGTAAGATTGAATAATGAAGTTGAAATAACTCTGGAGAAATGCACAGAGTTCTACAAAAAGTTGCGTCAAGTTCATAATAAATGCCATCTTTCTTCAGTTACAAAATTCAATGACTTCTCAGAAAAACACCAACATATGGTGTATCTTAAAGACATATTGCATGAAGATGAACAAATCATTCAGAAAATTGAATTCATTAGTAAAGAAGTGGCCAAAACCTGGATTGCACAAGCCTCTGTTAGTAATTATCTCTTAGAAGACCTGTATAGATTGACTCCACAAAAAATGACACTTGTGGAGGGACAACTAGTCGTACATGAAGTAACCGTGAGATTTCTAAATCAAATAGATTATCGGACCATTACAGGAGAAGCTAATGCGTGGGGTGAATGCATTTCAAGACCAACAAGGCCTGCTTGAAATTTTATCTTTTCTTTATTTTGTGACTTTATGTAATTTATTATTGTTTTTCCTTTTCCTAGTGCAAATCACTAAAGGAAAAAATATTGGAAGTCCTAAATTCAGGGAGTTCTAAAGTTACGGAAGTCAAAGAGTCATTTTTAATTGTATTATAAATAGAGGTACGAGGTAGAATATGGGGGACATTTCGCTGGCACGATAAGGCTAGTTTATTTGTAAGACTAACCATTTTTTCTACTAATAAAGAAAGACAATTTTGCTGGGAGAGGACTACATGGGGTTTTACATGGATTATGTGGAGTTTCAAATATGGAACTATTTCTATTGAATTTCCGTATACTATGAGATCATTCTGACTTTTGTGAACTATTTCTTTAATGATGAATGATTTTGCTTCTCATATAAAATTCTATGTATAGATAGAGTAATGGATGTTTTCTTATTTCAAAGCTATCTTTGTTAATATTTATGCTATAAATATGTGTATGAAATTGGAATAATTAGTTGCAAAATTCATTACGGATAATTACAGTACATTACTCTCTTTCTTTTAAATTTGCTCCTCGAGGGGATAGCATACTTTAGTTTTAGAATAGATTAGAAAGTAATTAGTTTGCTTAGATTTAGATTTGCAGAAGTGATTGAGGATCAAGAGCGGTAAGATGGGAGCTAAGAACCTATGCATCTCTAGTGAGGTTCTTGTTCACCAGTCACTTGCATTTAGCTTAGGCATGTGCATTTCATCCATAATAAAGAAAATCACATTAAATGGTGGACCGAGCCGCAACTGATAAAGACTTAAACAAGCTTTAATTATACGGTAGTCGAGCCACTAACTGTTGGAGTCATTATCCAACCCACTCATGTTTATTTTGCCTAATTGTCCTACTTTACCACTTAACCTAAGTTATTGGCTCAAATATGTGACTGCATCATCAACTGGATCATCCTCCTTCAATCAGGGAGGATAACTATGTCTTCTCCTTCAATCAGGGAGACTAACTGAGCTTCCTCCTTCAATCAAGGAGCAAATATGGGTTGATCTGCATGACCTAAGCGCCTCAGATGAGTTAACTGATAGTTATTCCACCTAATTTCCATTAAAATGCATCTATGAAGGTGCCTCCATCATTATTTTATCTATTTTTGGAAATTCCTAGTTAACTGGAGTGATTTAAGGTGCCTCCAACAACTTCTAGTGACTGAGTTTAGTTCAGTTCATCTAAGTGAAGTAAGATATGCGCCCTCACCTACCGATTGACATGCAATTGAGTTCTATTCAGTTGGACTCAGTTATTACTTCCTTCGATTCAGTTAGAGACGATTATTGATTGTGATTAGTGGTTAACTAATGTGTTTAGTTGGGATAACTGACAGCTAAGCCACTCATATATGTGCAATTCAAATGACCTCTTGGGAATTCAAATTGTCTTTCTATTCATGCAAGTGTATGACATTGTATCACTACTTCTGATTGATTATTGATAATATACAACTGCAACCTCTAATTGTAGCACCGTGATGTCATTTTGTGTGTAAATTGTCTGGAAATCTTTTGTAAGATTGTTCTTTAGTCCTCAAATTTATCTAACTAAATTTTCATATGGTATCAGATCCATGGTGGGACAACACTCTTCTTCTCCAACAAGATTTTTTTACGGATCTATCATGCAATTTGAGCAAAAAGCTCAAAAATTCCAGCTCTGCACCAGAAGCAGCAAGTTTACCACATAAATCCTAAGAAAATGAATTGTTGATCAAGCTAGCTTGATTGACTAAGATGGGTGTGATGAAAACTTGAAAAGCGCAGGTTGTCTGACCTTATGGTGCCCCTTTTGTGTTTTTGCAGGTTTTTTTTTAGGTCTTTCACTGCATTCGGTACATCAACTTCATGGCTTCTTCTATGAATATTCTTACTCCCTTCAATTACCACTAATGGAAGGAGGACATGGAGATTCAGCTTCGCTCCAAAGGACTCTACAGAGTCACAATTTACAGAGAAATAGAGCTGAACCATGTTGTTGACTAGGAAAAGTACTGGAATAATCTTGATGAAGCTTATGGTTTCTTGTGCCTTTCTATTTCTAGAGATCTTCTCTTCCACATCACTGGATTGAAGACTCTGAAGGAGATTTGGGATCAAATTTATTCCCTGTTTTATAAGAAATATGATTTGAGGATCTATCAACTAGAGAATGGGCCAATTTCTCTAAACCCAAACAACTATGAAACCATGAATGATTTCTTCACCAAATTCAAGCATCTGGTGCTACAGTTGAAGCAGTGCAAAGTTGAGAAGGAGGATGATCAACTCCTTCTATCCATCCTCTCAAAAATTGGTCCATATTATTCAGTCTTTGTGTCCACATTCCATACTGGCAAGCTCACAATCCCAAATTGGAAAATGACATCCCTCAATGCATTCATTGAGTCTGTAAAAAACGAGCATGACAAGCTTGTCCAAATGGGGATCATCAGATCTTCCAAGGACCGAGCTCTGTTTGCTGGGGGGCCCAAGGCTATGAATGGAAAGGGCAAGCAGAAGAACCAAAAGACTAAATTTGATGCTCCAAATCCAAAGGAGAAACCTCAGCAGTAAGATGAGCCCTTAGGCTCAAGAAAGAATAAGCACAAAGGGAAAGAAGGCAAATAAAAGGTCAAATGTTTCTATTGCGGGAAGGGCTTTCATCCAGAAATCTCCTGCATGAAGAAACAATTTGATTCTATGACTCTTCTCCTTGAGAATAATAATATCAATATTCCTGAAGGTACAAGGAAGAGAGAAAATCATGATCTGAACATCCAGCCGGAAATAGGACATGCCCTCATGGAAAATGTTTCGAAGCCTAGAGATCTCCTCATAGACTATGGTGCTTCGAACCATATGGTGGAAAGCAAAGATTCCTTTTAATTCCTGGACTCCAACATGACCATTCCCATCCACATGCGAGATTATTCTCATATCATTTTGAAAGGCAAAGGTACTGTAAAACTTGAACATGTCAACTTCTATGATGTTCTGTATGTACCCTCCTTGGCCTCAAATATGTTGAGTGTATATCAAATGAAACACACAGGAGTGCCCAAGAGAGTTTCTTTCAACCTGAATGATGTCAATATCTCAAAGATTGCATCCGGGAAACTCATTGCAACAGGTATAGTGAACCATTCTGCTAAGACCTGTGAGTTTTCCAAGTTTGTACCTGATGCAAAGCCCACCTCCCTTCTGACTCATGGGAATGAGTTAATTCAGTTGTGGCATGAAATATTTGGACATTTGAACTTCAAATAATTGCAGCAACTTCAAAAAAATTCCATGGTGGAAAGTCTCCCAACCATCAAAACCTCCAGTGGAATTTGCAAAGGTTGCATTATCGATAAACACCCTAAGCACAAATTTGATCGGGGAAAGGCAAGTAAAGAAACAAGTATTTTGGGGCTGATCCATTATGATATCAGTGGTCCTATTCCTACAACCTCCATGAGTGGTTCAAGGTATGTAATCACCTTCATCGATGACTTCTCCATATTCACTTGGGTTTTCTTCCTAAAGAAAAAATATGAAGTTCTAGAAAGATTCATTGAGTTTAAGGCATCTGTTGAGAATGCTTCTGGGAAGAAGATAAATTCTCTCAGATAATGGAGGAGATTATATCAAGTCTAAGCTGCTGCAAATATGTGCTAAATATGGGATCAAGATCCAACACTCCATTCCCTACACACCTCAGCAGAATGGTGTAACGGAAAGGAAAAATCGGGTCCTCAAAGAGATGACCACATGCATGCTAGAAGCCAAAGGTTTGGATGCAAATATTTGGGCTGAGGAAATGAATGTTGCTTCTTACATTCAGAACAGGGTCCCTCACACTTCTATGTAATGAAAATCTCCTTTCAATCATACTTTTGGCATAAACCGGATGTGTCCAATTTTAGAGTTTTCGGGTCCACTACTTGGGCTTGAATTCTACTTGACAAGAGGAAGTATTTGCAACTGCAAAGTATTGAGTGTATGTTAATTGGTTATCCAGAGGAATCAAAGGGATACAAACTCTTGAATATAAAAACCAAGAAGATATTCATTGAGAGAAGTGTTCGCTTTGAAGAGCCTCTCCAAGATGTGGAACTAGTTGACGAAGAAACTGCTGAACATTCCTCTCGTTCTGCCAACGATTCTGATAATGAAAATGGGAGTGTAAGCTATGATTTTTTAGATCTATTTTATATCAGTGAAAAAAATATATCAGGTTCTCAATTAGATTCAAATGTTCCCACTCACCTCCCAAAATGGGCAGAAAAGAACCTCTTATTCGTCGGGTTAGACATTGGAAATCCTGCTGATCCAAGGAGAACCTGGTCTAATTTTCAAAGAGTAGGCATTGCTCTTTCTTGCAATGATTCCTTGTTGTTCGAGACACAACAATCACACCTTTACCATTAACTTTTAGTATTATTCACATACACAACAATCACACCTTTACCATTAACTTTTACCTTACTGTCATTACCTAACTTGACTTCAGACTGAATGCTTGTATCTAGATTTGAAAATAATTCCATATTTCCGGTGATGGGGATGCTGCATGCCCTATCCAAAAACCATATATATTTTGAAATTTCTTGGGTGACATTACA
Source organism: Pseudotsuga menziesii (assembly GCA_001517045.1). Classification (NCBI taxonomy): domain Eukaryota; kingdom Viridiplantae; phylum Streptophyta; class Pinopsida; order Pinales; family Pinaceae; genus Pseudotsuga; species Pseudotsuga menziesii. Next base: position 249,808 of record LPNX011225168.1, read on the forward strand.
AGTCAAAAACACAGGCTTCTCTTCATTTTCAGTCTCTTGTGTAATGTGTGTAGAAAACTTACTAGCATCTGCTTGCTTCTTCCAACACTTGTTAGCAAAATGCCCAAATTTCTTACAATAAAAACATTGAACTTTAGATCTGTCATACCTTTGATTTATTGGCTGCCATACTCTGCTGCTACTCCCCCTTACGTTAGGAGTACTCTGCTATAACTTCTCTTCAGATTCAAAATTATTTCTGTTGTCACTATGATCGGCACTTCATCCTCCTCTTCCTCTGTCACTAGCTCTTCCTCTGCCTCTACCTCTAGTAACATATAACTGATATTTAAAAGCATTTTCTAATGGAGTATCATCATACCTATTCATTCTTGATTCATGAGCAATTAAATAACCAGTCAGCTCATCAATGTACATTTGGCTGACATCTTTAAACTCTTCAATTGAAACAACCACTGCTTCAAACTTCTTTGGAAAACATCTCAACAATTTTTCAATCACGCAAATCTGGAAAGTCTTCACCACACTGTCGTAGCTAGTTTACAATGTTCATTACTTGTGTCATAAAATTATCAACAATCTCACTGTCCTTCATCTTCAGATTCTCAAAATCCCTTCTTAGGTTCTGCAACTTAACATTATTCACCTTGGTCACACCTTGATAGCACGTTTCAAGAGTGTCCCAAGATTTCTTTGAAGACTCAGCACTTGATATCTTTGGAAAAATGGATTCACTCAGGCCTTGTTGAATAAGACCAACAACTTTATTATCCTTCTTCCTATTTCCCTTCAACAAAACACGCTCAGCATTTGACAGAGCCAACTCAGCAGCTTGATCACCTGTTTCTGGATACCCAATCATAACAAACTCCCAAAGATATTGAGCATGCAGGATAGTTCTCATTTTAATAAACCAAATATCATAATTTCTTTAAGTCAACAGAGGAATTTGTGGCTACTCTACATTGCTGTTAGTAGCCATCTCAAATCAAATTACTATTGAAAACTCAACCAAGCTTTGATACCACTAGGGGGAAGGAAGGGGAGTGCCGCTCTCTGCTTCAGCGACACTTTAAACTTCACTTACAGCTCAAAACAACACTTACAACATTGTAATAGCTTGGTTGTTACAGCTGACAGAGCTCACAAAACTCAAAACAATCACCTACGAGATTGTTGTAGCTGGTTGTTACAGCTGACAAGACTCTACAGATGATCTTGCAGCTAACAACAATATACACAACTATTTTAGCTAGTTGTTACAGCTGATAGTCACCTACAACACAATATTATAACAACTCAGTTGCAGCTAACTATTTAGCAACTATCTGATAACCCCTGCATCCAACTAATACTCTCATGCATTTATACAACACAATAACACTAAATAAACTCTGATTTCTTCAACTGCTACAGCAAATCAACATCAAAAATAAAATTGAGTTTTCTAACTCAAAAACATAGTATAAATAAAAATACACAGTAAAATTTGAGTTTCAACTCTTTGTATTTCTCCATGTATCAATGTGTTTAAAAACATGATTGACAAGCTAGGTATTTATAAGATATTTAGCTAAGTTTGTCATTAACTACTAATTGACCCTTCGCTATACAAAAACAGAATTCACAATTTATGATTTACACTCTGTTAGAAATGGAAAAATTACGTTGCCTCTTCAAAAATTAGATGCGCCCGGCTTGCTCAATTTTGTAGCATCAAAAATGACTTTTCATATTTTAATAATATTATGTCTATCAGACAGTGTGGCAGTTTGCGGCTCTTCAAAATTTCGGTGTCCACAAAACTGGGTGGTGTTTCCTTTTCACTATTTCAGCAGTTATAGTCTGGGTGGTGGAGTAATTAACCACTTCCAACAACCATTTCTTTAGGATTTTAGTATTTTTTCTTCAATATATAATACAGTTGTTGATATTACAGTATTTTTTCTTCGTGTTATGCGTATGTGAATCGTGCTTGTTAAATACCCTGGATTACAAATATGCTTGTTTGTTAAGTGTTGTTCTACAAGTAAACACCACTCTCATTCTTCTTGGTTGGGATCCCTGATGGTGGATGAAGGGTTCATCTTGATTCGGTTATCAAACCCGTGTTAGTTGGGTTAAATGAAAAGAAGCTTGTTGCTATTTTGATAACTTTGACCTCTTTCAATGCAGATAAAATTCTAAACCAGTGGTGAAAGTTCTGGAGAGAAATATGGGAGGTAGCAAGGAGTGGCTCTGGTGGGAAATGTTGCAATTAAAAAATCATTAAACATACCTACTGAGACTCTGTCTGAACTCTTTGGCATTTTTGTCTAAATATTTTTTTGTTATTTTTGTTTGTTCACCATCCTTTCTTTTTTCCGTGAAACCCAACTCCACCTTTTCTATTTACATGGAAGACCAAATTCTTTTGACATTCAACATCTTCTTTTTATGGAATGCTTGATTGGTGACCACTCACATGCAAACTTCTTGCTCTTTTCTTGTTTTATGTTTTATATTTTAAATATAGACATGAGTCGCTTCATCAAATTAATATAATAATAATAATAATCTATTTTTAAGGTCATCGCCAAGCAAGACACCAATTTGGTATATGAGACCCCTTGTTTGTGGGACAAGAAACCCTCTCTGCGTAGTGATTTAACTGCTAAAAATAATTCATACTATACACAATAATAAATAAAACCAATATACAAAGATGGAATGCTATACAAAGCGACAAATAAAACCAATTTATATATTACGTATTTCATAAAATCACCTGTCAAAACGTTTCCTTATAATCTGTTCCATATCGAATAATAGTAGATGTGTGTCATTGTAACGGGTTGTGCTTGACTATTTTTAAAATGATGTGGCCCGAGACATGATCAAATTATCCACCTCAAATCATTTTAATCAAAGGCCTAAACCTTTCAAATGTCAAGATCCAACCATTGAGTTTTCGTTTAATCCAATACTTTTCACATCAAATTAAATTAGGCCACTTCATTATAGGGTTACCTCATTAAAATAAATATTTTGAATTCACTCTTACTCATTAATAACCATGGTTTAGAAAATTCTTCATAGTGGGAATGTGGAAATTAATATATTTTAATAGTACATGTGGAAATGGTTTAGAAAAATCCTCATAGTGAGAATGTGAAAAGTAATATATTTTAATAGTGTAAACTTAGAAAATAATAGATTTAGGTATAGAAATATGTATGTTATAAAAAGCTTTGTTTTAAATAAATATAGAAAAATAGTGTCTTCTGTATATGACAAATAAATAAAAAATAATAAAATTAAAAAATAAAAGTAGAAATTTTATATATATTATTTAATATATATTGTTGCTTTAAAATTTTAAAATAACATAATTCTTTATCTTCTTGAATTATATTTTAAATCTAAAATATAACATATAATATAACAACTTGAAAATAAAGATAGGTATGGACTCATGGCCTAGTTTATAATCATGACTATTAACTATTTAACAAAATCATTTAAAGGCATCTCTTACTTGCTATAGCTCATTCTTGGTTTTTATGTGTATTCGCTTGTGCGATGAAGAACAAAAAGACATAGGAAAAAATAGAGTGCTACACAAATCTATTTTAGTTGACAAAAAGATAAGGAAAATAATAATATTAACATCAAGGATGTTATTCATTATTATAATTTTAAAATATGTTTTTTTTTTTAATTTGATTTTTTTTTGTTTAGTAACTTACTTTATAATTTATGTTATAAAGATTTAAAACACTTTATTTAAAATAATTTTTTTTTTTAACATAAATATTTTATTATGTTATCTAGAAGCATGAATATAATAAAATTTTATTTAGGAAAATTGAGCTTGAAGGATGTTAAGAATGAAAACTTTGGACTTTAATTTAGTAAAAGTGTTTTTTAATTATTTTCTTAAAACAAAGTTAAACCTTTTTTTTAGAATCTCACTTTGTTTTGAGCAAAGATATTTTGAAAAATCCATTTGACATGAAATTATATCTTTTCTTAAATGTACATTTTTTTAGGTGAAGAAATTTAGAAAATCTGTTAAACTTGAAAATTTTGCCTTATTTCAATGAGATTGCAAGACTGGTCATATAGAACTTTCTTCTTCTATATTCTTGAAAATCATTGTAACTATATAAAATCTATCCATCATAAATCTAGACGAGTTTAAGTTGAAGTAGATAAAAGTGCAAAGTAATTTAACACCAAAATCATTACAATAACTTTTAAGGTATGCAAATTATATTTATTAATAGTGGAAATATAACAACACATTTTGGATTTAAAAATTCATCTAATGCATATCAATCATTTTCATTGTTGTCCTAATAAATCAACACCACAATAGCCATGAAACTTGCTCAAAGCACATGAAAATTAGATCTAAAAATCAAATAAGAAATGAGAATTAGGAGGACAATGATACAACTCTTTATTACACAATACAAAGATAAAGTACAATAAATCAGTTTTGTATTCATTGGCACATCAATTTCTTTATTCCAATTAAAGACTTCTTCAAAGCTTCCCAAACCGTAGCTAGGGCATCTATAATTATTTCAAACCTTAACAAGCAACAATAAGTCCCATCAAGGTGTGGCCAAATTACACAATATTTTTTAAGGAGCTCAACAACAAGATAATATCACACCAAATGTTCAACTCCAAGAGTTTGTAATGCACAAGCTTCACATAATCTTAACTTTTGACTTACAACAACAAACTAGAAGGTGCAACTAACCTAGAACCCAGCTGAATCCACCGAGACAACTACTTTAGATGCAACAAATTGAAATATACACATACAAGAAGGCTTTTTGTATTAAACTAACTTAAATGGAATTTCATTAACTTTTTTTTAATTACATTACAGGTTTCCAAGAGCTCTCATCTTCATAAATTCAACATTAGGCTCAAAGCCCCTTCAATTCTTCATAAAATCCCTAAGCATGCTAGTTTAAGTCCTAGCTAGGAACTTAGGCACTACAACTTCTCATAAATACCCAAAATGAAATTTACCTTTGTATTTGTTGTTGAATAACCCAATTTCTTCTCTACCTTGAGGCTCTTTCTTACTTCTCTTCTGCTTTTCACTTCACGCACTTTTTCTGTGTGTCCCCACGTAACTCCCTTCTCCATTTATCCTTCACACAATCACTTTCTCCCTTTCTTGTACAACTTCCTCCTTTTCTTCCTGCAGCATGTTCTCACATTTTTCCATAGCTCCTCTCCACTCCTACTTCACATTGTGTAGACTTCATCTTCTTATTCTTGTAGTCTCCTTCCTTTTTTTCGCATACCTTCTATGATCCTCTTCCATGGCCTACTCTCCTCTCCTCCACATGTGGTATCTCCCCTTTTCTCCTCCTATGCTAGACTCCCTTTTCTTCCCTCTTCACTTCATGTTTCCCATGTCTTTCTCCCCCATGCACTCCTCTTTTAATCTCTATTGACAAAGGTTTCCTCTCCTCTTCATGTGGTCCCTCTTTTATTTCCTTGTCATGTCTAGAATAAACCCAAAATAAATATTTTTGAATAGCTTTACAACTCATTTAATGGTGCATTAAGGATTTTAGACAGGGCTCTCAGAAAAATTTCCCACGTAACCATATAACCTAACTTTGTATCCTTGAATTAATTTGCATGCCATTATCAATTACCTCCACAGTTGGTCATTTAAAAATGCACGCAACTTTAGGATTAATTTAAATTGTTGAATGGAGGTAGATCAAATGGTGAAAAACATTTTTGTGTCAAAGATGTTGTTGAATTCAAGGCTATTCCATGCTCCAAAAAGAGGTGATTCATTTGATCATCAATGGATGAAAGGGATTTCAAATGTAAATATTTGTTGACTTTACTAATTCCTTAAGGGTTCTAAAATAGTACAATGCTTATGCATAAAATTGCATCTCAAAAGTCAAGGGACCTTATTGTATGCATCCTACACAAATTATTCTTCATACAAGAGTAAGTACATGTTCTTTAAAAGTCCTTCACATAGTTAGCCTCAAACTAACTGTCACATCCCTAAGACATGATACAAATCATAGCAAATGCACTATCCTCTCTTTATATATGATTAGGTGAGGAATGCCAAACAAAATACATGGATCAAGTTAACAAGTAAGCCCCTATGTTAAATCAACAACAAAGCCACAAGTGGGACATTACACTAAACATGAATGCCACATGACACTATATGGTTTGTACAACCTCCAAGGTTGTTTTCCCTCCAAGTCTAGGTGTCTACATATCAAGTGCCCCTGTAAGTAAGATGGCGTGTCCTCCAATTATGGTTCATCAAAACAAATGTTCATACTCAATGTATGTGCAAGGTGACTCTAATGCTACTAGGCATCTATGCCCAACCTCTAAATACTTTAATCTCTCCACTAAGGTGGTCACTGCATATGCCCCAAGTGGCCAAAATCCTCAACAAATGTGTCATTGTCGAATATTTCAATCCGCTATATGTCTTTCAACTAGCACATCAAGAATTTCAGCTCCCTGGTACTAATATAAAGTTAAGCATGCACCCTCCAAATCTCCAAATTAAAGTCAACCAAAATACAACAAATGGGCCAGGGGACCACAAACCTCCCATGTCACATCAACCAGTCCACTAACTAGTTGAGAACACTTAACGTGTATTATGTTTTCGAAGTTTTCAAAATTGTCTTGCCCAAATTAAATATAGTATTTATTTCCATTTTTTTAAGATTCATTGATAAGAATGAATAACATTGTTCATTGGACTTGTATGGTTGTTACATATACAGTTTTGTATCTCTTCTCTAAAAATAGAGTCATAGCAAAAACTCTACAAACCACCGTAAAAAACTACATGCATATAAATATCATTCATATTACAAAATTATATAAAAAACCAAAAAATACCATTAAAAACATATTATCATGAATTTTGTCTAATGACATGTATCATATATCATAGTGGATGTGTATTAACATCCAAACTCATCTTATTATTCCTACGGCAAGCAAGGTTATATTGCAATCAGTAAAGTATTGAGTTTATATTACAACTGCCTTTGACAAAAAATTTATCTGCTAAGTCTAATTTAAACATTATAAACTTAAATTTAAATTTTTATAAATATAATATAATATAAATTATATTTGGTCTAATTTGTTGAAGTCTTATTGTGTAATCATTGTATTAGTCCATATCAAATTTATTACATGTGTATGACAGAAGGACTTCCGCTAAACTTGGCGCTGAAGTGACGACATAGTGACCACATGTTTGTATATACACTTGTTAGAGTTTACTTAATCTATTTTTTGACACATATAATTAATTGGTACAGTTTCGAATAACACTTTGGAATCATGTCTGTTCTATAAAGGAGTTAGTAGTGGGAAACCAATATGCACCTAGCAGAAGAGTGTTTAATGCTACGTGGCTGTCACATATCGTCTGTAACCCTCATGCATATGAATTTTACAGTGAAATATTTTCGGCCTTTATGTGTTAGTTTAGTCCCATACCCACCATCATGCAGACCTAGACCCATGGATGTATGCACTCAATGACCATGACCACAATCCATCAGATCCCCATATGGATGTGTCCATATGATACTATGCGGAGAAGACCATTATGGTTAGAATTAATGGCAGGTTCATTTGAAATTTGAAATTATAACCCACACTTTACGATTTTGAAATTTTAAAAGAGGGGGAAAGAAACTTTTCCTTCTTCCATCGATCTATCATAAATCAGTGCGACCATAATCTCACCACATCTCTTAAGTATCCTAATGGGAACTTTGTGAATAAACATGAGGACATAGAATGAGAGTTAATTAACTTCCGTATATGCCTGCATATATATAGAATAACCTTCCATACATATGAAAGAACTCTTCACTATATGTGTGTGCATATACAAAATCACCTTCCATATACCAAAGCACTCTTCCGTATATGTGCGCGCATATATTGAAGCTCTTCCATATATGCGCTTGTATATACATAATAATGCTCGTAAATGGAAGTTGCTTATGTATATGTGCACACATATATGGAGGAATGTTTATATATATATGCATGCATATACAAAAGCACTTCCATATATACATGGTTTCATATTTATGGAAGGCTATTTCATATATGCATGTATATACAAAAGGCGCTTCCGTATATCCATGTGCATATATGAAAGGCACTTCTATATATGTGTGTGCATATATGAAAGGCACTTCCGTATATGTGTGTGCATATATGAAAGGAGATTATGTATATACACATGCATATAAGGAAGCACTTCTGTATATTCACGCACATATAAAAAAGAGTGCTTTCGTATATGGAAGGTGCTTCCATATATATGCACGCATATACGAAGTCACTCTTTCGTATATTCCTTTCCATATATGAAAGCACCTTCCATACATATGGAAGAAGGAATCGCTTCCGTATATGCATGCACATATACAGAAGCACTCTTCAGTATATGCGCACACATATACATAAGTGCTTTCCATATATGGAAGCACTATTTTATATATGCAATTTCTATGATCTACTTCTTTTAGATATTGTGAAAATAACGATTACAAGAATTTTTCCCATGTCAAAATATTTGGTAGGTTCCTAGTTTCATGTGCCAATTGAAAATAAAACTTTGTTGATTGTGAAGTGAAGAAATTTGGTAGAGTCTACAACACATTACAATGTTTGAGGAAAGTAACATTGACCTTTATGTCATAATAATAGAAAATATTATAGCATAAACAAGATACATACAAAATCAAACTATATTTGTTGAGCAACAAGGATATGAGATATTAATGGAATTTGAGTACTAAAAGTGAGGTCCATGTTTACTCTCCCCACCTTCTTCCTTACAAAAGGAAATAAATTTTCAATTTTTGAGAGAACCATCAATGTTGATCGTGACAAGATAATTACATGAGAGAAAATATATTGAAACGATTCAATGTTTTGAAGTTGGTGAATGCTAGCTTTTGAATATGAGTTTTGGTCAAAAAATGAACTCTATTTGAATTTGGTTTATCTGGCTCTTGGTATGAATTTTCACAGGAGCATGAAATAAAAAGATAATCTCGTAAAATCCCATGTTTTATTTTACATTATAAATTCAAGGTAGTCAAAAGACGATTTCAATGATTGAGCAACCTCCTTCAGAAACCTTCTTAATTTTTTTATAGGAAATTCAAGAATTCAAAGTTCTCTTGGTCTTAAGTGCCAAATCTCGATCTGAGAATAGATCACATTTTTACTATCGCCTCTACTACTTTTAGATAGATAATGTAGCCATTTGGGATCCACGAATGATAATATCCCTATTTTTGTGATGTTTGTTGTTGTAAGATGATTGAAACTATTTCATCATATGCTTGATTTTTCTATTGACTAAATTGTTCAACTCAAATATGGTATTTCCACACAAGTTAAACACCGTAAGAAACCACTCACACAAACAAATCATAGATCACCACACTAGTGTTTTTACGTGGTCAAAACCCTCAGAGGAAAACAATGCACATGAACCTAACCAAACAACCAAATCAGGAAATATATTAATGCAAAAGAACAAATATTTTACATATAATATTTCATTCATTCTTTCATAGATTGAAAATTTTATTAATGGATATTTCTATGGAGAGACTTGTGTGCCTTTTATATAAACTAGTGTATACACCAGCTGTATATACACATATTTATACTATATTAATTGATCATCACCTCTCTAATTCAGAAATCCAAAATCAAACATTAATATTATCAAGTTCAAATATAACCTCAATATTATCCCAAAGATATTATCAAGCTCAAACATAACCTGCAATATTATTATTGGAATGTTATAATGCCATGTAATGTGATATAGCAGTGTTGTAACTAGGTATATGTAGTATATACACTAGTGTATATACTGTATATATGCTAATGTATATCCACTAGTATATATACCAGTGTATATGATTCATTTTAACCACTCTCTTGATATTGGTTACTATATTGTGACACATATACACTAGTGTATATACACTCAAATATATGTACTAATGTATATACTAATATATATGTTGATGTATATATACTAGTATATATATTGGTATATATACATTAGCATATACCAATGTATACTAAGTATATACATCAGTGTATATAATTATACTTAGTATATACATCGATGTATATACCTAGTATCTAGGTATATAAACCGGTGTATATATTAATGTATATACACCAAGGAATATACCTAGTATATACAAACCAATGTAACTAGTAACTAATAACACCAATTCCCCCTCTTATCCACCTCAAGATCCATTTACATTGCACAAAACCTACTCATGGAACCTGTATATGCGCGTGCATATATGGAAGTTACTTCCATATATAGAAGCACTCTTCCATATATACACACACATATATAGAATAACGCTTCCATATATGTGCACACATATACAGAAGCACTTTTGTATATGCATATGTTGAAAATGTTGCATAATGGGTCCATTTTGAGTCTCATTTAAGTGTTTTTGAGTCCCATACACTACTTAAATACATATATACACTAGTGTATATACCTATATATACACTAGTGCATATACCAGTATAAACATTGTTGTATATTATACTAGTATATACATTAGTAATATTATAACAGCATATATGCTAGTGTATATACCAGTGTATAAACTAGTGTATATACCATAGATGACACACATTTATGAAAGTGCTTTTGTATATGCATGGGCATTTATAGAAGTGCTTTTGTAAATGTGCTTCAATATATTTCCATATATAGAATCGCTTCCGTAAATATGCACACGTATACGAAAGCACTTCTATAAATGTGTGCACATATACAAAAGCACTTATGTATATGCACGCGCATATATGAAGGTGATTTCATATATGCATGCACATATATGTATACACTTCTGGATATTCATGCACATATACGAGATTGATTCCATAAATTCCTGCACATATACATACGTGTTACTGTATATGCAAGCGCATATATGGAAGCGCTTCCATATATGCACATTGATATACAGAAGCACTTCCATAATGCATGCACATATACATAAGTGTTTCCATAAATGCACACACATATATGGAAGGTCTTTCGTATATGCACGCACATATGCGGAAGCACTTCCATAAATGTGCATGAATATACAGAAGCCCCTCCATATATGCACGCGAATATGGGGAAGCGCTTCCGTAAATGTGCACACATATACTGAAGCGCTTATGTATATAAGCGCATATATCGAAGTGCTTCTGTATATAAGTGCATATATCGAAGCACATTTATGGAAGTGCTTTTGTAAGTGCGTGGTTATATATGGAAGGAATTCTGTATATGTGCGTGCATTTACGAAAGTACTTCCATATATGCGTGCTCATTTATGAAAGTGCTTCTCTAAATGCACACACATATACATATTTCCATATACAGAAGTGCTTTTGTATATGCATGCACATTTACGGAAGTTCTTCCGTATATGCGCGTGCATTTATGGAAGCACTTCATAGATGTGTGTGCATTTACGGAAGCACATATATAGAGGCACTTTTCCATATATGTGTGTGCATTTACTTCGTTTCCATAAATGCACGTGCATATACGAAAGCACTTCTGTAAATACACGTGCATATACGGAAGTGCTTTTGTATATGCGCCTGCATTTATGAAAGCGCTTCCATATATGCGTGTGCATTTATGGAAGCACTTTGTATATGCGCATTTATATATGGAGGTGCTTTTTGTATATGCGCATGCATATACATAAGTGATTTTATAAATGTGTTTGCATTTAGGAAAGTGATTTTGGATATGCCTAGGCATTCATGGAAATGCATATATGGAAGCACTTCCATAAATGTGAGCGCATATACCAAAGTGCTTTTGTATATGCACACGCATTTATAAAAGAGCTTTCATATATGTGCATGAATTTACGAAAGTGCTTTGTATATGCATGTGCATTTACAAAAGCGTATATATGGAGGCACTTTCTATATATATGCGTGCATATACGGAAGTACTTCCGTAAATGCGCACGAATATACAAAATCCCTTCCATATAAGCTCTTATATATATGCACTTCCATATATGCACTTCCGTATATTTATATATGGGTATTCATAATAGACCCTTAACTCATATGATATTTGTTAAATTTATGAGACATAATTTATAATATTTTATTAAATTCCAATATTTTGTTGAGATCAACTTACATGTAACAACAAGAGTTAATATTTATTCCTAGATTATAATGAAAGATGGTTCTAATTGAGAAGCATAACTTATTGTATTTTTCATAAGTAGTGAGAATTCTCATGTAAGCATAAAAGTAGTATACAAAAATGATCTAATTAATAATCTACATAATCATTTAAGCCCTACCCTTGGTATATGAAGTGTTTCTCTGATTTTTGCTTGGCTTTGTTGCCACATGAATTAACTATTACCTCACCTGAATCATTATATTGATCTTACAAGGTACAAGTACGATAGTTCATAGCAATTGTTGTTAGTGGATGACCCATTTGAAGTTAGTGAAATGCAAATTCATGCTCCACATAGTCTCTATTTTTTGTTTGTTTATGTATACACAAAAAAATATCAAAAGCAAGAGGATTTTAGTTCGAACTTTTTGTGGGTACTATTCTAAATGATTTAATTAGAAAGTACAACTAAAAAGGAAAAAATTAAATGTTAAAAAGTAAATTATTAATAATTTATTAATTGTAAAGTTAGTCATCCAAATTTTTTAATGAACTACTTAAATGAGTATACAACATGATCCAACTTTTGATTGAGTCTCACAACAAACACAGTTTCCAAAACAATATATAGTGGTGGTTATGTTTGTCTTAAATAAAAAACTATGTAAGAACATATAACAATATATGTGAGTAAGATATGATTTGTACATCATGGGGGAAGTAAAAAATAACAATAATGTATCGCTTGAACTGTTCATTGTTCAGTAAACTTGCATCTTCTTATTAAGAAACATTATGTTTAAATGATTGGTAAAATTACCTGCATCATATTTTAAATGTGTTTGATGTTATTCAACCATTGTTACATGTGAAATACCCTCATATGATGTGCTACAATTATGCAATTTTATGGGAATCAGTTTTCTACCTCTATTTTGAATCAAAGAGTCACTCTTGACAATATGCTCATTAAATAGTCGAAGTATAGATTTAGATCCCTCGAATGCAACAATAAAGAATACAATATTTATTATTATAGATTCAAGATAACCGCATATTGTATTTGATGTAAAAAAATGCATAAAATAAAATTTTCATGCCAATGTTGTGTGCGGGAGAAGGTTGCACTAAACCATATGCATGCTCCATGTTCCTTTGTCTTTGAGAAGATAAATCTACTATTACAATAAAGAATAAGATATTTATTAGTCGAGATTCAATATAATCATATAACAAAATACACTGAAGCGCATTTACAGAAGTGCTTCTGTGAATTCCCGTGCATATACAAAAGCACTTTCGTAAATGCGCATGCATCTATGGAAGCACTTCCGTATATGCGTGCGTGTATACGGAAGAAATTACGTTTATGCACTCGCATATACAAAGCGCTTATGTATATGCATGTACATATTTGAATCACTTCTGTAAATGCGCTTCTATATATGCGTGCGCATTTACTAAAGTGCTTTTGTATATGCACTTATATAAATACAAGCGCATATATGGAAGCGCTTCCATAAATGTGCACGCTTATATGGAAGCCCTTCCGTATATGTGCATGCATTTACGAAAGTGCTTTTGTATATGCACGCGCAATTACAGAAGCATTTCTGTATATGCACACACATTTACGGAAGTGCTTCCGTATATGTGCACGCATATATAGAAAGTGCCTCTGTATATGCGCTTTCATAAAAGCGCGTGCATATATAGAGCGCTTCCATAAATGTTTGTGCATATACAAAGCTCTTCCGTAAATGCATCGCGCACATATATGCAAGCGCTTTTATATATGCACACACATATACAAAAACACCTCTGTATATGCGCACGCATTTATGGAAGTGGTTTCGTATATGCACGTACATATATGGAAGCACTTCCATATATGTGCTTCTATATATGCACGCAGATTTATGGTAGAACTTTCGTATATGTGCAATTATTTACGGAAGTGCTTCTGTATATGCGTGTGCATATACATAAGCACTTTTGTATATGTGTATATGCATGTGCATGCATGCAAACATATACACATATATGTCTATATGTCTATATGTGCATATGCAGATATATGGAAGTAATTTCTTGTATGCGCTGCATATATGAAATCACTTCCGTGTATGCGTTTGCATATACCGAAGTGCTTTTGTATATGTCAGCACATATATAGAAAGTGCTTCCTTATATGCGTGGGAATATAAGGTTTAGTCAAACTCCATTTGGTAGAATTGGGATTTCAGCTAATGTGCAGTTCGTATAATAAATAAAATCCTCTCTTCCACTCTTATTAAACTCCCTGATCTTGTAGTTGGGCATCTAACAAATATGCAGTTCACATGAGGGTGCATCCATGGAGGTGGGTTACATTTTTTGTCAAGGAAATTTTAGATAAAACAAAAAAACGTACTTCGATTGAGGGTTTAAAAAATGCTCGATCAAGGTTTTGTTAAACCCTCGACCGAGCTTTTGCTAAATCCTCAATCAAGGTGCCAACACCTTGATCGAGGGTTTAGCAAAATATTGATCGAGGTTTTAATAAAACCTCGATCGAGGTACCAATCTCGATCGAGCTACCAACCTCGATCGAGGTCCTTGTAAAAAAAAACTTATAAAAAAGGCCGCAAGCACCCACGACCATTTTTTTTCATTTTTTCCACACAGGTACCTCGATCGAGATGTAGCACAACCCACAGACCTCGACCGAGATGTAGCGCAACCCACAACCACAGTGCAACCACAACCTACCTTTCACCACGATGTCAAAGAAGAGAAGTAACACCCTAAACTAGTTTTTTCAAATTGAAATCTATTTTTTTTTAAGTTTTAAAGTTTTAGGATAAAAAAAGAAATCATTATTATACATGTTTTTAGGTTAGTTTTTTTGTTTAATATGTTTGAAATGTGTGCCAGCAAGCAAGAAATGTTGCTGGATTTTTATAGAATTATAATTGTAATTTGTTATTTATTTTAAAAAAAAATTGTTTTATATATATTTTGTCAACTGGTAGCGTTTATGCTACCGGTTTAATTTTTAAATGTGTGCCCGGCAAGCAAAAATGCTGCCCAAATTTTTTCAATCCTCCCAGAATACACGGAGGATTGAAAAAAATCCACAAGACACCAAGTAAACAGAACCTTTATGAACCATAGAGACAATTAATCAACCCTAGACCCGAGACAAAACATTAATTTTCTATAAAATTTTAATTCAAATTTGTTAAACTTAAATATTAAATTTATAATTTGTATAAATATTTCCACCAACTAGCAGCGTTTATGCTCTGGTTTAATTTTGAAATGTGTGTCGGGCAAGCACAAATGTTGCCCAATTTTTTTCAATCCTCCAAAAATACACGGAGAATTGGGAAAAATCCATATCCTAGACGCGAGACAATCATGAACTTTAAACTAAATGAAGCATTTATCTAAACAACCCATATATTTTAATTTAAATATTTTGATATATATATATATATATATATATATATAAATTATAATTAAAATTAAAATATTATATTAATTCATATTTATATTTCTTATAAATAATATTTTCATAATAAAATATTATACGTATGTTTTGACTTATTAGTTGATACATTTAGATTTTAATTTGTTGAAAAGTGTATCTATGTATTTTTGGTTTTTAAAGCTCAAACACAAGTATTATGAAAATGTGGATCATTTTTTCTTTTTCTTTTTGAACTTTTTGAAGGAAAATAATAATAATAAATAAGTATATGTATTTGGATTTTAATTTATAAAAAGTGTAGTTTTATATTTTCGGATTTATCAATGAAAATTAAATGGAAATATTAATAAAGTATATAAATTCTAATTTTAAAGTATGAAAAAATAGAAGCATTTTTTAAATTAAAAAAAATCAAATTAAAAAGTTAATAGAAATTCATGATTTAAATTTTTTTTAAGAATATCAAATTAAAAAATTAATAGAAATCCATAATTTAAAATAAAATTATATTTTTTATATATTAATATATATATATATATATATATATATATATATATATATTTTGCAAATTATAAATTATAAATTTAGAATAAATTTAGAATATTTTAAAATAATAGTAAAAAATATTACTAATAAAATATATAAATTTATATATTAAATTATGGAAAACTAAAATTGTAATTTAATTTTAAAAAATAAATTTTAAATTTAGAATATTTTAAAATAATACTAAAAAATATTACTAATAAAATATATAAATTTATACATTAAATTATAGAAAACTGGAATCGTAATTTAATTTTAAAAAAAATGATGAAATATTAATTAAATATATAAGTTGTGATTTTAAATCATAAAAAATTTGAAATTATATTTCTTTAAAATCTATTTAAAAAGTTGAAATGAAATAATTAACCTACTATATTAATTGGAGTATAAGTTTTCATTTGTAAAGATAAAGTTAATGTTATAATTATAATTTTACAAATTAATTTAAAAATATAATTATAATTTTAAAATGTATATAAATTAATTTACAGATTTATAATTTTAAAATTTAGTTTTATTTTTATTTTTTTTAAATGCTTATGGAAGAGTGAATGAAATATATAAATTTAGATTTTAAATTTTAGAAAATTAAATTAATATTTCAAAGATTAAAAAAAATGAAACTATTAATAAAATATATAAGTTTTGATTTGAACTTATAGAGAAGTAGAACTATGTCCTTTTGTTTTAAGGAAATGAGAGTATTGTCAAGATGGAATAAATCACTAATATATTTGAAAGAAAACTTAATGAAGCATATTTATTAAGAATTAAAGAATAATTTATCAAAATATATAGATAATAAATTGAAGAAAAATATTTATTTTTATTAATATATTTAGCTTATTTAATTATAAATTTACATAATTATAAAGATCAATCCATAATTATCAAATTTGTTAAAATCATACTAATTATTAAGTTTAATATGGTGCACTGTTTCTTATAAATAATCTTTTCGTAATAAAATATTATATGTATGTTTTGACTTATTAGTCGATACATTTTGATTTTAGTTTATTGAAAAGAATACCTATGTATTTTTGTTTTTTAAAGCTCAAACACAAGTATTATGAAAATGTGGATCATCCTTTCTTTTTTTAAATTTTTGAAGGAAAATAATAATAAATGAGTATATGTATTTGGATTTTAATTTATAAAACGTGTAGTTTTATATTTTTGGATTTATCAAGAAAAATCAAATGAAAATATTAATAAAGTATATAAAATTTAATTTAAATTATGAAAAAATAGAAGTATTTTTTAAATTACAAAAAAATCAAATTAAAAAATTAATAGAAATTCATCATTTAATTTTTTTTAAAGATTATCAAATTAAAACATTAATAGAAATACATAATTTAATATAAAATTATATTATATATATATATATATA
>LPNX011225168.1:269248-323879 GCA_001517045.1 Pseudotsuga menziesii
TTAATTTTAAAAAATAAATTATAAATTTAGAATATTTTAAAATAATATTAAAAAATATTACTAATGAAATATATATATTTATACATTAAATTATAGAAAACTGGAATTGTAATTTAATTTTAAAAAAAATTGATGAAAAATTAATTAAGTACATAAGTTGCAACTTTAAATCATAAAAAAATTAAACTTATATTTCCTTAAAATCTATTTAAAAAGTTGAAATGAAATAATTAACCTACTATATTAATTGGAGTATAAGTTTTCATTTGTAAAGATAAAGTTAATGTTATAATCATAATTTTACAAATTAATTTAAAAATATAATTATATTTTTAAAATGTATATAAATTAATTTACAGAATTATAATTTTAAATTTTATTTTTTTTAAAATGCTTATGAAAGAGTGAATGAAATATATAAATTTAAATTTTATATTTTAGAAAATTAAATTAATATTTTAAATATTAAAAAAAAATGAAATTATTAATAAATTATATAAGTTTTGATTTGAACTTATAGAGAAGTAGAACTATATCCTTTTGTTTTAAGGAAATTCAAATGAGAGTATTGTCACGATGGAACGAATCACTAATATATTTGAAAAAAAACTTAATGAAGCATATCTATTAGGAATTAAAGAATAATTTATCAAAATATATAGATAATAAATTGAAGAAAAATATTTCTTTTTTTTAATATATTTCACTTATTTAATTATAAATTTACATAATTATGAAGATCAATCCATAATTATCAAATTTGATAGAATCATACTAATTATTAAGTTTAATATGGTGCACTCTAAACTAATTCACAATGAAATGACCTTGCTCACAGACACATTTTCATGCACACGAATGCTGAGGTTCATTTCACCCAATGGACAATGGGATATATCTATTTGTCCATAGTGATTCACAAACACATATTATTATTTTATTGTCCATTGAAGGCGATCAAAAGCGAGAAGCAGACAATGAAATAGTTGAATTTAGCATGGGGATGGATGAACATAGGGTTATTTAAGGTCTTTTGCTGTTTTTTTGTTCGTTCAAAAGTTATATATATAGTGTGAAGGTGATACATGACACTTACATTAAAATAAATCATTAAAAAATAAAACATTTTACAATGTTTTCCTTAATAGAAAGCTATATATATATATATATATATATATATATATAAATTAGGTTTTTTGTTTATTTGAAAATTGCATTTATTTATTTATTTATTTTACTAAAAATTTTACTATGGATCTAAATTTGTTTAAACCACACATAGCACTTTAATAAAATAGTAAATCATTAAAAAAAATAGAAATTTTACAATGTCTTCTCTAACCTAAAGCTCAAAAACAAAAGATATATATCCAAATTAATTAAAACTAAAAAATTTAATTAAACTTAGATACTTTTAGGTATGTCATTTAGAAGTAGATTTAAGCTCTCAAATAAGCAATATATAATACTAATTTAACTTAGCTTATGTGAATTAAAGAAGCATCCATATTACCTACCTATTGGGTGGTTTTATGGCTTTTCTTGTTTTTCAATAGAAAAATAAAAATAAAAATAAAAAATAAATAAAACATGAAACTTGTTATTCAAGTGTGAATCAAAGTTACCTAGGACAATATTATAGAATCTATAGCCTCTTGTAACAAACATACATTCCACCAACAACAATACATAAGCAACCAACATTCCCTATGTAGGCCAAAACAAGACTAAAGCACATGGCATGACTGAGATACATATGACAATCTCCAAAAACTATAAAAAAAACTGAGGACTAAGGCCATCCTAGAACCAGCTTGTCCAACAAAATCCTTAAAACAAGTCCATAACATAAAAACAATGATAGGAGTCTTCAAAGCAACTGAGAGCCCAACAACCTAATAGATAAGTAGGGATCCTTTATCAATCTTCTCAAAATCAAGCATCTAGGCAAAATAAACAAATCCTTCTCGGGAGCCCATAACTCTTTAGATAGTTGGTTTGGTATCTTGTTGAAGGTTCTATAAATGTGGGAAAAGGTAAGATATGGAAAAAGAGACTTCGTAACCTCAATTTTATCACACTAATGTTTTAAGATGACCACCATGAGAAAAGATCTCTTCTTCACCCAATCAAGAAGAATTTTTGAATCCCCATAAATATGTAAAGAGGTGAAGTTTTTATGTTGAGAAAACTAAAGAAGGGCCAATAATTGGAAGAATCATAAGCACTCTTTGAAATGATTGGAAGACTCATCAAGAATTCCTTCAAAAGGGCCAACCTTCCACCCAGGGACAACCATTTATAAACTCAACAATCAGTTATTTTCCATTTTCCTTAGGAGCGAGATCAAGCCATCCTTTGAATAATGATTACGCTTAAGGTGGTAGCTGAGGTGTTGAAAACTATTCACCGGATCCTCAACATTGTAAGGAATAAGTTGTTGGATATGAAGCATGATTGAATCTTCAACACTATGATGCAAGAAACAAGACTTATGTATGCTTATATTCATTCCTGTGGAATTAGAAAAATGATGTAAGATGTTGAATGCATATACTTCCAATCATTAACAAAGGTGTAAGGTGTCATGCATCCTTATCCAAACAAAAGGATGTCATCAATGCACATCAAATAATATATTCTATGATAAGCATTGAATTTTACACCACCCAAGGAATTATCCTCTTTTTCCTGACTAATCATCTTGCTAAGGCCCTCCATAATAACATCTAAAAACTTCCTCTTGGTGAGGAACCCAAATTGTTCTCTAGAAATACATTTTTCCAACTTTGGCTTAATCCCAATGATTTTTGATATAATTTTATATACTAAATTATAGAGTGTTAACGCTTGAAATCATCGAAAGAAAGCTCAGTTTTGAACTCTTATGTTCGAGGGAAATAAAAGTGGCATTGAGAGCTCCCTAAACAACACCATTTACCCTAGACTTAAAAGTGGATAGAGATGCTACAGATAAATGTCCAAGAACAAAATATGTAGACAATTTTAGAAAAAGTATTAAATCGAGAAACCAATCAAGTCTTTTAGATGCCCTGAAGGTCCCATCCACACTATTCCTCAAAGTTGGGGCCATTGGATAGGAAAGGACATCCACAAAGTTTGACTCCAATAAGAAATTTATGAAATAAGAATAGAATGGATCCATATGAGAGGAAGACCCCCAAATCTCATTAACAACCGTTGTCAAATTCAAGTTAGCCCCCCCCCCCGCCCCCAAAAAAAAAACTTGCATTAAAATGCCAGTGGTACACACAATCTCCCATACCTCTTTTCTATCTCTTTAAATGCCAATGGTCCCTTGAAATAGTATCAAATTATTTATACTTTGTTATTTTACTTTGCTAATAAAATTATAATTATCTCTTATACATCTTTACTATTGACATATTTATCATTTATCTTATATCGTATGTTGAATGCATTTATCATGCCTTATTTCATGCATATGCATCTCCACAGCAGGGTTCTTCAGTTCATTGAAGGAAGAGAATTGACGAATTTGTGGCCATTCGTCGCCCCAGAGGTCACCAGAGGACTCGTAAGTATACAATTGTGCATGATGTACTCTTTGTTGTTAGTTATATAAAATTAAATTGTTTCACATGTATATATTTAATCATCAACTTGCATGTCTCTATTTTCAAAGGTTCACCCATCCATCCTACGCAAACACATGCTCCTGCTGGGGAGCCGAGTGACAACCACTCTGGAAGCCGCTCTATGCATGTGAACGATGAGGAGGATACTATCGGTGTCGGTGGGGAGGTTACCCACGAGACACGTACATTAGATGCATATATATTTTTATTTCAGTTATCAGTGCCTTTAATTTATATTGATTTCAAATTCACCTACAGTTGATGTATGTATTTTGAATAACATTTATGTTTTCATCTAATTTTCAGGTGTCGTGGCTACACAACAGGGACCTGACCCTCTTGAGGAAGCACCATGGGAGGATGAGATCACATGCATCACGCTGTAAGATATTACCAGTCAGTGTGACTATTTGCAAACTAATGTTTGCTTCATTTCAGACCACTCTCCCGCATCACGTTCGATGTGGATGATGTTAGAGGTAGTAGACAATCTACTAAAGATCTACAGGTCCATCAAACTATTGAGTTCTCTTTGGGACACTGCATGTTAGAGAAGAAGGGCCACAGTGATGGGTCCTAATAAATGATTCGCAGTGAAAGATGAAACAAATGGCCATGATGTGAAGGGAACATTATTTGATATCCCTCATGGCCACCCCACTGGTTAACCGCTTAGACTCAAGGATTTTAAGCTAGAGGTTGCAACTCCTTATTATATGACATGTTTATTGGAGTGTGGGGCATGTTTCCCCACCATGACCATGTCCCATTATACTTTGTAAAACATATATATGCAGAGTTTGTCCTAGGGATGCACCCATATTACACCAGCACACTCTCGAGCTTCTATGGTGCTCGTGGGGGATGTGGTCATGCGCGTCCTGGGGATAGGAGGGACCCTAGAGTTCAATCGGAGCTAGATCCTTTGGTAGGTCTCCCTAACAGAACCTTTCTTAGGACACATGATGTAGCCGAGTCATCTCAGGTAGCGATTGAGGAGCAGAGTGCACTAGCAGAGGCGACACACATGACAATGCATGGTACCGTGATAGCTGTACAGGAAGAGAGACATAGAGCACCAAATACACCTACAGATCCTAAGTTACAATGGGTGGACGATGATATTCTCTGCATTCTTGATCATGACACAGTGTTGCAGTATGCTATCATGGCCCGCGATGCATATTTTCGACTGCATGATAGATGCAGGACTTGATCGATGGGACAGGTATATATTTATTTTCATCATTTGATTGTCATCATTTGATTGTCTTGATTGTAATGTATCCTCAAATGAATCATTTTTTTAATTAATACTTTTCTTTGTGTTAGACCTCCATGCAGTAGCCCAGTTTGATGGAGGTCCTTTTTGGCAATGATGCATTTGTTCGAGTTCCTGCTGTAGTTTCGTCTGCCCATGTCGGTGAGGTATGTGTCAATTGTCATCCTAAATTTGAATTTCTAAATGAGTCAATTGTTGAACACATAATACTTTGGTTTTTTCTAACTTTCGTCATTTATGTTGTTCATATTGTACAAGATAGAGGCAAGGGCATTGCACAGGATTCTACACATCCCTGCCCAAGTCCTACTCACGACACACTAGTTGACGAGGTACTAGTTATTTATGTTCGAATTATTTGCACATTTATGTTCAAATTATAATTTACATGTTCAAATTTTAATTCTCAATTTCAAATTGTAATTCATTAATATAACTATTTTCATGTCATGGAAACAGATGTAGACACAAGCAGCTGTAGATGAGGGTGTTGAAGCCGTCATGATGTTTACAGATGAGTGGGTTGTCGCTCATTAGCTGGGTCCTCATGACGGCTCGTCTCAGCAGATACCTAACTTCCCAAACCTGACACTCGACTCGAGCGAGGTGAGTTCATAGATATGTGTTTCATATATATTTGATTTTTTGTCACATTGTACATGTAATTTAAATATGTGGTATGTAACTCACTTGCAGAGTTCACATTTTTAACTTTTGCAGTTCTTAGACCTGGGAAATTTTCTTCGTGATGTGCATGAGGAAGGCCAGGAGCATAGTGTAGCTAAATGTAGTGGCCACGATGGTTGATCTCTCGATCAATGGCGTAGGGGTGATTTGTAGGCTGTTTTATTTGTGGACTTTATTATTTTGTACTTTATGATTATCGATATATATATATATATATATATATATATATATATATATGGACTTTTTTTAACGTGATGGACTGCTAAATGTTTTAATTATTTGGAGTTATAGTTTACAATTTGTTTTCAATTACAATTTTAACATATTTAACAATCATTAATGTTTTACAATCTTACGAAATTGTAAAATTTTGCAATTTAATAAATTACAAGTTTACAAAATTTACAAAGTTTACAAGTTTACATGTTTGGAAAATTGTCAATCGAACGCAACTTACAATTTTTAAAATAACTTACAATTAAATTGTTACAAAATTTACAACTTTACAATGTAAGATCTACTAGGTGCAAATTACAATCACAATGTGCAATTACAATATAAAATTTGATTTCATTTACAAAAAAAATTACAACTACAATTTTAAATTTGATTTCATTTGTAAAAACAATTACAAGTTTGCAAAATTGTCAATCAAAAGAAACTTACAATTTAACATAACTTACAATTAAAATGTTACAAAATTAATATATCCACATGCAATACACTTGGTATTTTACTATATTAAAGCGATACAACCTATTTTAGAATAATTTATTTTATAAATCGAGATAATAATGATTGTAAATCTCAAGAAGATCTTTATTTTATAAAGCAAGATAATAATGATTGTAAATCTCAAGAAGATAATAAAGCAAGATAAATTGGATACATAAATAGTAGAGTGGTTTTTCCTTTTTCTTCGATATTTGATTCATTCACACCAATATGCAATATATATTTGAGATATCCCCATTGGTATAAGATACCCCAACTGACTGAGGATCCCCTTTTGGTCGATCTTTGGATGATACTGATATTTCCTAGATGAAAAATAACAACTTAAAAACATGGCCAGGGAATATAAAGAATTAATTCAATCATGTATTAATAAATGAAAGAACTACAGGTTGATTTTTTACAAGATACTACAGCCACTAGAGATGCTTTAAATTCTCTTGACCGTGTGATTGCATATAGAATTTCATTAAAACAAATTAGACATCACCAAATGGTAAAAATTAACTATTTTTAAATCAAAACAAAATGGTATACTAGATTCTTGTACTATGGAATCTCTCTTTTGGCTAAAATATTGGTGGGTTGTGTAGAAAAGCTTTGAATTAACAGTGAAGCAGCTTTTGAGCTTTGATCTTGGCCCATGGTCTAAGAATTAAGGTAGCGTACTTGCAGCTTATTAATGGATTGTTCTCATTACCAATGCCATTTCCATTCACAACTTATGGCAAGGCCTTGAAGGTAGTCACTTTTCCCTTATTTATATTTCTCAGAAGTATATATGTAACCAAATTAAATGTCAATAGTAAGTAATATGCCCACAACACGCATAGCAAAAGTAACCAACAAAAAATGATGGAAAAAGTGACCCAAGTTGGCAGTGGAAACTAAATAGAACATAGACCAACACAGAAAAGAAATAATGGAAATGCCGCAAATTTGACATACATATTTAGGTGGTAAAACCATTCACAAGGGAAACATCCATGAGGAAAATAGTAACAATATTATTACTACTAAAAAATGGATATTACAACATCTTACAACCATTTCTCACATTCGCTCAAATTGATTTTTCCTCTATGGGCTTACATGAATTTATAGCACTTCTTACAAAGTTACATAAAATGACCAATTTAATTACACCCCTATCCATATTCTAATGGAAGTTGATTGGTCTCAACTAAAGCCTGATTAAAAGCAATCTATAAGATGATAGATCCACATTTGTAGGAATTGGTTGTCACATGTTTCAAGAATCTCCGCCTTGACAACAATTTACCCAATACATTTCACATTTTTTATTCATCACCTTTCGTACAAGCCAAGAGAAGGCAAAAACTACCACAACTTCTCCAAAGTGACTGGTTTTGTGAACATGTTTGCACAATCCTTTTGAGTGTGGACCTTTTCAAAAACCACTCCAGCTTCATCAATAACATGTCTTACAAAATAGTATTTTACAGAAATATGTTTCATCTTGCTATGATAAGCTATATTTTTAGCCAAATAAATAGCACTTTGACTATCACAAAATACCTTTACATTTTTTTGTATCCTTCCAAATTCACCCAAAAAACCAGTCAACCAGATTGCCTCTTTGCAAGAATGTGAAACAAATATGTGCTCTTCTTTCGTAAGGATAAAGCAACAATGCTTTGAAGCTAGATGATATCCAACTAATAAGACCACTTGCAAGAGTAAAGACATATCCAGAGCTGGATCTTCTTTTTTCCAAATCACCTCCAAAATCTAAATTGACATAACCATAGATTACATCACTCGAACCATTAAATGTGATACAATAATTACATGTTCCTCTGATATACTGACGCACCTATTTCACTACTTCCTAATGCTCTTTACCTGGATTTTCCATCTAACTTGTGACAACTCCAAGTGCATGTGAAATGTCTTGTCTATTATAGACCATCAAGTACATCAAACTTCTGGTTGCATTAACATATGAGACATGAGACATAATCTCATTTTCTTCATTATTACTAGGACACAAACTTGAAGAATTCTTAAATTGTGAAGCTAAAGGGATATTGATTGGTTTCACATTATTCATGCTGAACTTTGAAGTATTTTCTCCACAAACTTCTATTGTGATAACCACAACTTACCATTTTTCCCGTCTCTGTGTATTTCCATGCCTGATATTTTGTTTGCTGCTCCAAGATCCTTCATATCGAATGTCCCATCTAGCTAATACTTTAACATGTTGTTCCAACCATGCTTTTTCTTGCTACAAGCATATTGTCAACATACAAAACCAAAATAGTTAATATGCAATTTTTCAAATTTTTAAAGTAAACACAATGATCATGCTCACTCCTGGTAAAATACTGGATCACCATGAAGGAATCAAACTTCTTGTATCGTTTCTTGGGAAATTCCTTCATTCCATACAATGATTTCATGGGTTTGCAAACAAACCTTCTTTGCAGTTTTGAGAAAACCCTTCTAGTTGTTCCATATAGATATCATCATTTAAATCTCTATGTAGAAATGCATTTTTAACATCTAGCTTCTCCAATGCAAGATTAAATAAAGCAACTAGTGCTAACACTAATCAAATAGAAACAAGTTTAACGATTGGTGAGAATATTTCATGGAAGTCAATACCTTCCTTATGAGAATATCCTTTTTCTACTAGTCTTTCTTTATATTTATCATCCTTGTCATCATCACCTTTCTTCAGCTTATAGACCCACTTGCAACCGACAAAATTCCTATAATTTGGAAGTTCTACCAGGTCCCATGTTTTGTTGTTTGTCAAGGCATATGTTTCTTCCTTCATAGCTAGTTTCCATTTAGCATTTTCATATACCTCCATTGCTTTCTAATAACAAATATGTTCCATGTCAGTAAAAATAAGAGCAATAGATGACACATATTCTTCATACCTTTTAGGAAAACTTTTGACATGTGTAGATTTGCGCAAAGTTTGTTGTTGTACTTCCTTGATTTCCTGGGAATTTTTTGTAACCTCATCTTCAGCAAGAGGTTCCTCATGAACGTATTCATGGTCCTCCTCACCTATATATGAATGAATATGCAACTGAATTCGCTGAATTTGTGGTACTTCTTCCTGCTTCATTGCACCATTTACTACATTTGATTTTATGATTGACAATTCATCAAATACAACATCTCAGTTAATGATGATTTTTTGGGTGATAGGATCCCACATTCTATATCCCTTAATTCTATCACCATAACAAACTTATATATATTATTTCAGATCTAGATTTGAACATTGATTCTTTGGAATAAGATCATAAGCATCACAACCAAAAATCTTAATATTTGAGTAATCACGAGGGGTGTCCTGTCCATACCTCTTCTAGACTCTTATAGTCTATTGTGATTAATGTTGATCTATATACTAGATAGCATATTGTAAGAGCTACTTCTCCCCACAACTCCTCTGTAACTTGGCATTACTGAGCATACACCTTGCTCTTTCTAGAAGAGTCATATTCATGTGTTCGGCCACATCATTTTGCTAAGGAGTATAAGCCGTGGTTTTATGTCTTTCAATTTCCTAAATTGTTTAAAAGCATTAAATACATCATATTTTCTTTTCAGTAAGTATATCCATACCTTTCTATAGTAATCATCTATAATTGTTACAAAATATGATGATCCTCCAAAACGAACAATAGGGGATAGTCCCCATAGATCTGAATGGATGTAATCTAGGACACCTTTACTTACATGCCTTCTTGTTTTAAATTTCTGTCTAGACTGTTTACCAAATAGATAATGTTTGCAGAAATTTAAATTAAGATATTTTAAGTTAGGAAGCAAATTACATTATGCAAGTAACTTAAGTCCATTCTCACTCATATGGCCTAGACATTGGTGACATAAATGAGAAGAGTCTCCTACATCTTTAGATACTAAAACTGCATGACATTCCTTTGTACTTCCATCATGCTTATAATGGTTTCCGATTCATTTTTCCTTCATGACATCTAAGATACCCCTGGACACCTTCATGAGTCCACCTTGAACTGCAAACCTATAGGCAACATAATCTAGAACTCCTATAGATATTAAGTTCTTTTTAAGTTCAGGAACATGCCTCGCCTCTATTAGCATTCTCACATTACCATCATACATTTTAACCTTGATACTACCAATCCCAACCATCCTACAGGAAATATCATTTCCCATAAAAACTATACCATTGTTAATGTACTAGTAGTTTGAGAATTGGTTCTTGTAACGACACATATGGTGACAGAAACCATAATCTAACAATCAATTATGATGGTATTCTGAAACATTAGAAAGAGATAGTACCTAATTGACCATACCTGATTTTATTTATGTTGTGTTTGCTTCCTTTCTGGAGTCTTTTTGGATGCTTGTCTTTTCCAATAATCCTTCTTAAGATGGCTTGATTTATTATAGTACCAAGACTTCATCTTTCCCTTCTTAGCTCTTGATTTGGATCAAGATGCACCTCTCAAACACTGCCCTCATTCCCTAGATCGACCTATAGACACCATTGTTGTTGTTGTCGAGGTTTCTGAACTGTTCTTTTTTTGCAACTCTTCACTTAACAATGCTCCAACAACACTATCATAATCAGAAGTTTTGCAACCGATTAGATGATCCCAAGATTCAGGAAGAGTATAGAGAAAGGTAATTGCCTTTCCTTCATCATCAAGTTTTACATATAAATTAGCTAATGGACAAATCATATCATTGAAAGTATTTAAATGATTAAGTATTTTCGTACATTGATCCATTCTCAGGGCATACAACTTTCTCTTCAGAAAGATCTTGTTTGTCAAGGATCTTGTCATATAGAGGCTTTCTAGATTATTCTTTAAGTTA
The DNA here is from genome assembly GCA_001517045.1 of Pseudotsuga menziesii. Lineage (NCBI taxonomy): Eukaryota > Viridiplantae > Streptophyta > Pinopsida > Pinales > Pinaceae > Pseudotsuga > Pseudotsuga menziesii. The sequence continues at coordinate 280,430 of LPNX011225168.1, forward strand.
GTTTTTTTTCTTTTCCAACAATGTTGAACAGAACTTCGTTTGCCAAGAACAATCATATAGTACTAAGGGATCTTGAATCCAACTCCTCCCATTCATCATTTGACATATCTTCGGTCTTCTTTGATTTTCCCACCAACGATTTGTGCACTCCTTGTTGTACCAACAGACCTTTCATTTTGAGCTTCCAAAGCTCAAAATCGATCTTTCCATTAATTTGTCTACTTCGAATTTAGCACTCTACATCTTTTCCATTATCTCAAGCAATTAGATCTAAGCTTACACAACCAAAGATTTAAATAATATATCAACAATTCTAAGACTAGTTCCAAATGAAAATAAAGAATTAACAAAAAGTTTAAAATACACACACACACACACACAATATTTTAAAAAACCTTTCTTTATTATAACTCCCACAGTAACCAAATAACTTAAACAATCCTTTTAAAATATCAATATGCTCTTTATAGCATCCACCTTATATACTTCCAAAGAATGCTATAAAGCCTTTATTTTTAATTGTTAAAAAACATATTATCATATCTTTGATCCACCATTAAATATAGCATATCAAACCAGGCATGCCTCCACCACAAAAACATAAAAAATATCCCTTGATAATTGTCAAGTGAGGGAAATTTTCCTTTGTGTGTATTCTAGGATTATCGCTCCTTGCGATGAAGCTAGGCCATGAAAAAATTCCAAATAAATTAATTACTTATTTTATCGCTCCCATAGATAGGAAATGGGTGAGAAAATCAATAATTTTTGCTCAGTAAGAAAATTTGTGAGCCTTTCATCTTCTTAGCTCCTTACGCCCTCAACCAAGTTTTGTCATGTTTCTCTCTTCTCTGTGGCTTTGATACTATTTGTTGGTAGCAGAAGCTAAATAGAATAGAAACTAACACCGAAAAAAGAAATAATGACAATTCCACAAATTTGACAAAGAGATTTACGTGGTAAATGTTGATGTAATTGTAACTTCGGAATGTAGTCACTTGTAGATTTTATGTACTATTCCGGGAAGTATTTGTAATGTAATTGAGTAATGTCATACCCCGATATTCCTATTGGGAGATTCAATAATGTAAACAAGTCATGTAAAGTCATTGTGGGTAACCCTTGTTATTGATCAAGAGTTAAAGTCCCCACAGTTGTGGGGCCCTAGGGTTATTAGACTCTTCTAGAGAAGTTGGCCCTAGTGAGTTATTGTCAAGTCGAGAATTAGTATAAATAGAGAGTGAGCCTCTCTATTTATCACACACTCACTCACACTCAGTTGTAGCGCATAACTAAGAGAGAAGAAGTTGTTGGGACAAGAGAGAGAGAGACTACTGCTGTCGAGTGATCATCTTACTATTTTGGGGTTTTACTTTTGGTGTTGATTCTATCTTTGAGGAATTTGCAGGGTTTTCTCCTTTATGGTTTCCCTGAGGAAAATATTTGTGTCCATTGTCTCTTATGTTTGATTGCTATGCTTGTTATTTTCTCAGTTAAAGATCCTAAGATAATTCTAGCTTGAATGATAAAAAAATCTAACATGGTATCAGAGCTAACCTGAGAAGAAGACACTGTGCAGCTGCAGAAGCTAGGGCTTCCTACTTTTTGAATCTCTCTCCACAAATTTTCAGCAAAAGAACGTTGGGCTGACTCTCCTCTCTAGGGCACATCTTTATGTTGAAGCAAAATCTGATTCTGAGCATTTTTAATTTTTGACCCGACACTGCTGCCGAAAATTAGGGCTTTCCACAGAAGTGGAATTTTTTGAGTGAGCCCAGGTATGGATTGATATCCTCCTCAAAATCGAAGTATAGAGATCAAGATCAAATTTTTTGGTTGGGTAGAACTCCAATAAAGTAATACCCTAATATGCTCGTGAACAAGCACTGCAGAAATTCAGCTCCAGATCCAGTTTCGACATCTTGACCTGGTAAGATCTAAATATTTTGAATTTCCATTTGAGATTCTTTGTTAAGATGTCTCATCATACCAAGCTTGATGAAAATATTGAGGGAGTTGATAACTTCCGATCTTGGAAGTATAGGATCTCCCTGGTCCTGGAAGAAAATGAGTTGGACTCTTACATCACTGAAGAGGTTACAGTTCCAGAGGGAGATGAGGCTAAGGCCTTACACAAGAAGAAATCGGTCATGGCTAAGAGAATTATCGCTGATTCAATCAAGGATCACCTCATACCACATGTGTCCTCCCTAAAGACACCTAAAGCTATGTTTGATGCCCTGACCAAACTGTTTGAAGGGAAGAACATAAATCGAAAGATGACTTTGAGGAACCAGTTGAAGAATGTAAAGATCCAGAATGAGGAGACCATACAGTCATACTTTACAAGGATCTCTCAGATAAAAGAACAACTTGAAGCAGTGGATGAAGAAGTGGAGAATGTAGAAATTGTGATGACCACCTTGAATGGTCTCCCTAGGTCATGGGATTCTTTCATCCAGGGAATCTGTGCTAGAAAGAAGCTAATCAAGTTCAGTAGGCCATGGGAAGAATGCTCACAAGAAGAAGCTCAAGTATTAGCTCGAGAAGAAAATATGGGATATGAAGATCAAGCTCTCACAGTACACTCCAAGAAAAGCAGAAGGGACAATCATCATCACCAAGGTAAGCATTCTCACCAGAAAGATAATTCTGTAAGAACAAACAAGGATCTATCCAAACTCAGATGCTATATATGTGATGAAAGATGACACTTTTCTAGAAATTTTTCCATGAATAATAGTGGTTCTAAGAAGAAGAAGAACTCCAAAAGAAGACATCATGCTCACACTGTTGAGGATGATGATCCTACCAGAAAAAGAGTCAAACAAGAAAGTGAAGACTCTTCAAGTGATGAAGAATATGTTATGATCTCTGCTCTCACGGGCACTATCACACATGGAAGCAAAGATTGGCTTATTGATAGTGGGGATTCCAAGAACATGAAAGGATTCAAAGAATCTTTTGAGAAACTATCCGAACATAATTCACCCCATAAGGTGAAGCTTGGGGATGACTACCAATATCCCATGAAAGGTAGTGGTGAAACCTCCTACAAGCTAGAGTCTGGAAAGTCTATGAAAATGAAGGATGTCTTGTTTATACCAGGACTAAAGAAGAATCTTCTCTCCATATCGACATTAGATGCAAAAGGCATGAGGGTTGCATTTGTAGATGGCCAAGTCCTCATGTGGCCAAAAGGAAAGACTATTGACGATGCAACAGTAATTGGAGAACAAGAGGGAGGATTATACAAATTGAAGAGCCAACCAGAACAAGCTTTGCCTCATGACTCAGTAGAGCCAAATGAAATTTGGCATAGAAGGCTTGCACATGTACACTACAGAGCACTACCACTTGCAAGCAAAGATGTTGAAGGACTTCCAGAAATGCAGACAAAACATGAAGGAGTTTGCAAAGGATGTGTGAAAGGAAAGAACACAAAGAAGACATTTCCAAGTATTGAAAGAAAAGCAAAAGGAATCTTGGAAATCATTCACTCCGATGTATGTGGTCCGATGTCATCTAGCTCATTAAGCGGGTATGTATACTATGTTTCTTTCATTGATGATTTTTCTAGGAAGACATGGATATACTTCATGAAAAACAAGGATGAAGTATTCAACAAGTTCAAAGAGTTCAAAGCTTTGATTGAGAATCATACAGAAAAGAAAATCAAGACCTTTCGATCAGACAATGGCGGAGAATTCACATCAAATGAATTCAAAGAATTATGCAGAGATTTAGGAATTAAGAGGGAGTTAACCACTCCATATAATCCACAACAAAATGGGGTTGCAGAAATAAAGAATAGAATGATTATGGAAGCTGCAAGGGCAATGCTTCATGATAAAGATCTTCCTATGCATATATGTGCAGAAGCTGCTAGAACATCTGTGTATGTACAGAACCGTACTCCACATAAAGTACTCAAGATCAAAACACCTGAAGAAGTCTTCTCCAACAAGAAACCAAAAGTTGGCCATCTCAGAATATTCGGATGTCCAGTGTACATACACATTCCAAAAGAAAAGAGGACGAAGCTAGATCCTTCAGGAAAGAAGGGTATATTTGTGGGATACTCTGAAAGCTCGAAGGCTTACATAATATACTTCACAGGATTCAAGAAGATAGACATCAGCAAAGACGTAAAATTTGACGAGGACTTGGCTTACAACAAATCCAGAAAGAGACCTAAAGAAATAGAAGTACCCAGAATTCATGACACAACCATGAACGAATAAATTCAAGAAGAAGATCAAGAAATAGAAGAACCTCAAGAACCTGTAAATCCACCTCAGGAGAAGAATCCTCACAAGAGGAAACTTGCTTGGGTATGTGAAGCTATCCAAGGTGTAGAAAGATATGTGGCTCCAGAAGAAAATCACAGAGAAAGGAAAAGAACTAGGTCTTGCTCCGGTTATGCAGCCTTATTATGTGACTTCATCGATAAAGAACCTTCCAACTATGAAGAAGTGACAAAAAGGAAAGTTTGGAAGGATGCTCTGATCAAAGAGTATCAATGGATCATGAAGAATGAGTATGGGATATTGTCCCTAGACCAAAGGGGAAGTCTATTGTAACTTCCAAATGGATCTACAAGATCAAGCATGCTACAGATGGTAGCATAGAAAAATATAAAGCAATATTTGTGGCTCGTGGCTTCTCCCAGAAAGAAGGAATAGATTATGAAGAAAATTTTGCACCTGTAGCTAGATACACTTCCATCAGATCAGTCCTTGCTCTGGCTGTAGTGATGAAAAGGAAGATACACCAGATGGATGTCAAGACTTCTTTCTTGAATGGTGTAGTGGAAGAGGAAGTGTATGTGGAGCAGCCACTCGGTTTTGAGACACATGACAGGGAGTCTCATGTGTGTAAGTTGAAGAAAGCCCTATACAGTTTGAAACAGGCACCTAGGACATGGTACAGTAGAATTGATGGATTTCTATTCAATTTGGGCTTTACCAAAAGCAAAGCAGATTCCAACCTTTACTACAAGGTTGAAGAAGAGAACCTAGTGATACTCCTACTGTATGTAGATGACCTGTTTGTAACAGGTGGATATGGGTTGCTTACTGATACTAAGAGGAAGCTTGTTGCCGAGTTCGAAATGAAGGACTTGGGTATGATGCACTATTTTCTAAGCATGGAGGTGTGGCAGAATACATATGGAGTCTCCCTCGGTCAAGGGAAGTATGCAGTAGAGATCCTGAAGAGGTTCGGGATGATGGGCTGCAAGACCATGACCACACCCATGACATCGAATCTGAAGTTTCTAAGTGATGCTTCATCAGAGACGGTTGATGCTACGATGTATCGTCAGATGATTGAGTCCTTGATGTACCTGACGAATACGAGACCCTATATTTGCTTTGCTATGAATACCTTGAGCCATTTCCTGATGGAACCAAGACATGTTCACTTGATTGCTGCAAAGCATATTCTAAGGTACCTAAAGGGTACAGTTGATTATGGGCTCAAGTATAAGGTTGATTAGAAGATTAACCTAGAAGGTTATATTGATTTAGATTGGGCAGGAAGTGCCATCGATAGATCGATAGAAAGAGCACCTCAGGGTGTTGCTTTAGTATGGGATCAGGTGTGATCTCTTGGCTTAGCAGGAAGTAGTCCTGCGTGGCACTGAGTACAACTGAAGCAGAGTATGTCATAGATTTTTCAGCTAGTTGTGAGGTAGTATGGCTGAGGAAGCTACTCTCTGATTTGTTTGATCCCCAGTTAGATGCTACTTGTATATATTGCAACAACCAGAGTTGTGTGAAGTTGTCAGAGAACCTGGTGTTCCATGACAAGTCGAAGCATATCGAGATCAAATATCACTATATCAAGGATATGGTGCAAATAGGAGCAGTGAAGCTCCAGTATGTTGCAACGGATGAACAGATAGCTGATGTGTTGACCAAGCCATTGGCCAGAGTGAAGTTTGAGTACTTCAGGGAGAAGTTTGGAGTTCTCCAGATCGAGGTTCCCTCCAAGGGGAAGTGATGAGTCCGTGAGCCATTCTGACATGGTGAGAGGATTGGTTCCTTCCATGGTCAGATGTAAGTGCTGAGCCATTCTGATGTGATTGAGGGATGTGCTCCCACATGATAAGATATAAGTGCTAAAGGCCATTCTCTGGGAGAATGGAGGCACTTGGTCAGCTACCAGGAATACTCAGCATAGAGCCGAGGGCCATTCTGATATGATTGTGGGATGTGTTCCCACATGATCAGATCTAAGTGCAGGGCCATTCTGATATGACTATGGAATGTGTTCCCACATGATCAGATGTAAGTGCAGGGCCATTCTAATGTGACTATGGGATGTGCTCCCACATGATCGGATGTAAGTGCAGAGCCCTTCTGACATGTATGCTGGATTGGTTCCTCGCATGGGCAGATGTAAGTGCAGATCCCTTTCGACATGTAGGTTGGATTGGTTCGTCGCATGGTCGAATGTAAGTGCAGATCCCTTTTGACATGTATGTTGAATTGGTTCCTCGCATGGTCGAATGTAAGTGCAAATCCTTTCTGACATAGATGATTGGATTGGTTCGTCTCATAGTCAGATGTGAGTGTCGGGCGTGCCTTTCTGACATGTATGTTGGATGTGTTCCTCGCATGGTCAGATGTAAGTGCTGGGTGGGCCATTCTGACTTAGGGTCAGATATAAGTGCTGAAGAAGACCTACATTGAGGCTAAGCCTACAACCAGCATGAAAAAGGGTTGGCTCTGTAGAAATTCCTATGACGAAAAGGATTGAGAGATAGCACTTGTGATGATGATCCAGCAGAGATGTTCCAAATTCAGAGATGATCCAGATCTAGTGATGACCCAGATCCAAAGATGATCCAGATTGAGTGATGATCCAGATCCAGTAATGAAGATGACGAGAACTTGACAATGGGCCCAGATGATATAGAGAAGAAGACTTGCGCTGATAAATTGTGTCTATAGAATACCTTCCTAGTTAAGAGGGAGTGTTGATGTAATTGTAACTTCAAAATGTATTCACTTGTATAGTTTATGTATTGTACCCCGATGTTTATTCCAGGAAGTATCTATAATGTAATTGAGTCATGGCATACCCGATGTTCCTATTGGGATATTCAATAATGTAAACAAGTCATGTAAATTCATTGTGGGTAACCCTCCTTATTGATCAAGGGTTAAAGTATCCGTAGTTGTGGGGCCCTAGGGTTATTAGACTCTCCTAGAGAAGTCGGCCCTAGTGAGTTATTGTCAAGTCAGGAATTAGTATAAATAGAGAGTGAGCCTCTCTATTTACCACACACTCACTCACACCCAGTTGTAGCACATAACTGAGAGAGAAAAAGTTGTTGGGACAAGAGAGAGAGAGACTACTGCTGTTGAGAGATCATCTTACTGTTTTGGGGTTTTACTTTTGGTGCTGATTCTATCTCTGAGGAAGTTGTGGGGTTTTCTCCTTTATGGTTTCCCCAAGGAAAATATTTATGTCCATTGTCTCTTATGTTTGATTGTTGTGCTTGTTATTCTCTCAGTTAAAGATCCTAAGATAATGCTATCTTGAATGATAAAAAATCTAACATTAAAACCCTTCACAAGGGAAACTTTCATGGGGAAAATAGTATCTGTATTCTTATTACTTAAAAATGGAAATTACAACAGCTTACAATCCTTGCTCGCATTCCTTAGATTGATTTTTTCTCTACGGGATTATATGGATTTATAACACTTCTTACACAGTTACATAGTGACTGACCAATTTAATTACACCCCCATCCATATTCTAATGGAAGTTGATTGGTCTTAACTGAAGCTAGAATAAAAAGAGTCTAGAAGATGCCAGATCCACATTTGTGAGAATTTAGAATTAGAATTTGATTTAATGTCTGCTTGATACTTCATTTTAGTAGCTACAGGATATTGCAATTTACATGTGTGAAAGAGGGGGCATAGAGCTCAATTACATCATCAAAAGTGGGCTACAGGTCCACCCATATTCAATCTATATGTGAATTCTAAGAGACACTAGAAACAAGGCAGATAGATGAGGCAAATGAAGAAGATAGATCAAAGAACGAGTTGGAAGAGTGGTTAGAGGGCGAGGGAGACGAGGGAGTTGTGAGAATATTCAATAATGACAATTCAATTCCTAGTTCCTGGATCTAAAATTTTTCTACCACCCGAGATTAAGACCTCAAGTTGAAAATGCTTGAAAAACTTTGGATAGCAAATGCACATTAAATCATAAATATATAAAAAACAAGAGCCACGAGGTGGAAATGTCACCTTAGTTGGCTATAAGACAGAAGCTATAGAAATACAATACTTTTTCCACATAATTGTAAAAGAAATTAATAAAAGAAATTGCAACAAAATTTCATAGTCATCAAATACCAAGTTTCCTACAATCAATAAAATAATGAAACTTAAAATTTTATTATAATTTGATATACAGTGTATAATTTTTATGGCTAAAGTGTGAATTAGTGTATATATTTTTTGTGGTATAAAAAAACATCATCAAATGCAAAGACTTATAAAAATAAACATAATAATTAATAAAAATATTTATTAACAATTAATTATTTGCATATATTCAATTCTCATATAATATAGATTAGTGGAGAAAAATATGTACATGCCCTTGAAGTGATAAACTCATAGAAATTTGAAAGATGTCACATGGATTATTATTGCATTTACGATGATTGTTCACTTAGACTTTATGAAGTTCCTCTAAATGAGGAGATGTGGTTTGAGGGGTAGTGTCATGTCAATCATAGAAATTCTTCCCATTTCCTTATGATCAAGTTGTTGTTGAAATGGGGTGTTTCCACGGGACCATACTGTTAACCACTTGGTATTACTACGTGTTTCACATGAAAACCCTTTAGTGCAAATAGAGTAAAAAGTGGTGCTGTTGAGTTAGCATTGCCGTTATGCTCTATAAAGTCTAAGGACGAACATAAGTCATCACCGCCATCCATGGTCATTGAAATAATATGCATGATCGTTAATCCTAATTAACTATCGGCTAATTAAAGAGCAGTAAGTATTATTATGAGAAGTAAATATTATTATTACCACTAACAGGCATGTACAGTTGTCAATAGTTAATTAGAATATCGGAACAAAAACAAAAGCAAGATGAAAGATAAACAAAACCCATACAACCACTCCAAGACTGCGTAGCCATAGCCAACGCTCTTACAACTCGCTAGATATTTTTCTTGAGGTTAGGAACAAGAGGGTGAAAGAAGATTGTGTTGTAATCCCGGGGTGCATGGTAATTATTAGTAGCAGGTCCCTTCCACGTCAAACAAATTCTTGGTGTTCCACGTCAAATAGCCAACACAAACATTAGTTCCATATGTTTAATGGTAGTAAAAAAGTACATGTCAAAGGAGTATGTTATACGCCAAAGCCTGGTTTATTTAGGTTGTTTGAAAGAAAACTTAGGTTTTATTCAAAATCTTGGTTTATCAGGTGGGCATGTGACAACTGGGATTCCATTCATGGAGGATCTCGTTGACATGAGTTCACATGTGGAACCCGACTTCTTCAGAATTGGTAATTATATTGGTGGGATTGCGTATAATCTTGTTTAAAGGAGTCTTGGCAATGCCTATGTGTTTTTTCTTTTACTGATACTACAAGTGTACTTGCATTTCACATATTAGATCCTACCAATTGTGTTACTTACCATTGATGAAAATGTGCGCTTTAATTAGATGAGTCCATGGCTAACATCCAATAGATATTTTGACTTAGTACATAGCTCCAATGGTCAATGGATAATTGGCGTGAACATCATCCTAATTGAATATAATAATCTCTTAAAACCCTGTTAAGTGAGAAAATGAGTTCAAAGTCAAATATATAACATTAATATGGATTTGTACCTTCTTTTTTTTTTGTAAGTAAGTTGAACAAATCTATTACAATACAAAAAAGTTACAGAGTAGAGATATACACGAGGTCTTTGGATTATGACCCCCAACGAGACAGAGACCTAGCTAGTTAAGGTCTGTCCTATCTGTCAAAAACAAAACATGGCTTCATACATCCTTGTAGCAAAGGCTTCCCCCCAGAAAACAAACCAAAATAGAAAATTTGATAGAAATAACTATCCTCCCAAGAGCTTAACAGGGATGGAGGCAACTAGGTGAGCTATCAGACTAAACCAAAGAGAACCAACATCGAAGCTGGCCGAACACAACATTTAACAGAAAACCAAAGAGACACGGGTCCCCACCAGAGAGTCTCGCCTTAGCTTCTGGACACCCTGTTGGGGTCCTGGAACTGATCCTTGCGGGGAGTCGGCATGGCACTTGCAGCTGAATTCACCGGGGTGGTAACGTCGAAACCAGGACTGACCAACAAATTCTGAGCTATCTGCTCCAGGAGATGAAACCTCGCAACACTCTCCTACTGATCACGTCAAATGGTGTCCAGAGCGTCTTGGATGCCTTGGGAAATATGGATTTTTTCCTGAATGTCTTGGGAAAGCAGGATGCGGGTGGTCCAAAATGGGTTGGGGAGCAAAGGGTAGCCCAGCATGGCCTCAAACTCCTGCAGGAGGTCAATTTCCAAAATGGCGATGAATGCCTCAATGGCCGTAGGCATTTCTGCCATGTACTGATCAGCCCAATTGAAGGGTTCAACTACCAGGACACTGCCACTAGAGGGCGTTGAGTCATTCATGGCATTGGGGTAAGCCCCACTGTGGCTTACTCCCCTTTTGGGACCTCTCGCTCTAGATTGGGCCCTCCATAACCACGACATGGTGAAAGCATACAGGCGGACACTGGGCAAAAGAAGAAGCAGAAACAAAGCTTTGTTTGAGGCCTTGCTCTCCGCCGAACCCAAATATATAGAGCCTTCCTCCACTGAAATTGCCCTCCCACAAACACTCCCCTTAACTCTGCGCGTGCTCACCATAATTCTCTTCCACTCCCCACACTCCATTAGATCTCTCACCATGTGCAACTGATTCGCCACCATAGGTTTCGCAGGGGGCCAAATAATATGGACCTCCGCCATATTTATCATTCCATCCACTTCAAACGTGAACTCAGTACCTACTCTTCCTCTCCTCCTAACTTCCCACGGATCGGGAAGAAATGAGCCCCTGGCCTCTGATATAAAGCCGAGCCCGAATCCTTGACTCGAACTGACCTTTCATTGCCTCCACGTGAGCTGTACTCTTACCGCGTGTTTAGGCATGCATTACCGCATGTTTAGGCATGCCCACCTGGCGATTGGAAACTTTATCGGCTTACCACCATGACATTTGCGAGCCCACTCCATGGTGTTGGCACACCACCTGTTTGTCTTCCCATTAAGGTTTGGTGCCAACTCTTACTCACATGCACCGGGTGGTACGTATTGGCACAACCCTCCACATCGTCCTCCACCAGCTTCAAACATCATTTCCAAATGGTTTGGGTTTTTCCACTGTCCTCGCCTTCCTCTGCATGGAAAGACATGCTTCTTTCCACTCCTACGTTTGCCATGACATCCACCACCTTGTTGCCTTCTCGTTTTACATGCGAAAGCATAATGGCTTCCTCACTTGTGAGAATTTGTCTGGGAACACTTAACTGGCCCTCCCATCTCCAGTTCTTTGAGACTTGGGTCATTAAGGCTCCCGATTGAAGCCAATGTGCTAGATTGATGATGATTTGAGAGTCCCCCTTTGCCACCAGAGGAGTTTTCCCAGTTTGCACTGCCCATTTCAAACCGTTGATGAGGCCTTCAAGCTCGGCCATGTTGTTCATGTTGCTTCCTATGGATCCCCAAAATAAAATGATGATTTCGCCCTTCGAATTCCTAATAGCGCCTCCATAACCGGTAGGCCCTAGGTTACCTTTAGCCGCTCCATTGACATTGATCTTAAAATACCCATCCGGAGGATCATACCAGGAGTTCGGGCTGGAAACTAGCACAGGAATTGATCGAGCTATCGATTTGTTGGGAGGTAATTCCCCAATCCCTAAATCATACAGTATTATTCTCTCGTTTGCTTCAACAGAATATTCATCATGCGTCCATTGTTGAATAGAAGTGGTTTCTTTCAGGTGGGATTCTATAGAATTCCATATTTCCCCTTGTTTTCTAGCTTTGTTCTCAAAGGTCTGTCAATTTCGGGTTTTCCAAATTTCCCATAGGGTAAAACCTGGCAGAAGTTCCCATAGGTTGTTCACAATTTTGTTTTTAAACTTGTTAATAGGCCAATCTGCTATGGTGATGTCCGGTCGCCCCCTGTGTTGATGGTTTTTCCTGAAGATTGCCGCCCCTTTCTCCCATATAGAGTCTATGACTTTGCATTCATCCAGCAGATGATTTATGGACTCGTTATTCTCTTCGCACATGCAGCACCTAGATGGACCGTGGAATCCCCTGATTTGCAGGTTATCCCAAGTTAGGATACGAATTTTAATCACCAGCCAACAAAAGACAGAGACCTTTGGCCACCAACTTCCAGTCCATATTTTCCCCCTCTTGGCGTCTAGCACTAGGTTATGAGTTCCTATTAGTATCCCTAAGGCTTCTTTGGGGTTAAAGTTACTTGCATTGGCATAGCCCCATCTAAGCTTATCTGGGTCCTCGTTCTTGGCTATTCTTTTATTGTAGAGCTCCGTCAGAAAGTCTTTGATATCCTCCCAGGGTGCTTTGGCTGGCCACCAACTTCTTTCCTTCCACCTCCAGAACAGCTGGTCTTCGTTGCGGTTGTCCTAGAATTTCGTGACCTTTTCAAGGGAATTATTCTGGAGAAAGGTGCTTAGCAATGGGGCACCATCCCCACAAGAAATTACTGGTTCCTAGTTCAGAGCTTCACTTGCAAATCTAGCATTTTTTCCATTCCGCACTTCCCAGAAACTATGCTTTTGGACTAGACCCCTGTTTCCCTGGGCAATCTTCCAAATGCTGGAGCCTGGGAGATTTTCTCCAAATCGAACCAGGGATTGCTTGGGCCATTGGGGTGCATATTTTAAGTGCCACAGTTTGGTCCATGGTTCCTCCTCATAATTAACCCATATCCACCAAATATTTGCACTCATAACTTTATTGTTGTCAAGAAGGTCTCTAAGCCTCAATCCCCCAACAGCTTTCGGGGTGCAAATGGTTTGCCAGTCCACAAGAGGCCATTTTCTGTTACCTTCCTTTCCTCCCCATAGGAAGTTCCTCTGAATGTTCCTGATTTGCTTTATGATGGATTTCAGAGCTGCTAGCACTAAGAAAAGATAAATGGACATAGATTGAAGAACATATTTTACCAGGATTAATCTGCTCGAGAAATTGAGGGCTCTGTAAGTCCAGAGACTGAGCTTTTTGTTAATTTTGTCTACTAGTTCTTTCAAGGATATTTGTTTGATAGTTGATTCTGCCATAAGCGCTCCGAGATACTTTAAGGGGAGGCTTCCTTCCGAGAACTCCAAGATTCTGAGAATATTTCTCTTAGTAATCCTCGGGGTATTGAAGAAGTAGGTCTAGGATTTTTCCTTGTTGATTTCCAGGCCACTAGCTTCCAGAAAGGTGTTCAAACATTCTTTAATTCCCCTGGCTTCATGCACCGAGGAGGTTCCCATCAGTATGTTATCATCCACAAACCGTTGATGGGTTTGTGGGTCCATCTCGACTATTAGGGATAATCCCTGAATTCTATTCGTTGCTCTCATGTTCTTGAGCATCCTTCCTAGCCCTTCCGCCGCAATTATGAAGAGGAAGGGAGATAGGGGGTCCCCCTGTCTAATACCTCGAGACGCATTGAAGGGACTCGAGGGGGATCCATTAACCAATATTGAGAAAAAAGGTAGAGGAGACCATATGGCATGATCTAGTTAGTCCACTCCTCCGCAAAACCAAAAGCTTTCAGAATACCTGCCAAGAATTGCCAATTCAATTTATCGTAAGCTTTGGAGAGGTCTAGTTTCAGGAGCATACCTGGAGTCCTCGTAGCTTTAAGGGAATGGATAGTTTCATGGACCAAAATAATTCCATCCAAAATTTGTCTTCCTTCCACAAACCCTGCTTGTTCCAGAGAAATAATAAGAGGTAGGAGAGGTTTAAGATGATTTGCAATTACCTTGGAAATGATTTTGTAGATAACATTACACAGGGCGATCGGTCTTAGTTTTCTTGGATCCTCTGTTCCACTTTCTTTTGGAATGAGAGTTAAGAAAGTAGAGTTGAGAGCTCTGAGAACACTCTCAGATTTCCTAGAGTCCTCCACCAAGGCCCAAATTTCTTCTTTCAGCCATTCCCAGCCAGCGTGGAAGAAGCTTGTGGTAAAACCATTCGGTCCCGGTGCTTTATCTTCATGGGGGCTTCACTTGTTGACCAATATCCTATCACATTAGCTCATATTTTGGGTTTTAAAATTATTAAAAATTGAACCAATAATTTGCAAGTATTGGGGGGTATGAGGGGTTTAAGGTGGGGGTCTGTAGGGTGGTTTATAAGGATTGAGGTATAAAAAGGGGTGGAGAGGAGGTTTTAAGTATTGGGAGGGGGTTTCAACAAAAAGAGTTTGGGTCAATATCTCTGGAAATTAAAGGTATTATTTAATATCCCATGATCGCACGTGCTATGTGAGATGTTCACTAAGTGAAGTCCCCGTGTTTATCTTTATCCATTTGTTTAACAACATTCTCTACCTCCACCATCTCGATGGCTTTTCCTAGTATTTGATTATGGTCTTCAGTGATAATCTTGGGGATATGAATTAACACTTCTCTTTGGGCTTCCTCCCTATCTTTGTCTGGTTTCTGTAGGAGCTTGGCGAAATAAGAGATCAGGGTGGTCTCCAGCTCTTCTTGAGATTCAGCGATGCTTCCATCCTCCTTCTTAAGTCTATCCATCCTATTCCCCTGTCTATGTTGAATGGCAGCTTTGTGAAAAAAACTGGTATTATGTTCTTCTTCCTAGAGCCATTTGATTCTAGACTTCTGGTTCTAGTAGACTTCCTCTTGTTGTTCTCTGTGGTTGAAGTCCTGCAACAGTAAATTTTCCTGAAGCCTCAGTTCTTCTGAGTGTCCGTTGTTTATTACTTGAGATTAGTGTTGCTTAATTTTGATCTCTAAGGTCTGTTTTTCATGGAATATGTTGTCGAATGACTCCTTATTCCATTTCTTGATGTGGCCTTTAAGGGGTTTATGTTTTTGTTGAAATTGATACATATGGGTGCCTCTGATAGGAGGGGAATTCTCCCACCATTCCTTGAGTTTCTCATGGAAGTTTGGTTGGAGAAGCCATAATTTCTCAAATCTGAATGGTCTGCGAGGGTAACTCCAACATTTTCCCATTCCAGACTTATGGGCCAGTGATCCGACCCTGTCGCTAGCAGAACCACCGCTTTAAGGTTACCAACTGCCATCATGACCGATTCTGAAAGCAGGAATCTGTCAAGTCTACAGACTATCCCTCTTTCACCTGTTTGCTTGTTGTTCCAAGTGAATATGCCATTGGAAGTTCTGACATCAATCAAATCAAGATCATTAATAGTATTATTAAAAAGAGTACTAGCAGCGTTTAGGTTCTGAATACCCCCTTTTTTTCATCAAGGTCCTGATCAGGTTAAAGTCACCTCCCATAATCCAGGCTTTGTCTTTAACTAGGGCTTTTAAGTCAGAAATCGACTCCAGAAATGCAGGTTTCTGTTCAACCCTCAGGGGACCATAAACATTGGAAATGACTCCTCTTATTCTAGTACCAATGATGTGAAAATCAGCTGTGAGAGTGTAGGGGGTAGCAAGGAAACATGATAAATGCACCTCACTAGGGTTCCAAAGGATTCCCATACCACCTACCACCCCTCTGGCGTCTACTGCAACAAATTTACAACCCTTCCAAACTTTTCGAGCGATACTTGCAAGTTCTTCTCCCGAGGATTTTGTTTCCTGCAAGAAAACTATCCCTGATTTGTCTCGTTCAATCCTTCTTTTAAGAAGATGATTTTTAAGAGCGCTCTTACAGCCTCTGATGTTCCATGTTGTAATCTGCATCAAGAATGGATTAATTAGAGGGAGATAGGGTTGCATCTATTGTTGGATATTGCCCTAAAGCCACCAATTGTTCACCTATTGCTCTGATTCGTTGGACATTGCTAGGTCTTCCTCTTTTATCTTTCTTCGGATTTTTCTTGCCTTGGGTAACTTTGAGGGATTCAACAACTACCCCTAGGAAACTTGAGTTTTTAGCTTGAATAGTGGCTTTCTCCAGAAGGGAAACCTGCTGAGGGGGAATCAGGGCTGGGTCTTTATCTGAACAAGCAGCTTCCATTCTGTTGAGATCTAGGTCGCCTATTTCCATGTCTTCTAAGACGACTTTCATTGTTCTCGAGTCTTTCTTGGTTTCCTCTGGTTGGCTTTGGATAAGGGGCTCCAGGTTGGTTTTCATTGTACTAGGATTTTCTTTTGGGGCTGTATTCTTACCAGTTCCTTGGTTCTCTTTATCATGTTCCCCTTGTTGTTCTTCTTGGAGTTTATCCTCCACCGTGTCTACCTGTGTGTTGGCTATGGCTTTTGTCTGATCTTCCTGGAGGGTCTTAAACCGGTTCTGGGTCTGCACTCTATTGTTTACTTCTAAACCTGAGATGTTCCTCGCTTGCCGTTTTTTGTTTTGAATTTTAGTGAACCCCTCCGCATCCTGACTGTCTTGGTCTTTCTTCCCCCCTGGTCTTTTGTTTTGGGGACAGTCTCTGAATAGGTGTCCATGTCCGTGGCATCTTTTAAAGTGAAAAGGGATTTGTTCATAATTTATGGCCTGAAACCATTCCTCATCTTCCTAGGTTAACTCTATTCCATCCGGAAAATCTCTGGAAATGTCAAGGTAGATACATATTCTGGCATACGATATGTATTTCCTCTGTCTCGTTTACTCCGAGACTTTGATAAAGTTCCCCAAGGTGTTCCCTATGTCCATCAAGATTTCTTCCTTCCAGTATTCCGTTGGGAGGGAATACATTCTTATCCATACAGGTGGTATCGTCAGGTTTTCCTTGTTAGAGTCAAATCTCCTTTTCCATGGCCTTAAGAAGAGGCCCGCTGAACTATACAAGTAGGGTCCGTTCTCGAATATTTTCATTTTGTCTTCTTCATTGAAGAAAATAATAGTGAAGAACCCTTTAGCTCCCACTTGAAGATCAAAGTGTCCTTGAGGTTTCCACATTGACTTGATCCACCAGACCAGGGTCTTTTCTGTGGGCCAAATCCCTACGAATTTTCCTATGAGCTCCCTCTCTTTCATGTATTGAATGTCCTCCCTGACTCTTTTAGATTTGATCTGTAGTCTTGGCATAGTCTTGGATTTTGAGAGACATTGTCCTCTCCTTCGTGTACCCTGATTATTTGTTTCTTCCTTTCTGATTCCACTGCTACCTTCCCCGCCTCTTGGCGTAATCTGGGCATTGATTACTTTTTTTCCTTTTTCATTTTCTTTTCCCAAGATAACTGAATCTGCCTCTACTGATTCGTTCCTTCCATGGTCCTTCTTCCCCCGAGGAGGAACAAAAACCATCTTGAAAGGTTTAAACTGGACTGTCACCGACTTGCCCACCCACCGTGAACCCCACCTCCTACAACTTCTAGCCCCTGCCTTCAATCCTGGATTTGTATCTTATTATTAAAATTAAAATAAATTTATTGAGATATTGTCTTTAAATTTTGAAACATTTTTTAAAATATACAAAAGGTTTCATTATAATGCTTGCATATGGATGGTTTGATCCTGGAGCGCCTTATATACTGGACAGACTTTCCCTGAGAAAGAGAGCCAGAGAGCCTGTCCAATGCACACCGTTGGACATTGGACAACCTCTCCTCCTGAGGGAAAGTCTGTCAGTATATAAGGATTGCCGTTTGATCCTTGCGTGCTTATATTATATGGATCAAAAGTTTCACCATTTGATCGTTATATGGATCGTTTGATCATTACACTTATGCTCATGCTTTTACAGCACATCCGCCACCATGAAAGAAGGGAATTGTGATATGAGCTTCCATGTCTGATCGCATCGGACAAACCGCGTGCATATTAAATTAAATTGGCTTACGTTCATTATTGTACTGCCTTTCCCATGGATGCAACACCTTCGAAATCATAGTTCATAGTGCAATGACAGAAAGAACATGAACCCTTTCCCATGAATGCCACACCTTCGAAATCATAGTCCAATGACAGAAAGAACATGAACTTGTCAGATCACCATACACCCTATTTAACGCCTTAAATAAAGATTACATCACTCTCTCGCCGCCTACGCTGAAGACACTCTTTTAAAAGTACTCTTTGCCACCAAAACAATCCAACCAAATAATCTGCTGTATGGACATTCATAGGAGCAATTAACATAAAACTAGAGGGTTGAATTATAAGTGCAACTGAATAATCAAAGCAATTATCTCATAGTTGGCGTTTGAATAATCAAACGCCAACTATGAGAAACCGAAGGTCGAATTATCAAGTGCAATTCATATCATCCAAAGTTCAGTCACTGAAATAGTCTTGTGCATTAACTCTGATGTAAATGCACTGATTTGGAGCACGTTATATTGATGACGTAGCGTACTTAGTACTAAGCTTATTTAACTGACAGATATCCCATGCAAAACAATTGGCATTTCAATATGTTATGATTGTAAATCTCAAGAAGATCTTATGATTCATGTAATTAAATTGATTACCCCTTAACTCCAGTGACTTGATGCGCGAAAAGATGGGAGGGTACTTCGATCAATCATGCATCATGCATGCACACCATAATGGGTCCAATTTAGTTCTTAAATTTGATCCCTCTGCTTTGGTTGCAAGAGCTGCAATCGAAAATATAAATTTTCTCTGTTCTGAGATCCAAACCACAGAGAATGACTCGACAGATGAAGAGGGGAGACGAGATAAAAAAATTAGAGAAAATCAGAAAATTGGAAGAGGAAGTCGCATTTCTAGGGAATTGGAGTTTTGTTCCCGGGGAAGATCCACCGATAAACATCGCAGATCGTGTTATCTTCTTATGCAGTGCCGACGGATCGCGGGTTATGGCTCACCGTTTGATTCTGGTCAGTTTTATATTTTGTTGTCATCATAATGCTAATTTGTATCTTGGTCTACTTAATTACATTATATTCTGGTTTTATATTTGTACAGACGAATATATTTGTGATATGTGATTATTATATATATCTCGGTTTACTTTACGATGGTATAATATTTGCCTAGTTGTGCTATCATTATTGTGCAGGCAAATAGGTCGAACGTATTACGAAATTTTTTTGAAGCATTAGAAACATGTATTTCTGTGAATTTCAGTGGAAAAAGTGTTCAGGTGTTTGTCAAGTTTCTGTACACCGCCAAAGTGAGTGATGAAGATATGCATGCCAATTACAGGGAGCTTGTGGAACTCGCCCATCTCTACCAAGTGAAGCTGCTTCTGGCGAGGCTAGACAAATTCATTTGTGCAGAGTTACTAACGAAAGATTCACTTGTTCTATTTCTCAAGATGTCCCACCAATATGAGTTGGAGGCCACTAGAGAGGCCGCTCTTGATCTTATTGTTGATGATACCGACGATGAATGTTTTGAGAGGGTCTACAACGAAATGCTGGAGCCCGGTTCATTTTTTGCTTTTGCTCTTTCCAAATCTATCTTTAATCGGTTGAGGAAAAAATAGAAAGTGACTCTCTGATTGAATGTCGAGGAGTGTTTTTCTATAGTGAAATATATAATTTTGTTAAAACACCAAGGTTGAGGAATCTTTTCGACTTAAAAAAGATTAGAAAGATTAAGAAAACGTATATGATGAAGGTTTATTTTGTAATATGAAAGGCTCCAACTATGGGTCACAGATGAATTAAGATGCAGTGTTTTCTTGAGATATGCTGTACTGTCTTATGTCCTTTATTTTATATATATATATATATATATAATCATATTTGTATTGTTTTGTTTTGGTTCTTCTACTGAAAACATAAACATAAGGTATTGTATAGTTAATTCAGAATTGCTATGATATCTATAGTCATTCAAAATTACTCTGATGTTCGAAACATAAATTATGTATACATTTTTCAGAATTACGACGATATGCATTATGCATTAAGGAATTATACTGTGCACGATCTCCAAAACATATCTGATCAAAAGTTATTAACTTTTTAAATCTTGTTACATATATTTTCCAATTAACGTATCTGTGAAATGCAAGGTATGTTTTGCACTATGGTAAGATTCTTTTAAGTATTTATGGCTAATGTTCAATTATCTTGTCATATGGGTAGTTAGTGCAAAATGTCTAGGATTCCTTTGGATTAAACCCTCTCAAAAATAGGAGCAGAGGACTTGTTTATTGTGGAATAAGTAATAGCAAATATCATTGGAAATTAGATTTTGCATACGAAGAATCTAAGCCGTAAACTGTCTAATAATATTGAGGATAATTTCATGGAATTAACCACTGCCCAAATAAACAAAATTTCCAACATTTCATGTCATCATAGCTTTATCTACTAAAAATGGTTTGAAAGAATTTATTTTGATACTTGTCTTTCTGCTAATTTTATATATATAAATAACCAAAATATGTTTCTCTCAATATACAGCTCAATCAAATTATAGGGACCCGAAAGAAGGGGTTAACAAGAAAAACCAAAGAAAGTTCGAGGTTGCATTAAAAACAGAAAACAAAAAACAGTTCTAGAAGTTCGAGGTTGCATAAAAAACAAAGAACTAGGAGTTTTGACGAAGTTACCAATTTTTATGCCACAAGTTTATTTGCTAAAAAAAGGACAGTACGGAGTCAGCTTTTTGCCTAACTTAACTTCTCTTCTGTTCCTACTACAATATCAAATTTACATCTCTTTATTTTCTGAATTATACATCCAATTAAGTTGGCTCAGATTTATACACCAAAGACATGTATGATTCTCTTAGCACTCATCATCCATTGCATCTTATTATAAGATAAGATAATATAATTTTATTAATGTCTAACAAATCATAAATAAGTCAAAGAAATGTGAGGTACATCTTAATCAATAAACACAGTGGGAGTGAAAATGAAAATCCTATTTAATGTTTGAGGTCAAAGATATATTGTTTAAGAAATAAAAAGATACAAAGCCTCCAAATTCTATTGTCTAAGAAATAAAAAGATGCAAAGCTAGGAATACAAAAGAATAAAGGATCCCTCTCAAGAACTCGATAACCTAAAAAAATGTCTCGACTAAAGGTGCTTGGAGAATGTGTTAAGGTCTAGAGGAGCCATTGCTTGTTGATGAGAAGTGAAGTTGTTAACCTCTAAATTTGTATTTGCAATAGCTGGACCTCTCCTACCATCTAAGGCCAAAGAAATGAATTATCTTTATGGAGGAGTAGCTAGATGAACTAGAAGATTTGGTAGTAATGGAAGATCAAGGTACAACCTGATTTGGAAGTATTTGAAGAACTAAGTATTTCAAGTTAATTTCAAGTTGTATTCCAACTTGCTAAGATCTAAAGAGGAACGTCCAAGTGCCCAAGCCAACTGTATGTCAAACTTCAAATCTATCTTCCAATGCAAAGTGAACACGTTTACACAAGGAAAAAAACCAATAGTGAATAAATGCCAGTTACCAGGAACCTAATAATGCTAATGAAGACTATTGTGCATCTAAAAATTAAAATTTTTATTCCATGCCAACTTGTGGTCATTAAAAGCATTACCTAGACACATAATGGCACCGTGGATGAGAGTGAGGAAGAAATGGAGACAAAGATCGTGATTTTGACATTGAACGAGGTGGTAATTTGTGCTTTCAAGACTTGCTTTAAGTTTAAATTTAAAGCATCAATAGAGAGGATAGAGAAGTTGAACTTTAGATAAAATACTTCAGGCATCAAAGAAGCTAAAGCTACATAGATTTATGAAATTATTGTAATTTTTAGATCAAAGTAATGAACATAAATTCTATATAAAATAAAAGTCTTACCGCATATTTCATGTCATCATAGCTCGTGTAGTCCACAATTCCAATTGTACCTGGACAACATAAAGAAAACATAACCCCAAAATGTGCAATAAGAAAAGTATTACCTATCATTTCTCACATCAAATCGAATTGCCCAATCACCTCCATAACCACTTCCACTGCCCCAACTCTTCAAAAAAGTCATTGTCATTGCCATGTCCTACCCTATGAGGTGGAATTACAGTAGCTTTAGATATCTATGGACCTGAAACACCTTTCCTATATATCATATGGTTTAATCAAAGGTTTTTAGAAACAAACTATATGAAAAATATCACTCTTATCATATAGCAGTCAAACATATGCATTAAAATAACAACATATGTACACGTATGCATAACATTTATTTATTATACATGTTCATTATTTATTATGCATATTCATTATTCATTACATATGTAGATTCCAACATATATTATCTCTTGCATCTGTCACCTCCATCTATCTTAATTGCTCACTGAATATATTTCTCAAATCATAGAAGTATAAACAATGCTTATGAAACATAGAAAGAGACGAGGTAAGGAAATATCTCTTAGAATTCCCATGTACAGCAAGGGTTTTCCAAAGTTCATTTCTAATCTAATTTATGTACACATTATTAGACAAATAAAAACACTAGGTAGAAAATCCTCACCTAAGTAGAAGTTAAATACTTTTACATATAAAAATACTTGTTACTTCCAATAACTTAGAACTTTCTATAATAAAAAATAAAAGTTAGGGTAACTTAGAACTTTCTATAATTAATATTTATGAATGTCATTTAAGAGTAAAAGAAACATATATGTTGTAGCTTCCTCTCAACTATCAATCTCATCATATGTTAAGAAAAACAAGTCAACATTATAACAATTAGATTTAATATAAAAGGTACAATAATGCCATTGTAAAAAGAGTGAAATAATAGTCAAGGAAAAGCCATGTCAAATGAAAGCATACTTTCTATTTATGAATAATAAATATACTCATTGTTATTACTTGTTAAGTAACGGTCTTGATAGTTAGGGTTCTTGTCAAGGGGGTGTTTTCTTGTTGCCCAACGCGAGCTGGTCATTTGGATCATATTTATATTTCAAGAAGCAAGAAGCCAATTAAGATAAATGCCTGCAACTTGGTAAAACACTATCATTTCTTTTAGTAGCGATTTATTGCATGTTTGACATCTTTCATTCTGAAATAGATATATGGATTTTGAAATATAGATATATGGATTTAGAGGTTATTGAAGCAGATTTGGAGTGTGATCAAGAACAGTTCTCTGGCGATGATGTCCATGGAAGCATCGATTGCTGCTCTTGAAAGTTATGTACTAAGAAGAAGTAGTTAATAATTTTCCATAGTTACTTGTACTAATAAACATGTATGTTCAAGCTATCCAAAAAACCAATAATAAGCAATATGTTTTGGAGTAAGCTACCGATGCGACGATTTTGCCCGGCGGCAATCGTCGCGCCGGCGCTCCGACCACCGGACCGGCATTCCTCCCACCGCCGGCCCCTCACTAAACCCGTTAGACCAACGCCATTCTTCCGTCGTCGTCATTAACGCCCGTCGTCCATCGCCGTCTCCCCTCTTTCAAGTCCCTTCCCTACATTCAATTCACCACCTACATCTCGGGATGCACCTTCGGCGGGACGATCCTGGAACTTTCCAATTCAAACAACACTCCCGCTGATGTTCAGGGATTCTTCCTTTCGTTCAGGAAATCCTGGGCTCTGTGGGAGACCATTGCCCAAGCACTGTGTGCTGAACACAGTAGTTTCTCTTCCTCATCGGCTAACGGCACTGGAAATGGGAATAGGCCTCTGGAACCCATGGATGTCGAAGATGGAATGCGGTTCTTCGAAAGTCGGTAGCTTACAACTCTGTTCCAGAGCCATGGCAGAACACTTACACTAGCTACGTGTAACAGAAAGCGCCCGTCGTTTTCTCATGTGCCCAGGAATACTATTACTCGGCGTGATGGAAATAAGAGGTATTTGAACCTTCAAAGCCCACAATGATTTCTACTAACAGTCTATGGTTGCACTGTGCACCTCGAAGGTTTGAAATAACTTTGAGCTTCAACAAGCATAATCAAAATTCCAATTGATTGATCTTTTTACAATACCGTCATCTACTAATTAAAACGCACAGCATGGGACTCTATTGTAGAAGAGAACATGTACTTTGAAAGCAACGAAGAAACTCAGGGCTGGATGTAAATTTTCACAAATCTTCCAGAGTAACATGGCTGGAAATGGCATGTAGTCAGCCAATAACTAGTAAAAAAATATTCCTATTAGACCTGTAATTTTATACAAACTAGGAATACTATTCTCTTTCAGAAATCAGACCAAAGAAATCCGTCTTCCAAATTGTGCTCCTCTTCATGAATACAAAACAGAGGAGGGGGAGAAAGCAGAAGAGCTTCTGCCAAATTCATAAATAAGTTAAAGGACTCGAACAAGTCTTCCTCCACCACTACACACTCACAGTTACCAACGACACACTCAGAGTGGCTGCAGATTCCACATGATGGCATAATGCATTGATGGTATGTGGACTCAATTCTGTCCTTTCACTTCTACCAACGAATCCTTCACCGTTCCATCAAATCCACTACCCATCTATTCATTATGACTCTTCCCTCTGCAAGAAATGAATATACACCCTACTCAGATCTCCAAAGGGTGAGTAGTAGTTTTTCAGGGCGTCCATGGAGTAGGAGGGGCAGAAGAATATTTTGAGTTCCAACTTCCTCATCTCAGAATAGTATTATGAGGATGGAAGGGCCTCCACTCAAGCCTGTGAGGCAGAGATCTATAAAAGTCTGTTGCTCCTCTTGTTTAGTCTCAGAGGATGATGACTCCATAATCTCAGAGGAGGGTCACAATCAAGGTCAGGGCCAGGGTCTTTCATGGTTGATGAAGGGCACTGGGAAGTCAAGTCGCTATCATTCAAGAAATGATGAAGATGATATCTCAGAGAGTTGGTGGTAGAAAGGATGGACAAACAATGTGAAGAAAGTAGGAGATCAATGGTCTAGCTTGATGGAAGAAACTGCAGGGGGTTGGACTAGTGGGATTAAGTGGAGATGGAGATGGAGATGGAGCAACAAATGGTTGAAGAGAGAGCCTTGCGTCATATCATCCATTATTTATTCTCGCAAAACAGTTCACTGTAACTATGATGAGCTCAGCTATGCCCAGAATTTCGATGAAGGCGACTGGTAAGAAGAGGATGTTTATCCCTATCGAGGTTTCTCTGCAAGATTCGCTGCACCATCATTTCCATTGCCCAAGCCAACATAAGTATAGAATGGAAAGATGGTGAAGATTTTTCTATTAAGCTCTACAGGAGATTTCTATGAAATTATTTCTGTAGGTGGACTATATTTTGACATTTTGTTGCAGATCTACCCCATCATTATGTTATCTGAGGAGATCTAATGTAATTTCATAGCCTTTTAAAGGAAGCTTAGGATCTATTACCTTGTATACACAATCATGAATTAATGTGCTGTATTTTCATTCTATTGCTGTAGTTGTCAATGCCCTGAACCATTCTTTTGTGGTAGCTTCAAGATACAATTATACTCAGGTTTCTAAATCAGAGGTTTTGAAGGATGTGCATTTTTCCCTTAATTTGCCAAATGTTGCTAGCTTGCACTTACAAATTATTTCATCCTGCAAAAAATGATAGCAGAGAAATGATATGAAGCAATGAGAACAGGATCTAGGTTGATCCAGATTGAAATGCAATGGATATTTATTAACAGGCTTTCAGAGTTCTGGAATGAGTAGAAAATAAATTCAGGTCTGTAATTTCTTTTCTTTTTCAACCATATTGCCAAAGTGTGGAATGTATTGGGGTTGGATTCATTTTAGTTAATAACTGGTACAACCATAAGATTTTGTATATTACATTTGTGAAGCTTTTGCAGATTTTCTCTTGGAAGATTTTTGATACATTACTGGAAGATCATACAGTTCATTGAAGATTTTTGTTACAGTACTGTTTGGTCAAACAAGCTATTTTTGTTACAGTACTGTTAGGTCAAACAAGAAGTTATTTTTGTTGCAGTACTCTAAGGTCACACAAGAAGTTCTGTTAAACAAGCTATTTTTGTTACAGTATTGTTAGGTCAAACAAGAAGTTATTTTTGTTGCAGTACTCTAAGGTCACACAAGAAGAGGTTTTGTGTTCTTGAAGTTTGATAATAATAAAAAAGCATTTAAATCATCCCATTTTATTGTTTTTTGTTCTTTATTTCTGTAAATAAAACAGATTTGAAATGGATCAAACCCTAATTTATTTATATTTTGTAGTTTTTAGTAGTTTTAAAAGATTAGGCTTTAATAATAAAATACTTTGATCATGTAATTTTTATTTTTAAAATATAAATAATTAACAAGAGGGACCATCATCAATCACTGCTATGTGCAAATGCTACACTAATGATATTAACACTATAGCAAATGCTACACTAGTGATATCAACACTGTCCCTACAGCCTCTGCACCTTGTGGTCAACCAGTGTCCACTCCAAAGCCATTTCAAAATCAAATTTTAATTTATATATGCAAAGCTCTTCTGAAACCAACTTTAATTAATATATCTAAGCAATTTCAAAATCAAATTTTAATTTATATATGTGAAGCTCTTCTGAAACCAACTTTAATTAATATATCTATAAATATAAGATAAATTTACACTCAACTCCCAACATTTAAATACAATTTTTCAATAAGAAAGAAAAAAATCAAAATACTTTATCCAATATTAAAATATTGTTTTGGAGATAGAATGTAGATTGATGACATGACTAATTACCATGATTTGGTGGACTCAACAACAATGTGAAAGAAGGTGAAAGAGTTGCAATAAAATATTTAAGCATATGGCTTTAAACTAGTATAGATTCATCTAAAAAGAGATCTATCAGATATGAAGAGATCAAATTTCTTAAGGTGCGAACCCTTTTTTAGAGTGGAAATGTTGAAGAAATGTGTAAGCCATGTTTATGATTTTAGTTTATCTAATTTATGTTTTTATATATATATGTACGAGATTCTAAATAATTTAAATTTAATTTAAATAGACATGTTATTTTTTATAACATTTTAATATTTTTTATAAAGGACACATGGCAACTCTAGGATGAGCATGGAAGGAGTTAAGCTTATGAAGTCCAGGTTCTAACTTTGGGAAAAACAATTTATCTAAA
The DNA here is from genome assembly GCA_001517045.1 of Pseudotsuga menziesii. Lineage (NCBI taxonomy): Eukaryota > Viridiplantae > Streptophyta > Pinopsida > Pinales > Pinaceae > Pseudotsuga > Pseudotsuga menziesii. Next base: position 307,636 of record LPNX011225168.1, read on the forward strand.
TAAAATAGGATATTTAGCAATTTCAATGTTAAGATATTTGAATGGAAAACAATTTATCTAAATGATTTAAATTAGGATATTTAGCAATTTCAACGCTAAGATATTTGAATGGAAATTTTTACAAATTCCATTTAAGGTATATCAATTTCAATTTTAATTTTATTTGAATTTAATGGAAATTTGTATGAACTGAAGTGTATAAGGTTATATTTAAACTTAATGGAATAATTTTATATTTAAACTTAATGGAAATTTCAAGGGAGTGAAGTTTACTAAGGTTATATTTAAATTGAATGGAAATTTGTATAGAGTGAAGTTTAGTGAGGTTATATTTAAATTTAATGGAAATTTGTAAGCTTCATTGTCTGTAGACTTGATGGGATGGATAAAATGGTTTTTTTTTTATAGGATTACCATTTCATTAGTTAAAATTATTTTTATTTCAATGCTTTATTTTGTTTAAATGTTGGTAGTAATTTTAAGTATTTTAAAGGATAAATGGATCATAATCTATGTATAAGTTTTTGAATTTTTTAGTAGGATTTTACATAGCAATTCTGATAAGTATTGATATGGACCCAATTAACATGATCAACTATAATTGGAAATTATTGATGACGTGGACCCAATTAACATGAAACTATAGTTGGTGGCTATGTGTGGTTCAATTTGATAGGTTGGGTACAATGGAAATTTGAAGACACGGTTTGGAGGCTAACCATAGGTCGTAGGGATTTAGTTTAGTTGTTAGTAACTCCAGTGGATCATGTAGCACACAAGTGCAAGATTATGATATGATGTATTGAAGTTGTATTATGTTAATTGATGTTGCACACAATACTCCATGGTTTAGTTTATGAAATGAATTTATTCTAGTGGAGTGAAAATAGTTGAAATTGTGATTCTACTTGTTGAATTGTGTTTTTAATTATCTTCATATTGCGTTAAGCAAGCTCCTAATGGTAAATTTGTGGTTGTTTATTTATTGATATTGGGGGTTGTGTGTTTTAGGGTTGCATTATATCCAATTTCACTGCTTGCATATGGGCTTTATTGCAGGGTGTTCTATCACCTCTATTTCAATTTGGCATCAGAGCAGGGAGTGCATGTGGTGATGCTAACTCTAATGAAGGAGATCATTGGGGTAGAATTGTGCAACATCAAGAGCTCAAGTTAGATGCAAAATATTTAATAGCATTCTTTTCAAGTGGAGCATACAAGGGCATTGAGCATATGAATGCCTAGAGACCTTGAGTAATGGAATGAATAAAGATGAAAGAGTTATTGAGGCATCATAAGAAGTCATTAAAGACCATGTATTTGAAGTGTGTAAGGGATAAGGAGAGGACCTAATTTTTCAAATAATATAGTTGCAATGGGACAAACAATTCCAGAAGCACCCCAAGGAAATGAAGACTAACATATTAACTAAGTGAAAAATGCGAGGTAAGCATTGCAACTTTAATACAGATGGAGGTAGCACATAAATTTTATTTTCTATAAAGGCCGTTAAAAGGTTAAATATCAAATATATGCCACATCCCATTGCCTACAATGTTTATTGGTTGTGAAAGGGACATACGATTGGTTATCATGAGGAGTTTTATGTGATGCATTACAAATGGATCCCTATCATTTATGGTTGCCAAAGGTCATGGTAGTTTTACCATGATGCGTTAGACGATGAAAAACTTAGAAGACTTTACCAATTTAGGAAGGAAAGCAATGAATTCAGGGTTCTTCATATTAAGTAGGAAGGAAAGCCCTTATTTCGCTCGAGGAATTTTCGATTTCTTTCTGGTTCTCGCTACCTAGCTAGATTTCCTGCCTGAATGAAACTGAGACTCCCATACCAGCATGAGAGAGACTCCCTCCCTGACAAGCAGAACCACGCATCCGTCAGCTTCACACCTCCGTCTGCTCTCAGCTTCACACATCCGTCTGCCCTCATCTTTGTCGAAGTTTTGTCAGTTGCGCCAAAACCCCGTATGCTCTTCAGCTTCACACATCCGTCTGTGCTCAACACCTCCAAAGTTACCAATGTTTTCATACCTGGCAGCTCTTCTAACTCAGAGCATCCTGACAAGTTCTTTGATGGTGAGAAGAGGCAGGGGAGATCTTCGGGCGGGATCGAGAGGTTTGAATTTGAGATTGTCAGGTTGGTGGAGAATTAAATGAACAGACAGCCGTGGACAGAGGGAGATGGAGATGAACTTGATGGAAACAGAGTGAGGACGAACGGGGAGGCCACGACGATGTGTGAACGGAGGTTGGTGACGGAGAAAAAAGAGGTCGTCGGTGGTCGAAGTGCCGGCGTGACGATTGCCGCCAGGAAAAATCGTCGCGTCGGTAGCTTACTCCAATAACTATTAGTTGGATTTATCCATCAATAGTTGAACTTTCCAGATTTGATAAAGATCCATTCTTTGCATTCTCTCAATGAGAGATTAAAACTCCATTAATTCACTAGCTAAGATCATGTACAAATCTAATCGATGATCCGTGGAAAAATATCAAGTCGTAATTATTGATTGAAACAAGTTTATATAGAGGAACCTCACACATGAAATGGGTATACTAGTGCCATAGCAACCTCAACAGAGCCTTCCATGGTATCATTTACCTTGAAATGGGGATATTAGTGCCATTAGAATATTTTTAGCACTAAGTACAAATATTAGACCCCTTGACATGGGTGGGGGAAAAAACTTGGTCCTTAGGCCTTAAAGAAAGTTGTTAACCATTTAGGGCCAAAATTGATGCCTCCAACCACCACACATAACGTTGAAAGTGAATCCTTTGAATCTTAATGGGGATATGCATGCCATCATCATTTGTTGAGCACTATGTATCCGTCTTAAGGCCATGGACATGGTCAGGGGAGGAAACTATGGCCTTAGTTCCTAACTAAAGCTTCTATGAATCCAAAGCTAGGAATGATGCCTTAAAAAATCACACATGGAATCTCATAGGTATATTTGGACTATGAATATGGATGCTAGTGGAATTAGGTGGTTTTGAGTAGTAGGTATGGGGCCTGCGAGACATGATTGAGGGTGGTTTTATTGGTATTAGTAAATTAACATACTTGGGGTTATTCCCTTTGGAATTTTCACTCCTCAGTGTCTTGATGAAAATATGAGCATGAAGATATTGAATACAAATTCGGCCCTCTTGTGGATTGTTGCATACCTTAAGGGAATTAAGAGAAAGAATAAGGGCATTAGAGAAAGAATAAAACCAAATAAGTGAAAAAAAGGAAGATAACAAAGGGGGCCAAAGTAGAGCCTTGTACTTTGTTACTTAGAAGAGGGTCATACATTCAATGATGAGTGCAAAATGGTGGAGAATGAGCATACACCAATAATGATCAATTTTGGGATACATAGCCACTCCAAGATAACTAGAAAAGAAAGGAAGTAATTCCTTTTCATAGAATTTATCAAGGATTTCTAACCTATAATGAAAGAGTCCATTGTCATCATGAACTACACATAGGTTTGAATCCTTCCATTCACTCCCATGTCCACCACCTACCGGAATCCAAATTTTAACAGATTTACTATCAACAGGATTCCTGTGGAACCGATGAAGATATTTATAAAGCCTGGTTATGGCTTGCAATTCCATGTGCATTTGGAGATGCTCAACGATCAAATCACATCCTTTCCCAAATTCAACAACCACCCCCATCTGTTGGAGGTTCTTCTTGAAGTCATTTGTGTGATTTCCATAGAGTGAATTATCAATGAATTGAAGGTCATTTAACTAAAAACCATCAAATTTCCATTCAGAATTGAACCAAAAAGACATTCAGCGAGGTTGGTACCCCCTGTGAGTTTTTAGCCATTTTCCTTCAGCGATGCTTCTTTTGAATGCTACAAGGAGTTTCTCAATACTAATTACAGTCAAATGATGTATCCACACTAAGAGCAAAAATACTTTATCCTTCTCAAGAGGAGAGGAAATTACAGGAAAGGGAACATCCAGTGGTCTTAGAAATGGAATATCGACATCTCCAAGATCATTTCTAATAAATGAATCGAGATCATCATCCCCTTTCAATCCATAAGCACAATGAGGTGGTTTTAGGTAAGCCATTGACAGGACAACGAAGCCATGTTCATCCCATGGGCTGATTTACAATAGCTTTTCCCACTTGCTTATCGATGTCAACACAAGTTTTTCTTTGGGACCCTTACATATAGGTGTGTCTAGTTTCTTCCCAAGTTTCTATCCAGGTGTGTATGGATTGCATGGGATAAAACAGACTGGAACTTTGCCCGGGATGGAACTCTGCCCCTCTTATTGAAACCCTGCCCTTGTTGGAACCCTACCCTTGTTGGAACCCTTCCCTTGTTGGAACTCTGCCCCGGTTGGAACTCTGCCTAGCTGGAACTCTGCCCTGGCTGGAACTCTGCTTTGACTAGAACTCTGCCCTGGTGGAACTTTACCCTGACTGAAAACCTGCCCCTAAACTTGCATGTTTGCGTTGTTGAACTTGCCTTCTTTGCAAAGGCCGTCTATAAGTACACTGTATGTGACAACATTGGGGATAACAACTGTTAAAGTTCATGTAGATGTGAGACCCAGCCGGGGTAGAGTTCCAGCCGGGGCAGGGTTCCAGTTAGGCAGGGTTCCAGCTGAGGAAAAGTTCTAGCCAGGGTAGAGTTCCATGCAGGGCAAAGTTCCAGCCGGGCAGAGTTCCAATCAAGGAAAAGATCCAGGCGGAGCAGAGTTCTTATGGCTCATCCACCACAATCTCTCTTCACTACCCATCAGTGAAATAGGACTCGTTTTATTCGGAGAAAGAGACAATGTCATTCATCAAGTCTGGGAGAGCTGTAAGGGATGAGAATTGCAAACACAGTTTGGGGAGATATTTCTTGTTCTTGCTAATGCAGAAGGAGCAGGTCATCCACTCCATCTTAATGAGGTAGGGCTTGAATAAGCTCTTTCATGAACAGTTGGTTGATGTTTTGTTACTCCCAATTTTGCATGGAGGTGACAAAGGAAATTTCTTGACTTTCGTTTTTGATGAAGCTGCTCTATGCCCTGTTTTCATCGATGTATGAGTTTTGATTGATATTGGGAAATGAACAGCTCTGCCTATTGACATCAGTTTTGATATGTAAAGCATGGAGTTGCTCTAAGTCCCTTGATTTCCTCCCTCCAACCTTGATCAAGGGATCGAAAACCATTTTTGGTGCGCAAATACTCGTTATGGTGCCTTGTCGTGACCTTTGAGTCGTAAGATCTTTGCCCTGCCTGGAACTCTACCCCAACTGGAACTCTGCCTCGGCTGGAACTTTGCCACACATGGAACTCTACCCCGATAGGAACTGTGCCCCTGCTGGAACTCTACCTCGGCTGGAACTTTTCCCTGCCTAAAACTATGCTCGCCTGGAACTCTGCCCCGGTTGGAACTCTGCCCTGGCTGGAACTCTGTCCTAACTGGAACTTTGCCCTGCCTGAAACCATGTCCAACTGGAACTCTGGCTCGGTTGGAACTCTAACCCGGCTGGAAATCTACCCTGCATGGAACTCTGCCCCGTTTGGAACTCTTCCCTGCATGGATCTTTTCCCCGACTGGAACTTTTCCTCGCATGGAACTTTGCCCCGGATGGAACTCTACCACGCCTAGAAATTTGTCCTGACTAGAAGTTTTCCCCTAGCTGGAACTCTGCCCCATCTGGAACTCTGTCCTAACTGAAACTTTGCCCCGCTTGATACCATGTCCGACTGGAACTCTGCCTTGGTTGGAACTCTGACCCGGTTGGAAATCTACCCCGCATGGAACTCGGCTCCATCTGGAACTCTGCCCTGCATGGATCTTTGCCCCGACTAGAACTTTGCCTCGCATGGAACTCTGCCCTGCCGAAACTTTGCCACACCTAGAAATTTGTCCCGACTAGAAGTTTTCCCCTAGCTGGAACTCTGCCCCGGCTAGAACTCTGCCCCGGCTGGAACTCTGTCTTCACTGGAACTTTGCCCCGCCTGAAACCATGTCCGACTGGAACTCTGCCTCGGTTGGAACTCTGACCCGGTTGGAAATCTACCCCGAATGGAACTCGGCCCCGTCTGGAACTCTGCCCTGCATGGATCTTTGCCCCGACTGGAACTTTGCCTCACATGGAACTCTGCCCTAGCTGGAACTTTGCCCCACATGGAACTCTGCCCCACCGGAACTATGCCGCGCCTAGAAATTTGTCCTGACTGGAAGTTTCCCCCTAGCTGGAACTCTGCCCTGGTTGGAACTTTTCCTCGGTTGGAACTCTGCCCCAGCTAGAACTATGCATTGCATGGAACTTTACCCCGGCTGGAACTATTTGTATTGCAGAACTCATCTACTAGGCATATTCATTGTCATTTGGGTTGAGAAACTAATGAACAAATTCGTCTTCTCATTGAAAATTTTATGACTTATAAGTTATTTTTAATTTGACGATTTCAAGTTATCTATTTGCATACTGGACCAAATACCACCTCTTTCATTTATTATCTGTAGACGTCAATTAAAATCAATGTTCAATGTTCTTGGAGGGAATGGATACTTGAAGGAACTAATAACCTAGCACTCCCAATTCTATGGCTATTATTCCATTGCTTAACTTGAGTTATTGCATAGTATCTTATGAATAGATCTGTTAAGTAATTTTTTCATTCATGGTTGAATTAGATAAATTCTCATATGTCTCTTTATTTTTTATTTTTTTTTCAATGCATAAAATGACATTGTAATGATGAGTTGTTCTATCAAGATTGGCTAGATTGCATATCCACTGATCATCAAGTTTCTGCAACAGAGTGCTGCTCATTTTGGAGAAACATTTTAAAACACTAGATCGGCGCATCTGGGAAAATAAAGTGATGTCTTGGAAGATGACCTCTTAGGATGCCAGCTTACACAAGCATTGTAGATATCCAACTAAGTGCTCCAAATGAAACCTTCATTCTAGATGATTTGAAGTTAAAAGAGTTGTTCACGAGAGCTTCTGCAAGGGCGTTCCAACCAGGGTAGAGTTCCAATGGGGAAAAGTTCCATCCATGGTAGAGTTCCAGTGGGGTAGTATTCCAGCTGAAGCAAAGTTTCAGCTAGGGCAGAGTTCCAACAAGGACAGAGATCCAACAAGGGCAAGGTTCCAACAAGGGTAGGGTTCCTGTGAGGTTCTTGTTCATTCCAATAAAGTTCATGCATTGTCAAACGTACTTCCTATAGAGAGTTATTGAGCTAGCAAATATTTAGATATTTGGATTCTCAAGGAGGCAAAGTTCCAGCCAGGGGCAAGGTTCCAGTTGGGGCAGAGTTCCAGCCAAGGGCAGAGTTCCAGTCGGAGCAAAGTTCCACCAGGTTAGAGTTCCAGCCGAGGCAGAGTTCCAGCTGGGGCAGAGTTCCAACCAGGGCAAACTTTAGATATTTGGAATCTTCACAATTCTACGTTGGTAATGTTGAGTGGGAAAAGTTTCAGCCGGGGCAGAGTTCCAGCCAGGGAAAAGTTCCAGCCAAGGCATAGTTCCAGCTAGGGCTTAGTTCCAGTCGAAGCAGAGTTCCACCGAGGCAAAGTTCTAGTTGCGGCATAGTTCCAGCAGGCAGAGTTCCAGCGAGGGTAGAGTTCCAGCGGGCATATAAGTCCCTTTATTTCCTCCCTCAGCCTTGATCAAGGCCTCAAGACCCATTCTTGGTGCACAAATCCTCGTAAGGGTACCTTGTCATGACCTTTGAGCCCTAAGAACTCTGACCCTCTTGGATCTTTACCCCAACTGTAACTCTGCCCTAGCTGGAACTTTACCCCACATGGAACTTTGCCCCGACTGAAACTCTACCCCAACTGGAACTTTGCCTTGGTTGGAACCCTGCCCTGGCTGGAACCCTGCCCCGCCTGGAACTCTGCCCCACCTAGAACCCTGCCCTGGTTGGAACCCTACCCTGCCTGGAACTCTGCCCCGCTTGGAACTCTGTCCTAGCTGGAACTCTGCCCCGCTTGGAACGTTGCCCCGCTTGGAACTTTGCCCTACCTAGAACTTTGCCTCGGTTGGAACTCTGCCCCGCGTGGAACTTTGCCCCGGTTGGAACCTTGCCCAGATTTGAACTCTAGCACAGCCCAGGTCCTTCCTTAGTTCTTCTTGTTGGAATAAGAGCCAGGTATCAAAGAACTCCAATGACATTCAATGCCAAAGAACTCTACCCAGGCTGGAACTCTGCCCCACTGGAACTCTGCCCAGCTGGAACCCTGCCCCGCTTGTTGGAACACTGCCCTTATTGGAACCTTGCCTTATTGGAACTCTGCCCCAAGTTGGAAGTCTGCCCAGCTGGAACTTTGACCTCGGGTGGACTTCTTTGTCTTACAGAGCCCATCTACTAGGTATTATATGTAGGAAGATTAGGATCTTGTTGTTTGCTCATCATTTGGATGAAAAGCTTGACCTCAACTTCAATGGTGGTATTTCTTCCCCATTCTGGAACTTTGCGAAGACATATATTTGATGGCATAATGGAAATGCTTGAGTTAATTTTTGTCAATTTATTCTTGGTATCTCATTGATCTATTTGGTTCGTTGATCTCTTTCTTGTTTCACTTATATGGTGGTTTGAAACCTCCTTCATAAGTGAAAAACAATATAATGCAAATGTACTTTAGACCTATAGCACTGTGTAATTTCATTTATAAGATAATCTCCAAAGTTGTTGCTAATAGACTGAAGGAGGTCCTTCCTCTTCTGATTGGCCTAGAGAAATTTGGGTTCGTGGTGGGTCAACAAATCCTAGATGGAATTATTATGGTTCATGAAGCAATTCACTCCCCGAAAGTAACCAAAAATACAGGGATGCTCGTAAAACATGGCATTGCAAAAGCATATGACAAATTGAGCTGGCAATACATGAGAGAAGTCTTGGATGCATTCGGATTCTCTGGAGGTTGGATCGAGTGGGTTATGAATTTGGTATCCTCTACCTTCTTCTCTATATTGTTGAATGACTGTCCAGGTGAGTGTGTGAAATCCTTGGTATAACCAGTGTTTCTCAGGATCCTCCTCTCAAAAGGGAGTTAAGAACGAGGTAGTGTTAGCAATTATTGATTGGGATGACCCCTAGTCATAATTGAGTAGCACTGGAGATATTTCCAGGATGATAATCCAGTGTAATGCATGTAAATATTATGTTGGAAATTAATAAAATGGTCCAACATGACTATTTAAGAGGACTAGAGGGGTTATGATTCCATCATAGGAAAAAAGGAAAGGGGGGCTATGGGGAAAATAAATCCTATGTTGCAAAGTGTCAACGTTAGAACTCATCCAAAATATGTCATGTGCTTTAAATGAGCCAATTAATTCCTTTTTGACTATTAATAAACCAATTATTGAATGCATGTGTGAGGTTGGTGGGAAAAGTCAGTTCATGTAGTTATTGAAGCATGTGAGGTCTGAAGTTGGAAGGAATGACATGGTTTTTGTGGTTGAGAAGGATCTTCGTAGAGCTCTATATGAATTTTGGCTAAGAATAAAGAGAATAATGGGTTGTGGGTTGAGTGAGATAATCGTGTAGGTCTTTCCTTCTCCTTGGTGACCTCATAGCCCGGCATGGGGGTGGCCTCTCAGCAGAAAGAGTATATGTTGGACAGAGTTCCTACGGTTCGGTTGAAAATCGCTCTTACATAGCCAGTTGCTTGGATCTTCTTTGTTTAAGATAAGTATTCTTTTGTATCTATTGTGCAATGATTTTATTTATATGTCTATGATAAATATGCATACAATTGCATGCTATGTGTGTGGATTTATTTGTTTTCCACCGTGTGCTTTTATTACATATCTACACATGCATTTATATGTTATAAACTCATATTTATGGTGATGGGCGAAATTTTGAGAGCCCGATTCAATTAATGTCCCCTCCTGCTGTTCGTTTTGAGGGATGGGGACATTACAAGTGTAATTACATTTCAATTCGGAAATTACAAGTGGAACTCTGCCCCTTGGTCAATATTTTCATCCAAATGATGAGAAAACAACAATCTCCTAATATTCTTACGTATAATACCTAGTATATGGGTTCTGCAAAACAAAGAAATCCAGCTGGGGCAGAGTTCCAGCCGGGGCAAAGTCCCTGGTGGGAAGAGTTCCAACCAGGGCAGAGTGCCAGGAGGGGCAGGGTTCCAGCCGGGGTAGGGTTTTAGCCGAGGCAAAGTTCCATGCGGGGCAGAGTTCCAGCCGAGGCAGAGTTCCAGCCAGGGCAGAGTTCCAACAAGGCAGAGTTCCAACAAGTGACAGGGTTCCAACAAGCGGGGCAAAGTTCCAACTAGGGCAAAGTTCCAACCCAGGCAGAGTTCCAGACCGGGAAAAGTTCCAACTTGGGCAGATTTCTAGCTTGGGCAGAGTTCCAGCCGGGGCATAGTTCCAACCGGGGCATAGTTCCATCCGGGGCAGAGTTCCAACCGGGGAACAGTTCCATCTGGGGCAGAGTTCCAGCCGAGGCAGAGTTCCAGCCAGGGCAGAGTTCCAACAAGCGGCAAGGCTCCAACAAGCGGGGAAAAGTCCAACTCGGGCAAAGTTCCAACCCAAGCAGAGTTCCAGACTAGGCAGAGTTCCAGCTTGGGTAGAGTTCCAGCCGGGGCATAGTTCCAGCCGAGTTAGAGTTCCAACCGGGGAACAATTCCAACCAGGGCATAGTTCCAGCCGAGGCAGAGTTCCATCCGAGGGCATAGTTCCAATCGAAGCAGAGTTCCAGGGAACTCTGCTCCGACAAGTGCCCTATGATAGAATCCTCCTTCACTCTAGTACAAACATTGCTACCAACAGTTTCAATGCAATGTCTTGTGGTCACTTTTTTAACTTGATGACCGTTTAGCTTGTGGTTGTTATCTGTGTGATGTCCATAATAATTACGAGTCTTACTAATACAATATGTTAGTATTTTGTTCTTAGTACCAATTACCTCCTGCTGCTACTTACTATTTTTTGGTTTCTGAACTTGCAGGCTTATCTCCTCTGCCTGTTAGCTGGGAACAATATTTGATGGCTTAATACTATCGGAAATCTCAAGGAAATCAATGTCATAGGCTGTGAGTTAATCACGGGATATGGAGTTCGTGCATTTTCTCAACACAAATCATTACAGGTTCTTCATAGTTCTACGTTGGTAATTTTGGATGGGAAAAGTTCCACTAGGGGCAGAGTTCCAACCAGGGCACAGTTCCAACCAGGAAAAAATTCCAGCTAGAGCATAGTTCCAGCTGGAACTTTGCAACATCAATTAACATAATACAACTTCAATACATCATAGCATAATCTTAAATTCATTTCGTGAACTAAACCACTAAGCATTGTCTGCAACATCAATTAACATAATACAACTTCAATACATCATAGCATAATCTTGCAGTTGTGTGACACGATGTTTGCACCGTTGGAATCGGCTTGACGAGCTCTTCGACATGGTACTATTTTTGTTGCAATATGATGATTTTGAAAATTGGCCTTTTTAGATCCTCCCGGATCATTCCTCCCCACTAGGAAGGCTTTTGGTCCCCAAAAGCTTCTTACAGGTATGCTCATCTACTTCTTGCTTCATTGGTGCCTGCACAAACTGCTTCCAATTCCTGGATTTTCGCACACTGCAAAATTTTGCTCATAACAGTCCACAACCTCCAACACTTGCTAGCCTGCTCTGATACCACTTGATCTGATCCCAGGGGCGAGCCCGAAAAGTCATCGAACCCACTCGAAACAATCGGGACCAATAGGATCGTTTTTCTGACGTTAGTGCAAGTGAACATGAGCATAATATAAGTGTGTAACATAGAATCATCCACATGAAAATGAAAAATCATTCAAGCACATTAGGGACACGATTTGATTATGGAGTTCACCAGATCTCCTGGCTACGTCTCTGGGCCTACTCCAAAATAGAGTGACCAATCCATTGCAAAGATGCACAAATACATAAGATACATCACAAGGGATTCCACCTGCAGAGTCTTCATCATCTGTTCGTCTCTACCGCCGCACCATAACTGCCTCTGATGGATCACATAAGTGCACAAGCTATAGGACTCAATCGAAGACTGCAGAAATCAAGCAAGCAAATGTCTGCCTCCTTTGTCTCGAGAAGTTTCCAAACTTGGACATAAAGATATTTTCCCAGTGTATCCAATCACACTCTTTCAACTGACTCTACGAGCCACGAACTTCAAGCAGATCAAAGACTTGCATAATGTTGCAAATCACACTCTTTCAATTGACTCTACGAGCCACGAACCTCGAGCTATGCCACACGATCTTCTGCAGGATAGTCTCAATAGACGACAATATGTTTGCATGACAAGTGCATCAATAAAACCAAAGTCACACTCTTACCAACCAATCCCTTCACGTTTGTCCTTCGGGATGAGAGTGTAGATGGTCGCTACTTGCCTTCAAATGCAAATTGAAATGTTGCCTCCTCGAACTGACTCTGCTTCTTTGTCTCCTACGTTGGATCACCTTCGGACATGATGGAGCCATGCTTGCTCTCTGAGCTGGAACTACGAGGTTGGAGCCTCTCCATGAGCTTCTCCAATCATGAGACCCCCAATGGGGCCTCTCAGATGCTTGCTTCCTCTATGGGATACATCTCTCCAAACTTGAGCTCCTTCAAATGTACATGACAAGTGCTTAAATAGGAGAAGCTACTCTTGGTGGCATGATACATGTGATTCTCCAAATTGGGATTAGTTACAAATTGGTTTGGCTTTTAAGAACATAAACCAAAAATATGGTTCATGCCCACATGCCCATGGGTTTTCACATTTAGTTACTTCCCCATAATGACATTTACAAAATCCAACAATAATCCATTACATAACAAAATCCATTTTTTAAATAGCATGTTGGTTTTTCAACAATAAACCAACTTGTTACAACTTCTTTACAAATATGGCATGTTTGTTTTTGGTTACAACCATGCATTAACTTCATAACAACTCAAGGAATAAAATAAATGAGTAATATGTGAGTAATTTTTCCACTCACTTCAAATATTAATCATTTTACAATTTCTCATGATTAAATGCATGCATGTTAGTCATCATGCCACTTCATCATGCCATGTCACATGCCACATCATCATGCCATGTCATCATACCACATCAGCATGCCATTTAGCATGCCACATAATCATTCCATGTCAGCATGCCACATCAGCATTCCATGTCAGCATAATGCAATTTTTGACTACCATGTGGCAGCTTGAGGGAGTGCCACGTGGCACTTCAGCCAAAATTTTCCCTGTTGGGGCCAAACTTCAAAACGCAATATCTTTTGCATCCGAAGTCCATTTGACACGTTGTTTGCACCGTTGGAATCGTCTTGACGAGCTCTTCGACATGGTACTATTATTTTTGCAATATGATGATTTTGAAAATTGGCCTTTTTAGATCCTCCCGGATCACATGATATCAATTTATGGAACTTCCCTTTATTTGTCAAGCACAAAACAATTAAAAAAAATATTGATTAACAAGATTTACAAAAGTTCGATGTTGTAGAGATCATTATAGTAACCATCAACGTACCACACAACCTAGTCATAGAGCGCATTCATGCTTAATGCTTCATTGAGTTCAGTTGTGTTAGGAACACCATGTTGGCCTCCCATGGATTACATATCTGCTTCGAAATATTAGTAAAATTCCCTAATATTCAAAGAGCATGACCTCAATTCTCTAGATGATGGTTAGAGGTGATTTGTATGGTTGCGTACGAATCCATACCTTTACTTTTATTATCTTCTTTAAGCATGTTCATCGACTCGATGATTCTCTCACTAAAGTCCTTCATGTCTCTCCTCTTTGTTGGTTGCACATATTCTTCAACATGTGACCTTGTTTCTTTCAAGGGTTCTTTATTAAACCACATCATTACATTGTTATCTTCCTTCCCCTCCACTCTTCATAGGAAGCACCCTCAATTCATTGTTTTCCTTCCCAAATTGGTTAAGTCTTCCGTGTTTTTCCATCATCTAATGCATCATGATAAAACTACCACGACCTTCCCAACAAGAAATGACAGGGATCCATATGTATCGCATCTCATAAAACCCCTCATTGTAACTAACCGTATGCCACTACCACATCTAAGAAACATTGTGGGCATTGGGATGTGGCATACATTTGATATTTAACTTTTTAATAACCTTTGTAGAAAATAAATTTTATTTGTCACCTCCATCTTAATTAAAATTGCAATGCTTAACTCACATTTTTCACTCAGTTAATATGTTAGTCTTCCTTTCCTTGGGGTCCTTTTGGAATTGTTTGTCCCACTGCAACTATATTAAACCACAACATTACCTTGTTCTCTTCCTTCCCATCTGTACTTAATATGAAGAACCCTGAATTCATTGCTTTCCTTCCTAAATTGGTAAAGTCTTCTAAGTTTTTCATCATCTAATGCATCATGGTAAAACTACCATGACCTTTGGCAACCATAAATGATAGGGATCCATTTGTATTGCATCACATAAAACTCCTCATGATAACTAATCGTATGTCCCTTTCACAACCAATAAACATTGTAGGCAATGGGATGTGGCATATATTTGATATTTAACCTTTTAACGAAATTTATAGAAAATAAAATTTATGTGCTACCTCCATCTGTATTAAAGTTGCAAAGCTTACCTCGCATTTTTCACTTAGTTAATATGTTAGTCTTCATTTCCTTGGGGTGCTTCTGGAATTGTTTGTCCCATTGCAACTATATTATTTGAAAAATAAGGTCCTCTCCTTATCCCTTACACACTTCAAATACATGGTCTTTAATGACTTCTTATGATGCCTCAATAGCTCTTTCATCTTTATTCATTCCATCACTCAAGGTCTCTAGGCATTCATATGCTCAATGCCCTTGTATGCTCCACTTGAAAAGAATGCTATTAAATATTTTGCATCTAACTTGACCTCTTGATGTTGCACAATTCTACCCCAATGATCTTCTTCATTAGAGTTGGCATCACCACATGCACTCCCTGCTCTGATGCCAAATTGAAATAGAGGTGATAGAACACCCTGCAATAAAGCCCATATGCAAGCAGTGAAATTGGATATAATGCAACCCTAAAACACACAACCCCCAAGATCAATAAATAAACAACCACAAATTTACCATTAGGAGCTTGCTTAACGCAATATGAAGATAATTAAAAACACAATTCAACAAGTAGACAAATGAATCACAATTTCAACTATTTTCACTCCACTAGAATAAATTCATTTCATAAACTAAACCATGGAGTATTGTGTGCAACATCAATTAACATAATACAACTTCAATACATCATATCATAATCTTGCACTTGTGTGCTACATGATCCACTGGAGTTACTAACAACTAAACTAAATCCCTACGACCTATGGTTAGCCTCCAAACCGTGTCTTCAAATTTCCATTGTACCCAACCTATCAAATTGAACCACACATGGCCACCAACTATAGTTTCATGTTAATTGGGTCCACGCCATCAATACTTTCCAATTATAGTTGATCATGTTAATTGGGTCCATATCAATACTTGCCAGAATTGCTATGTAAAATCCTACTAAAAACTTCAAAAACTTATACATAGATTATGATCCATTTATCCTTTAAAATACTTAAAATCACTACCAACATTTAACAAAATAAAGCATTGAAATAAAAATAATTTTAACTAATGAAATGGTAATCCTATAAAAAAAAAAACCATTTTATCCATCCCATCAAGTCTACAGACAATGAAGCTTACAAATTTCCATTAAATTCAAATATAACCTCACTAAACTTCACTCTATACAAATTTCCATTCAATTTAAATATAACCTTAGTAAACTTCACTCCATTGAAATTTCCATTAAGTTTAAATATAAACTTATTCCATTAAGTTTAAATATAACCTTATACACTTCAGTTCATACAAATTTCCATTAAATTCAAATAAAATTAAAATTGAAATTGATATACCTTAAATGGAATTTGTAAAAATTTCCATTCAAATATCTTAGCGTTGAAATTGCTAAATATCCCAATTTAAATCATTTAGATAAATTGTTTTCCATTCAAATATCTTAACATTGAAATTGCTAAATATCCTATTTTATTTGGATAAATTTTTTTTCCCAAAGTTAGAACGTGGACTTCATAAGCCTAACTCCTTCCATGCTCATCCTAGAGTTGCCATGTGTCCTTTATAAAAAATATTAAAATGTTATTAAAAATAACATGTCTACTTAA
>LPNX011225168.1:324039-371805 GCA_001517045.1 Pseudotsuga menziesii
ATACATATATTAATTAAAGTTGGTTTCAGAAGAGCTTTACATATATAAATTAAAATTTGATTTTGAAATGGCTTTGGAGTGGAAATTGGTTGACCACAAGGTGCAGAGGCTGTAGGGACAGTGTTGATATCACTAGTGTAGCATTTGCACATAGCAGTTATTGATGATGGTCCCTCTTGTTAATTATTTATATTTTAAAAATAAAAATTACACGATCAAAGTATTTTATCATTAAAGAGAATCTTTTAAAACTAGCAAAAACTACAAAATATAAATGAATTAGGGTTTGATCCATTTCAAATCTGTTTTCTTTACAGAAATAAAGAACAAAAAACAATAAAATGGGATGATTTAAATGCTTTTTATTATTATCAAACTTCAAGAACACAGAACCTCTTCTTGTGTGACCTTAACAGAACTTCTTGTGTGACCTTAGAGTACTGCAACAAAAATAACTTCTTGTTTGACCTAACAGTACTGTAACAAAAATAGCTTGTTTGACCAAACAGTACTGTAACAAAAATCTTCAATGAACTGTATGATCTTCCAGTAATGTATCAAAAATATTCCAAGAGAAAATCTGCAAAAGCTTCACAAATGTAATATACAAAATCTTATGGTTGTACCAGTTATTAACTAAAATGAATCCAACCCCAATACATTCCGCACTTCGGCGATATGGTTGAAAAAAAAAAGAAATTACAGACCTGAATTTGTTTTCTACTCATTCCAGAACTCTGAAAGCCTGTTAATAAATATCCATTGCATTTCAATCTGGAGCAACCTAGATCCTGTTCTCATTGCTTCATATC
The DNA here is from genome assembly GCA_001517045.1 of Pseudotsuga menziesii. Classification (NCBI taxonomy): domain Eukaryota; kingdom Viridiplantae; phylum Streptophyta; class Pinopsida; order Pinales; family Pinaceae; genus Pseudotsuga; species Pseudotsuga menziesii. The sequence continues at coordinate 324,852 of LPNX011225168.1, forward strand.
ATTTCTCTGCTATCATTTTTTGCAGGATGAAATAATTTGTAAGTGCAAGCTAGCAACATCTGGCAAATTAAGGGAAAAATGCACATCCTTCAAAACCTCTAATTTAGAAACCTGAGTATAATTGTATCTTGAAGCTACCACAAAAGAATGGTTCAGGGCATTGACAACTACAGCAATAGAATGAAAATACAGCACATTAATTCATGACTGTGTATACAAGGTAATAGATCCTAAGCTTCCTTTAAAAGGCTATGAAATTACATTAGATCTCCTCAGATAACATAATGATGGGGTAGATTTGCAACAAAATGTCAAAATATAGTCCACCTGCAGAAATAATTTCATAGAAATCTCCTGTAGAGCTTAATAGAAAAATCTTCACCATCTTTCCATTCTATACTTCTGCTGCTTGGGCAATGGAAATGATGGTGCTGCGAATCTTGCAGAGAAACCTCGATAGGGATAAACATCCTCTTCTTGCGAGTCACCTTCATCGAAATTCTGGGCATAGCTGAGTTCATCATAGTTACAATGAACTGTTTTGCGAGAATAAATAATGGATGATATGATGCAAGGCTCTCTCTTTAACCATTTGTTGCTCCATCTCCACTTAATCCCACTAGTCCAACCCCCTGCAGTTTCTTCCATCAAGCTAGACCATTGATCTCTTGCTTTCTTCACACTGTTTGTCCATCCTTTCTGCCACCAACTCTCTGAGATATCATCTTCAACGTTTCTTGAATGATAGTGACTTGACTTCCCAGTGCCCTTCATCAACCATGAAAGACCCTGGCCCTGACCTTGACTGTGACCCTCCTCTGAGATTATGGAGTCATCATCCTCTGAGACTAAACAAAAAGAGCAGCAGACTTTTATAGATCTCTGCCTCACAGGCTTGAGTGGAGGCCCTTCCATCCTCATAATACTATTCTGAGATGAGGAAGTTGGAACTCAAAATATTCTTCTGCCCCTCCTACTCCATGGACGCCCTGAAAAACCGCTACTCACCCTTTGGAGATTTGAGTAGGGTATATATTGTTTTCTTGCAGAGGGCAGAGTCATAATGAAGAGATGGGTAGTGGATTTGATGGAACGGTGAAGGATTCGTTGGTAGAAGTGAAAGGACAGAATTGAGTCCACATACCATCAATGCATTATGCCATCATGTGGAATCTACAGCCACTCTGAGTGTGTCGTTGGTAACTCTGAGTGTGTAGTGGTGGAGGAAGACTTGTTCGAGTCCTTTAACTTATTTACGAATTTGGCAGACGCTCTTCTGCTTTCTCCCCCTCCTCTGTTTTGTATTCATGAAGAGGAGCACAATTTGGAGGAAGGATTTCTTTGGTCTGGTTTCTGAAAGAGAATAGTATTCCTAATTTGTATAAAATTACAGGTCTAATAGGAATATTTTTTTACTAGTTATTGGCTGACTACATGCCATTTCCAGCCATGTTACTCTGGAAGATTTGTGAAAAGTTACATCCAGCCCTGAGTTTCTTCGTTGCTTTCAAAGTACATGTTCTCTTCTGCAATAGAGTCCCATGCTGTGCGTTTTAATTAGTAGATGGCGGTATTGTAAACAGATCAATCAATTGGAATTTTGATTATGCTTGTTGAAGCTCAAAGGTATTTCAAACCTTCGAGGTGCACAGTGCAACCATAGACTGTTAGTAGAAATCATTGTGGGCTTTGAAGGTTCAAATACCTCTTATTTCCATCACGCCGAGTAATAGTATTCCTGGGCACAGGAGAAAACGATGGGCGCTTTCTGTTACACGTAGCCAGCGTAAGTGTTCTGCCATGGCTCTGGAACAAAGTTGCAAGCTACCGACTTTCGAAGAACCGCATTCCATCTTCGACATCCATGGGTTCTAGAGGCCTATTCCCATTTCCAGTGCCTTCAGCCGATGAGGAAGAGGAACTACTGTGTTCAGCACACAGTGCTTGGGCAATGGTCTCCCATAGAGCCCAGGATTTCCTGAACCAATGAAGAAGCCCTGAACATCAGCGGGAGTGTTGTTTGAATTGGCAAGTTCCAGGATCGTCCCGCCGAAGGTGCATCCCGAGATGTAGGTGGTGAATTGAATGTAGGGAAGGGACGTGAAAGAGGGGAGACGGCGATGGACGACGGGCGGCGACGACGGAAGAACGGCGTTGGTCTAACGGGTTTAGCGAGGGGCCGGCGGTGGGAGGAATGCCGGTCCGGTGGTCGGAGCGCCGGTGCGACGATTGCCGCCGGTCAAAATTGTCGCGTCGGTAGCTTACTCCATATGTTTTTTAAGCTCAATGCATTCAACCATAACAATGAGAATATTTAATGAAAGACAATGCACACAAAGGGAAAAGATTTGGAGGTACTGTATCGTTGTATTTTAAGTGTTTATGTTTTGTTTAAATAGAAAAGCGTCTTGAAGCCTAACGCCCACACTGTCTCTTAAACCCATGGTTGGAATCTTACGGGAAAGAAGACAAGAGGGACGCTTAAACTTCTTCCACGAGGTTATACCTCTAATTATTATTCATGATAATATAGATAGGAGAGTTGGAGCTCATTACTTTATTTTTAGTTTGTTCGCATTCTTTAATAAAGAGAGAACAACCTGCATATTCTCCACATTGATGGAATGGCCTGGACGGAGGAGATCTTCTTGTTTTAGTTATTTGCCTCTGTATTCTTTCCTTTCTTGTGGTTACGTTTGTGATCGGTGAAAAGAAGATGGCCGATTCAAGAAAAACTGAACTCATTACTGGCTGCGGTGTTGTATGTAGAATATTATTACTCTGTCCCTTCCCGTAATTGTTTTATTTAATGAAGGAGAGGTCACATTTGATAGATGAGAGTGTCGGTATAATACTTCCCTTTGATCTTATCTGTTTTTTTTTCATGTAACTGAGAAGGGTATAACCCTTATGAAACATGCCCATAAACTGCAAATTGAAATTCTTTATTACAGTGTTTCTCTGTTTTTTTGTTGATTGAAAGGCACAACCCACATACGTTGATAGTGATTAATTGGTCAAGTTTTTCCAATAGTAACAGGGCGGGTCTCATGAGAGTGACCGATTTCCTTATTCTTATATTTTATTAAGCAGAGAGATGGGGCTCGTGAGATGGACATAACCCGTTATCAATAACTATGTGACGGGGCCTGCTCTTATGAGAAAGAAAACCCCAATCCTTGCTTGAATGAACAAGTTCTGAATATTACATAAAAAACTAGAGAGCCAGACTATATAGATTTATACTATGTTTGTTAAGATTGTGGCTCTCTCTCTTTACAAAAGAGGCAAACACCTTGTGAATTTAATATGGTGCATGGTAAAGGAAGGGAGTGACCCTAATATCATGACCTTGTGAGTAAATGATTATGTGTATATAATTTATTTTTGTGTTAAAATATATTAGGTTATGATTACCTAAGGAAGATATACATTATTGATGTGTAAGTAGGGACATGGAGGTAAGCATCAAACCCTGAAGACACCAAGTATGGTTATTAATGTTCATCACTTTTGTAAGATATTTTATTTTGCTGAGCTAAAATAAAGTCAAAATTTGATAGCTGATATATTCTCTTTAAGAGGTGGTGGTGAGACCATTAAATATATATTTAATGGTCTCTTACATTTTACGCACTGTATAATTAAAATAAAAGGACCTCATTTCGATAGTTAGTCTATGATTAAAGTGGAAGGCTTTATCATAAGATAGACTGAATAGTTTATTTCAGAATTTTTCTTTATAAGAGAAACATCAAGAAGATGCAAAAGTGTTAACCCCTTATGTTGGATAAATTAATAAAAAGAGTAACAATTTCGGTGGAGGTAGCAAGGAGGGGGTAAACCACCTATGTTGGTGTCTCTTTATTATTTTTTCATTTAATGTTTCTCTTTATATTTTCATAAATTAGTACAAGTTAATGCTATAGTCTTACAATCGTTGGGTTTAATATTTTGTTATAAAGGAAGAATATTATTAGGTGGTGAAGAGAATATTAAGATGTTGGATATTAAATAACAGTTTTATTATTGTTTCCAATCTTCTCATAAAAAGGTAAGAACAATGTTTTAAATTATTATTAAGATTAGAATTTTAATAGTGATTAAATGAAGTAGAGTATATGTACTGTTATTATTCCTAGATAATTGTTTCAATTTAGTTGCATGCTACTTGAAAGCTATATGATTATAAAGTAAAATTAGTTTTATAAAGTGATTAATTTGAGGATGACTTTGTAGAGTGGTTCTTTTTAATGTGTAAAGTAATTAATGGCAATAAGTTTTTTTGGTAGTTCAAAGATGTTTTAAAAAAATTGTATACCCCATTTTCAGGTAATTTGTAGGATGGAAGTTGGGTTTGTGACATATGTTTAATATTAAAATATATATTATTTGTCTTATATTAATAAATTAAAATGTCATTAGGTTAAATTAAAAATAAAAATAAAATCTTATTTAAAAGTAAGAGAAATATATATATATATATATATATATATATATATAAGCTATCAAACCGATCATATTAACTATTTTTTTGGTTGGATTTTTGGTGTTTCCATCAAGGTAAGTCAACCTTTTGGTGTCTCATTTCAACTAAGTCAATTTTAAAGATATTGAACTTGATTGGATTTGCAAAAAAAATCACACCTTAACGTAACAAATAAACAGACTGGGGATAAAGAAATATAATAAATTAATTAGATATATAAAATTGATATTGTAGCAGGGAGAGAAGAGAGATTAAGCAAAAAGCTAACTACAAACTCTCCTTTTAGCAAATAAACATATGGCATAAAAATGGGGAACTTCTTCAAAACTCCTCGTTCTTTGTTTTTAATGCAAACCTCGAACTTTCAGGACTTTGGGACTATGGTTTTTTTGTTCTCTGTTTTCAATGCAATCTCGAACCTTCAGGACTTTGGTTTGTTTTGTTGGCCATCGCTTTCGCGTCCGTATAATTTGAAAGAGCAGTATATTCAGGAACATATTTTGGGTATTTTTAATGTCGATAAAATTAGCAGAACAACAGCTATACAAGTATCAATATCCATGTCGGAAATCGGGATGTAGAGAGGTATCTTGGAGGGTGAGGGGCGGTATCTTCTAATAATGTAGCCACTCAGGCGGTATCTTCCAATGGTGCACTGATTACCCAAATCCGAAGATGCCTGAAAAAGGACACCTGGAAAATGACTCGATTTAGCCATGAATGAATGTAGCATCATGTATATCAGATTTTATCATAGTCGCCATTCCTTAAGCCATGCATCTCTGACAATGGACAGTAGTCTTAAAGACGAGCATGTCTAGTAAATAAGGCTCGCCAACTACCCATATGATATCCAAAACAATCCGTGCACTAATTACCTATATTAGAATCGAACATTAGCCATAAATAGTTAAAAGAATCTTACCAGAGTGGAAAACATACTTTGTATTTCACATATGATAATTGTACATTAGCCATAAATACGATAACTTATGTTTTCGTTTTCAGTATAACAACAAAACAAATATGATCTATATATAACACGGAGTACGGAGTGAGCTAGCTGTGGAGCAAAACTCCCTTCATCGGACGGAGGAGGAGCAAAGTCAACGCTAACTTTGCTCCTCCTCCGTCCAATGAGGGAGGATTGCTCCACAGCTATATAACACAGACATAAGGCACAGCTATATAACACAGACATAAGGCAGGCAGTACATCATATCTCAAGAAAACACTGCATCTTAATTCATTTATGACCCATAGTTGGAGCGTTTCATAATACAAAATAAACGTTCCTTGTATACGTTTTCTTAATCTTTCTAATCCTTCAGCTTCGGCGTTTTAACAAAATTATATATTTTAGTAAAGAAAAGCACTACTGGACATTCAATCACACAGCCACTCTCTTTTTTTTCCTCAACCGATTAAAAATAGATTTGGAGAGATCAAAAGCAAATCCAGAACCGTGCTCCAGCATTTGGTTGTAGACCCTATCAAAACATTCATCGTCGGTATCATCAACAATAAGATCAAGAGCGGCCTCTCTAGTAGCCTCCAAATCATATTGGTGGGACATCTTGAGAAATTCAAGAAGAGAATCTTTCGTGAGTAACTCTGCACAAATGAATTTGTCTAGCCTCGCGAGAAGCAGCTTCACCCGGTAGTTATCGCCGAGTTCCACAAGCTCCATGTAATTGGCACGCATATCTTCATCATTCAGTTTGGCGGTGTACAGAAACTTGACAAACGCCTTAACACTCTTTCCACTGAATTTCACAAAAATTAATGGATTTGATGCTTCAAACATTTCTCGTAATACGGTCAACCTATTTGCCTGCACAATAACGATACCACAACTAAACAAATACTATGCCATCATAAACTAAACCAAGATATATATAATCACGAAGTAATTAAGTAAACCAAGATATAATCTGGTAACAAATTAGCATTAGGATGACAACAAAATATAAAACTGACCAGAATCAAACGGTGAGCATTAACCCGCGATCCGTCAGAGCATACGAAGATCACAAGATCTGCGTTCTTTAGCAATGGATGTTCCCCAGAAACAAAACTCCAATTCCCTAGAAATGCAACTTCCTCTTCCAATTTTCTGATTTTTTCCCAAAAAAAATTCTCGTTCATCTGCCGCCTCATTCTCTACTAGTTAGGATCACAAAACAGAGAGATAATATATTTTAGATTGCAGCTCTTCCAATTTTCTGATTTATTCCAAAAAAAATTTCTCGTTCCCCCTCTTCATCTGCCGCCTCATTCTCTACCGTCTCTACTGGTTAGGATTACAAAACAGAGAAGTAATATATTTTAGATTGCAGCTCTTGCACCCAGTGTTGGAATTTCACTAGAATTTTACCCGTCAAACAATTTTTTTTTGACGTTTTGGGGTTTAACATTCCCCTTCACTAAACGTTTTACTTAAATATGTACCTGTCAGTAATAATGTTTTACTTAAATATGTACAAGTCAGTAATAACTTTTTATTTAAATATATACCTGTCAATAATAACATTTCAGTGTTGTAAATATGGATCAAGGACAACGAGCCAAGTGTATTCATATTTCCTTTTACACATAAACTCGAAATAGTCCCATAACTTGCAAGCCCCTAGGTAGCTTCCTTGAGAGTTGATCAAAACCCCATTGGTTTGACCTAAGGACCTTGGGTGGAAAGAGTATAATTGCCTAAGACATGAACTATCATTAGAAAACTATCATTAGAAGTGTGTTGGAGATTGTTTACAGGTAGAGTTGGATTTTGTTAATTAGAGAAGAATAGAATAAAAATTCCATTAGCGCCAAAATATAAATGTGGTTGAATTTGGGCTAAGCACTCAACATTTCTAAAAAAAAGTCCAAGTAAGTAGAATACACAACAAGATGTTGTTCCAAACTATTATCTATGCGTTCATCCAACATTCAAACTCCCACAGAAAAGTAGTCGAGATGAGGCGTGAGAAATTGAATGAGATAGACGAGAAACTAAATGAGATGATAACGAATGTTTACTCCACAATAATATTAATACTGGAGAAGACATGAATTTCTGTAGACAAATCGTCTAGTGATGGCATTTATAAGCTCATCACAAACGCAATCTTGTACAATTTTCTACCAAGAATTGAGTTTATGATTAATGATTCTGTGTTTGACGGGAGAGCATATCCTAGCTTTGTTTATGAAATGTAATTGAGTTGGTGAGTTACAGAGTTAAAATTTTGTGTATTCATTTTGTAGAAGGTTTACTACAGTTTCCATGGATCTCTGATCCATTAAATCCAAGAATATTAGGATTTTAAAATCTACATCTATGAATGACTATGCACCTTCTACTTCAAAGTGCAAGGAATTTCTGTCTCTATAGTAAAAGTGAATACATGAGAAGAAGTAATAAAATCCATTTTAGTGGAAGTCAATAGGACTAATTTGGTGGTGTGAGCATATTGGAATTATGGGAGTTTATCTATGTTTTTTTTTACTTCAGCAGTGTAGATTGAATATATTCATGCCCATGGCTGTGTTTGGTTTTGAGATTCCTAAAAGTGATATAGGGTTTCTGTATAATTTTCCTTTTATTTATTGTAATCCATAACAACAATATTACAATTCTATTCCAATTATAAAAAGAACTGAGAAGCTCATAGTAGCAAGTCATAGGCAAAACTAGTATATCCTAATCTAAGTCAACCCTCCGGGTTATCGTGGTGTGAATATATTTTTTTTAGAGTGAACCAACAACTGAAACAAAAAGTCCAATGTGAATGCACGGTAGGTAAAAACCATCATTCATCCTCAACTTAGCAGCTGTCTTCTTGGCTGCTGAAGATACAATATCATTAGAGACGGTATTAATACATGCATTAGATTGGCACATGCAAAGTTAGCTACGTAATACCCCACTAACAGCAGCACGTGATGGTGAGTAGATATTAGATTTTTTTTTAAACTATTGAAATGATACCCACTCGGCTATTTTTCTAAAATAATGCGTGTCTCCACCATGTCCTCAGAAACATTATTGCCACTTGCGATGAGCTGGCCTTTGGGATTGCAATAGCTGGTATTATGTTCTGAAATATATGCAGATATTTTAAAATAGGAAAGAATTCTGTGAATGCATTGATCGTGGCAGGCTAGACCTAGTGTTATATTACATGACGTTTTAAAAAAATTATAAACCATCAAAACCACGTTTTATGAAAATATTCAACCGTTTAATAAAACGGTTATCTTGAATTTTTACACGTATTTGACGGGAGAAATGTCCCCAGACGGGCAAATGCCCGTCAAATTCCAACTCTGCTTGCACCTATATGTTGCGGAGTTATCCTCTAATCAAAACAGAGGGGTTAAATTTAAGAACTAAATTGGACCCATTATGGTCGGCATGAAGTACATTCCCATCTTTTCGCGCATCAAGCCACTGGAATTCAGGGATATTGAATTTAATGACATGAAACATAAAATCTTTTTGTGATTTACAATCATTATTATCTTGCTTTATTTAAAATAAGTTATATCGATTTAACATAATGAAATATCCTTAACTCCACTATCTATCTGGTAAGCTTACTACTAAGTACGCTACCTCATCAATATCACGTGCTTCAAATCACTGCATTTATATCAGAGTTAATGCACAATAATCTTTTTGTATGATTGATCTTTAGTTGATATGAATTGAACTTGATAATTCGACCTTGTGTTTCTCATCCCTGGCGTTTGATATGACTTGCACTTGATAATTATATGGCGTTGATGAAGTTTTCCAGCCGACACTCCTTATCCGATTCCCATGATTGATTTCTGGGCAGTTCACCGTCTGCTCCACGCCAACACCGTTCTTGGTTATAATTCCTCGGCCTTCGTGAGAACCCAGGTTGCTTATGGATGCACCATTCCCGATTTTGCCAATGAAGAATGGATGGATTGTTGTTGATGCTAACTATTTAGCAACTTTATTTATACAACACAATAACACTAAATAAACTCTCATTTCTTCAATTACTACAACAAATTAACATAAAAAATAAAACTAAGTTTTCTCACTCAAAAATTGAATAAAAATAAAAATACACATTAAAATCTGAATTTCCTTTTTGTATTTCTCTATGTATTGCGTTCAAAAACATGCTTTACAAGCTAGGTGTTGCTAGGATATTTAACTAAGCTGTCATTAACTATTAATTGACCATTCGTTATACAAAAACGGAATTCACAATTTATGATATACAGTCTGTTAGAAATAGAAAAACTGCGTTGCCTCTTCAGAAATTGCTCATTTTGCTAGCTCAATTCTGTAGCATCAAAAACAACTTTTCATATTTTAATAATCTTATGATTGTGAGAGAGTGTGGGAGTGTGGTGGTTTGGGGCTCTTCAAAATTTAGGCAGTCACAAAACTAGGTGGTGTTGCCTTTTCATTGTTTCAGCGGTTACACTCTAGGCGCTGGAGTAATTTACCACTTCCAACATTCTCCTCCTTAATTACTACACCCAAAACACAAAATTTTATAATACTAACTTTCTGTTACAACTTACAAACTACAATGTTTTTCCTATGAAGCTCAAACAACTCTTTTCCCATAGGTTTTGTAAATCGATATGGGAACTGCAAAATTCCATACGAATTTCATTGTTGTTTATTAGTTTTCGAATAAATTGATATCTTGTATCAATATGCTTACTTCTTTTATGAAAAATGTGATTTCTTGATAGTGTAATAACTGATTTATTATCATAGAAATTTGAGTTGGTTCATTTTGTTCATGTTGTAACTCAGAAAGAGTTCTTCTCATCCATACAGTTTGACATGCAGCTGTTGTTGCTGCAATATACTCTGTCTCAGCAGAGGATAGTGTCACTATGGGCTGCTTCTTTGATTCCCACTCTATTGATCTCGATCCAAAACTGAACACATATACAGATGTGCTCTTTCTATCATCAATAGAACCTGCAAAATCACTGTCAATACATGCAATCAATTTAAAATTTGAATTTGATGTATACTGGATACCAAAATTTGTTGTTCCGGCAATATATCTTAGAATTCTCTTTCCAACTTGTTAGTGGGTATTCTTTGGCGATTCCATAAATCTTGAAATCAAACTTACTGCAAACATTATATCAGGTCTTGTTGCAGCTAAGTATATGAGACTTGCAACCAGTCTCTTATACAACATTGGATCAACTTTTGACACATCATCTTCCTTACTCAGTTTTGTACCACCTGCGATTGGAGTTACGGCTGGATTACAATTCATCATTCTTAATCTTTTGAGTACAACATTTGCATACTTAGTTTGATTTATAAAAATACCATCTTCAGATTGTGTTACTTCAATGCCAAGTAAATATTTCATCATTCCTAAATCAATCATCTCAAATTATGTTTTCATGGTCTTCTTAAATTCACTTACAGAAAGATCTCCAGTGAAGATCAAATCATCCACAGATAAGCAAACAATCAATATTTTACCTTCTTGGTTTACCTTTGTATACGACGTTGGCTCACTTGGACTTCTGTTGAATCCTTCACTATTCAAATATTCATCACTTTTGATGTACCATACTCTCAGTGTCTTCAATCCAACAATGATTTCTTTAATCTATAGACCTTGTCTTCTTGTCCATCAATTTCATATCGAGGAGGTTGTCTTACATAAACCTCTTCTTCTAAAGATCCATTTAAAAATGCAGACATTACATCCATTTGATGTACATACAATTTATTATGAACAGCAATAGCTAATACCATCCTTACCATATCAAGTCTAGCCACCAGTGCAAAGGTCTCATTATAACCAATACCAGGTTGTTGACTAAACCCCTGAGCTACAAGTCTTACTTTGTATTTTTCAACATCACCATCAACATTTAACTTAATCTTATAAATCCATTTGACACCAATACAATTTTTATGTTCAGGAAAATCTACAAGATCCCAAGTACTATTTCTTTCTATGGCATCAATTTCTTCATCCATTTTTTTTTATCCAAACATCATTGTTAACATCCTCATCAAAATCTATTGGATCACATGCTAAAAATGCAAAATGTGAAACTTGATCCACTTCTTCATTTTGATTATACAGTTCTCTTAAAATTCTAGTCTTATGACCTCTGACTCTGTTTCTTAATGACATTAATGTAGGCCCTTTGATTCATTATTTACATGTGATCATGTTCCTTGTTGTCCACCAATATTTGATGGTTCACCATGTTCATGCGTTCTGGGTGTTCTGGCTGGTGTTGTTACTGCTAGTGTATGTGGAGTTATATGTCCTCCATGTCTTCCATGTTCTTCTTCTTCATCTTCTGTGTGAGGTGCAACAACGTCCTCACGAACTAATTTATCAATACTCCCATCCTATGCTTCTTCTTCTTTAAACACCGCATCTCTGTTGATAACATACTTCTTGGTGAATGGATTATAGAGTCTGTATGCTTTAGATTCTTCACTATATCCAACAAAAATACATTTCTGACTTCTGTCACCTAACTTTCTCCTCATCTCTTCAGGTACATGTGCATAAGCTACAAAACCAAAAATTCTTAAATGAGATATGCTGCTACACTTACCACTCCATGCTTGCCGAGGAACTTGATCCTTCACGCTCTTTGTGACGGTTTTGTTCAGGATGTATACTGAACAAGTAACAATGTCTCCCCAATATTCATTTGGAAGATGCTTCTCCTTCATCATACTTCGATCCATGTTCATAATGGTTCGATTCTTCATTTCCGCTACACCGTTTTATTGTGGAGTGTAGCGAGCAGTGAACTGTCTTTTAATTCCATAATATTTACAAAATTCCATAAACTCATTTGGCATATACTCACCTCCTCTATCTGATCTCAAGACTTTAATAAATATGCCACTCTCATTTTCAACCATAGCTTTAAAACTTTTAAACACATCAAACGCTAGAGATTTCTGTTTCAATAAATACACCCAAGTTTTTCGACTATAATCATCAATGAAAGACATAAAATAAACATTATCAGTCAAAGAAGGTGTTTGCATCGATCCACACAAATCTGTGTGTACCAGCTCTAATGGTGCATTTTCTCTAAAAGAGACTACAGAAATAAATTTCTCTCGTGATGCTTTCCCAATATGCAACTCTCACATGAGCCTGTTGGCTGCTCAATACTAGGAAATAATTTTACCATATGCTTCTTCTGTAACAAATCTAAACCACCAAAATGTAAATGGCCATGCCTCAAATGCCATAACCGCGATTGATTTAAACTCTTAGTTTTATAAGCATTCAAAGAGTTAGTCAAATCATTTCTCATAATCAGCGGAAACATTCTATTCTTTGTCATATCTACTCTGGCTATCAACTGTTTACTTGGATATGTATCATAAATAGTGCATACCTTATTCTTAAAGAACACTCTGTATTTTTTCTCTAGCAATTGTCCAACACTTAATGTTAGATTTTTATCATTCAAGCTAGCATTATGATCTTAGGATCTTTAACTGAGAGAATAACATGCACATCAATAAACACAGGAGACAAGAGACACAAAGAATTTTCCTCGGGGAAACAATAAAAGAGAAAACCCTACAAATTCCTGAGAGATAGAATCAGCACCAAAAACAAAACCCAAAAACATAAATATGATCTCTCGACAGTAATAGTCTCTTTCTCTGATCCCAACAACTTCTTTCTCACTCATGCACCCCAACGAGTGAGTGAGTGTGTGTGTTATAAATAGAAAGGCTCACTCTCTATTTATATTCTTTCGTTCACTTGAATCCCACTCCAACATGTCAGCCTCACTTAACAATTACTTACTAGAGTTGACATCTCTAGGAGTGTCTAATAACCCTAGTGCCCCACAACTTGTGGGAACTTTGCCTCCTCCAACCAACAAGGAGGGTTATCCTTAACACAATGGTGGGGACTATTGCCCATGACTTACAATGACTCACCTAGGGTCGACTTCTCTAGGACAGTCTAATAACCCTAGGGCCCCACAACTGCGGGGACTTTAACCCTTGACCAATAGGAGGGTTACCCACAATGACTTGACATGACTTGTTTACATGATAGAACCTCCCAATAGGAACATTGGGGCATAACATGACTCAAATACATTACATACACATCCCGGAATAAACATCGTGGTACAATACATAAGATATACGGATGAATACATTCCGAAGTTACAAATACATCAACACTCCTTCTTAACTAGGAACGTATTCTCTCGACACAATTTATCAGCACAAGTCTTCTTCTTTGTATCATCATAGAGTCCTCGTCATCGGATCTGGATCATCACTCGATCCAGATCGTCATCAGTGGATCTAGATCATCACTAGATCTGGATCATCATCACTAGATCTGGATCATCATCATTGGGTCTGGATCATCACTTGATCTAGATCATCACTTCTGGATCATCATCACGGGTGCTATCTCATGATTCTTCTCGTCACACGAAGTTCTATAGAGCCAGCCATTTTTCATGCTGGTTGTAGGCCTAGCCTCCATGTAGGTCTTTTCCAGCACTTTTATCTGACCCTAAGTCAGAATGACCTGTCCAACACTTATATCTAATCATGTAGGAACCAATCCTATAATCACATCAGAAAGGCATGCCCAACACTCACATCTGACCATGTGGGAACACATTTCACAACCCTGTCAGAAAGGCACAGCACTCACATCTGACAACCAATGTCAAAAAGGCTCAGCACTTACAGTCGGCCATGCGAGGAACCAATCCTCCATGCCGAAAGGCTCTGCACTTACATCTGACAACCAATGTCAGAAAGGCTCAACACTTATATTCGACCATGCAAGGAACCAATCCTTCATGCCGAAATGGCTCTGCACTTACATCTGACAACCAATGTCAGAAAGGCTCTACACTCACATCTGATCATGTAGGAACCAATCCTACAGTCACATTAGAATGGCCCTCGGTCCTAGACTGATATTTCCTGGTAATTGACCAAGTGTCTCCATTCCAAGAATGGCATTCAACGCTTATATCTGATCATGTAGGAACCAATCCTACAGTCACATCAAAATGGCTCAGCACTTACATCTGACATGGAAGGAACCAATCCTCTCCCCATGACAGAATGGATCAGCCCTTACATCTGACCATGGAAGGAACCAATCCTCTCACCATGTCAGAATGGCTCTAGGTCTCATCATTTTCCTTTGGAGGGAACCTCGATCTGGAGAACACCAAGCTTCTCCCTGAAGTATTCAAACTTCACCCTAGCCAATGGCTTTGTCAACACATCAGCTATCTGTTCGTTCGTCGCAACATACTGGAGATTAACTACTCCCCTCTGCACCATATCCCTGATATAGTGATACTTGATCTCGATATGCTTCGACTTGTCATGGAACATCAGGTTCTCCGAAAACTTCACGCAACTCTGGTTGTCACAATGTATACAAGTAGCATCCATCTGGAGATCAAATAAATTAGACAGTAGCTTCCTCAGCGATACTGGCTCACAACTCGCTGAACAAGCTACGACATACTCTGCTTCAGCTGTACTCAGTGCCACATAGGATTGCTTCCTGCTAAACCAAGAGATCACACATAATCCCATACTGAAGCAGCACCCTGAAGTGCTCTTCCTATCGATGGCACTTCCTACCCAATCAGAATCAACATAACCCTCCAGGTTAATCTTTTGATTCGCCTCATATTTGAGCCCATAATCAATTGTACCCCTCAGGTACCTCAGAATATGCTTTGCAGCAATCAAGTGAACATGTCTTGGATCTGTCAGAAACTGGCTCAAGGTGTTCACAGCAAAGCAAATATCTCGTTTCGTGTTCGTCAGGTACATCAAGGACCCAATCATCTAATGATACATCGTAGCATCAACTGCTTCTGATGAAGCATCACTCAATAGCTTTAGGTTAGATTCCATAGGTGTGGTCATGACCTTGCGGTCCATCATCCCGAACCTATTCAGGATCTCTACTACATACTTCCCTTGTCCGAGGGAGATTCCATCCGCATTCTGCCACACCTCCATGTCTAGAACATATTGCATCGACACATAACAGGAGCATCATTGGTCTTCTGCCTTCAACCTTGAAGAAAAGGTTGGAATCCACTTTACTCTCAGCAAAGCCTAGAGTCATCAGTAATCTATCCATCCTGTCATACCATGTCGAACCTCTGGATCTTCTGCAATCACTCCCTCTGAAGCATCATACTCCCTCTGTCTTCTGTACTCTATGCACTGAAACATTCTATATTGGAGTGACAAGTAGCTTCCTCTGCTAGTAATATTCTATGTATCCATCTAGGGTCACTGGATACCAAGATCCTCTACCTTTGAAAGCATTCTTGCACCCATCTATGAGCTCGTCATCCTCTATAGGCTTTCATCTTCAACCTTGTAGCAAAGGTTAAGATCTTCATCAAGCTCATCATGTATGTGTTATCCCATGGGTGTCTTCTGAGCTCGTACGAGGCCTTCTTTCATTTGCACACATGATTCTACCTATCATGTGACTTCACTTCCAGTGGATGCAATTGTCTCTTCGTATTCTATGTCTTCTTTTCATGAGAAGCCTCGTGCTATGAATCTTTCCTTGTATCCCACGGTGTTTCCATCTACTGCATGATGGAACTATGAAATTCTCTTCATGTATCGATACTGCATCATAGACATCCTTCTTCTTGAACTGGTCTTCTCTTTCTTCTTGGTTACTTCTTCATGGTTGGAAGGTTCTGCATCAATGATGTCGCTGCATTCGTCATATTATTCTTTATCTTGAACTATCGTCACTTGTTCTTCGGAACAAGTCTCATCCTTCTTTGCTTGTAGGAAATTATGTATACGATCTTTCCTACAAGTCAAATGCATTAGTTGTGTGGTTAGAAACATTTCATAAGACATATTCATAATGGAAAATTCTTATGCATAAATATATGATCATGCAACTATTTTAGCCAATATAACATTCATCCATATCTCACGGAAACTTTTCTAGATGCCTTCCATCTCCACCAGGACAACATTGAGATTGTGCACTAATCCAATATGTCAGCAAAGAGGTTTCATTCTAGATAAATAGCAATGGAGAGTTGTATAGTGCCATGAGCTACTTACCCATCACATGCATATTAGTAGTATACTGTCATTAATGCAAACATTCTATCATGCATAATACATCAACTGAATATAAACAAATTCATAATGAAAACAATATCATGAAATGACAATTGAATACGTATCTTTATTTGTTTCATGGGTGGATTCCTTGTTGAGCCTTCATCTTCATCATCTTCCTCATTCATAATAGCATCCTTTCTTATCCAAATGCTAAGATGGATAAGAGGTTCTTCAAGATTTGAGTCCTTCGTATTCCTCATTGCTTGAGGGATCTTCTTTGGATGGTGAGAGCTTGATATTCAGTTTCTCCCATCTTCTCTTCTCTTATTATGAGTCGAGCTTCTTCTTCTTCCCAAAGTCTGCTGAAAGTAATCACTTCCTTCTAGCACACATTTCTTGCATGAATGAATCCCATGATCATGGGAGGCCATTCAAGGTGGCTATCACCACTTCTTCATTCTCCACTTCTTCTTCTACCGCTTCAAGTTATTCTTTGATTTGAGAGACCCCCGTAAAGTATGACTATATGGTCTCTGCATTTTGGATCTTCACATTCTTTAATTGGTTTCTTAAGGTCATATTCCGATTTATGTTCTTCCCTTCAAACAACTTGGTCAAGGAATCAAACATCTCTTTTGGTGTCTTTAGGGAAGACACTTGTGGTATAAGGTGATCCGTGATTGAATCAACAATGATATTCTTGGCCTTGACCAAGTTCTTCTTGTGTAAGGCTTTTAGCCTCATCTCCTTCTGGAACTGGAACCTCTCTACTCATGTAGGTGTCCAATTCATTTTATTCAAAGAGATCATATACTTCCATGCTTGGAAGTTGTCAACTTCACCAAGCTTATTATCAAGCTGATGTGATAGATCACTTTGAAATGAGAACCTCAAATGAAAATAGCAAAAGATTAGATCTTACCGATTTGAGGTGTCCGTCCTGGTTCTGGAGCTGGCTGATCTACGGTTTGTCAAAGAAACCCTCATTTTCAAAACTTGGAATATTTCAGATCTGATTGGACAGAAAGATAGATCTCTTCAAGGTGAGCTGTCCAATGTACTCATTTTCTGAAAACAATGGAGGGAATCTCCCGAAACAGGAAGCCCTAGTTTTCCAATTTCTTATGCAGAAACGCCTGATACTATTTCTGTGATATATCCAAAATTAATGCTCCTCTATGTCTGAAAATTCGCATTGAGGTAGCCTCGCTTATCCCTATTTCAACACCACATATTTCATCAGGATTGGTTTCACCAATTGGGACTTATCATCATTTTCCCAGGGTGACCTGTTGCAGGACTGTTCAAAACAGAGAAGTTGTACGGACTACCACATGTCATTGTTTCATCTTCTGGATCTAAAACTCGGACCATAGAAAGTACAATCTGTGCCCTTTCTGGAACATCTTTAAAGATTTTATTTTGACATTTGTAGCCCAAGATATAACAATTGTACCCAGGTGTCATGTTTAGGGATGAATCCTGGAAGAGGCTGGAAACCTAACTTAGAGGGATCATATCTCCTAGAATAGAGTGAATCGGAGGCTGAATTTTGGATACAGTATAGAAGATTATTTTATCTTCGTCCTATGAAAGTTTCAGCTCCTGAGCTTTCTCCAATACCGAGATACATAGAATGTACCAAAACTTATCAGTTTTAGCATTTAGGGTTTTTCCAGCTCGGGGTCAAACTAGGGTTTGACTTTCCTGAAGTTTCACCCAACCAAAAATATTGACCCAGGTCTCTAAAATTCGATTTTGATGAGGATATAAATCCTATGCTGGGCTCACTCAAAAAATCCCCTTCTGTAAGAAGCCCTAATTTCTCGTACCAAAAACTGAAAATGCTCAGAATTGAATTCAACTTCGACAGAAAGATGCGCCCTTCAATGGAGAGTCAGCCTAGCATACTTTTGCTGATGGATTGTGGAGAAAGACCCAAAAAGTAAGAAGCCCTATTTTTTGTATTTGTACAATGTCTTCTTCTCAAGTTAGCTCTGATACCATGTTAGATTTTTATCATTCAAGCAAGCATTATGATCTTAGGATCTTTAACTAAGAGAATAACATGCACAGCAATAAACACAAGAGACAAGAGACACAAAGAACTTCCTTGGGGAAACCATAAAGGAGAAAACCCTGCAACTTCCTCAGAGATAGAATCAACACCAAAAAAAAAACCTGAAAATATAAAAATGATCTCTCAACAGTAGTAGTCTCTTTCTCTGATCCCAGTAACTTCTCTCTCACTCATGCGCCCCAATGAGTGAGTGTGTGTGTGTGTGTTATAAATAGAGAGGCTCACTCTCTATTTATATTCTTTCATTCACTTGAATCCCACTCCAACATGTCATCCTCACTTAACAATTACTTACTAGAGTCGACATCTCTAGGAGTGTCTAATAACCCTAGTGCCCCACAACTTGTGGGGAATTTTCCTCCTTCGACCAACAAGGAGGGTTATCCTTAACACAATGCCAGGGACTATTTCCCTTGACTTACAATGACTCACTTAGGGTCGAATTCTCTAGGATAGTCTAATAACCCTAGGGCCCCATAACTGTGGGGACTTTAACCCTTGACCAATAAGAGGGTTACCCACAATGACTTGACATGACTTGTTTACATTATAGAACCTCCCAATAGGAACATCGGGACATGACATGACTCAAATACATTACAGACACATCCCGAAATAAACATCAGGGTACAATACATAAGATATACAGATGAATACATTCCGAAGTTACAAATACATCAACACTTAATAAATTACACATTGAACCAGGAATATAATAAACATCATGTATTGTTCTTCTTTTACCATTCTTCACATACACAACAATCACACCTTTACCATTAACCTTTACCTTACTGTCATTACCTAACTTTACTTCAGACTGAATGCTTGTATCTAGACTTGAAAATAAATCCTTATTTCCAGTCATGTGGTTGCTACATGCGCTATCCAAAAACCATATATATTTTGAACTTTCCTGGGTGACATTACAAGTCAAAAACATAGGATTCTATTCCTTTTCAGTCTCCTCTGTAATGTGTGTAGAAAACTTACTAGCATCTGCTTGCTTCTTCCAACACTTGTTAGCATAATGCCCAAATTTATTATAATAAAAACATTGAACTTTACATCTGTCATACCTTTAATTTCCTGTCTATCATACTCTGTTGTTACTCCCCCTTACGTTAGGAGTACTCTGCTGTAACTTCTCTTCAGATTCATAATTAATTCTGCTGTCACTATGATCAGCACTTCGTCCTCCTCTTCCTCTGTTACTAGCTCTTCCTTTTCCTATACCTTTAGTAACATGTAACTGAGATTGAAAAACATTTTCTAATGGAGTATCATCATACCTGTTCATTCTTGATTCATGATCAATCAAAGAACTAGGCAACTCATTAATGTGCATTTTACTGAGATCTTTAAACTCTTCAATTGGAAAAACCACTTGTTCAAACTTCTTTGGCAAACATCTCAACAATTTTTCAATGACGCTAATCTGGGAGGTCTTCACCATACTGTCATAGCTAGTTTACAACGTTCATGTCTTATGTGATAAAATTATCAACAGTCTCACTATCCTTCATCTTCATATTTTCAAAATCCCTTCTTAAGTTCTGCAACTTAACATTATTCATCTTAGTCACACCTTGATAGCATGTTTCAAGAGTGTCCCAAGTTTTCTATGGAGACTCAACACTTGATATTTTTGGAAAAATGGATTCACTCAGGCCTTGCTGAATAACACCAACATCTTTATTATCCTTCTTCCTATTTTCCTTCAACCAAACACACTCAGCATTTGACAGAGTCAACTCAGCAGCTTGATCACTTGGTTCTTGATACCTAATCGTAACAAACTCCCAAAGATCCTGAGCACGCAGGATAGTTCTCATTTTAATAAACCAAGTATCATAATTTCTTTCAGTCAACAGAGGAATTTGTGGGTGCACTACACTGCTGTTAGTAGCCATCTCAAATCAAATTACTCTTAAAAACTTAACCAAGCTCTGATGCCACTGTTGAGAAGATAGGGGAGTGCCTCTCTCTGCTTCAGCGGCACTTTAAACTTCACTTACAGCTCAAAACAACACTTACAACACTCTAATAGCTTGGTTGTTACAGTTGACAGAGTTCACAAAACTCAAAACAATCACCTACAGGATTGTTGCAGCTGGTTTTTATAGCTTACAGTACTCTGCAGATGATGTTGCAGCTAGCTGTTACATCTAACAACAATCTACACGACTATTTCAGCTAATTGTTACAACTCATAGTCGCTTACAACACAATAATAGCTCAGTTGCAGCTAACTATTTAGAAACTTTCTGATAAACCCTGCGCCCATCTAATACTCTGATGCATTTATAGAACATAATAACACTAAATAAACTCTGATTTCTTCAACTGCTACAGCAAATCAACATAAAAAATAAAACTAAGTTTTCTAACTAAAAAACAGAGTAAAAGTAAAAATACACAGTAAAATATGAGTTTCAACTCTTTGTATTTCTCCGTGTATCATTGTGCTCAAAAAAATGATTTAGAAGCTAGGTATTTATAGGATATTTAGCTAAGTTGGTCATTAACTACTAATTGACCCTTCGCTATACAAAAACATAATTCACAATTTATGATTTAGAGTCTGTTAGAAATGGAAAAACTGCGTTGCCTCTTTAGAAATTAGATGCGCTCTACTGGCTCAATTCTGTAGCATCAAAATTGACTTTTCATATTTTAATAATCTTATGTCTGTCAAACAGTGTGGCAATGTGGTGGTTTGTGGATCTTCAAAATTGCGGCATCCACAAAACTGGGTGGTGTTGCCTTTTCATTGTTTCAGTGGTTACAACCTGGGCGGTGGAGTAATTAACCACTTCCAACAACGATTTCTTTAGGATTTTAGAATTTTTTCTACAGTATATAATATAGTTGTTGAGATTACAGTATTTCTTCTTCTTGTTATGCATATATGAATCGCGCTTGTTAAATTCCCTAGACTACAAATATGCTTGTTTGTTGAGTGTTGTTATACAAGTAAACACCACTCTCATTCTTCTTGGCTGGGATGCCTGATGGAGGATGAAGGGTTCATCTTGATTCAGTTATCAAACCCGTGTTAGATGGGTTAAATGACAAGAATCTTGTTGTTATTTTGATAACTTTGACCTCTTTCAATGCAAATAAAATTCTAAACCATTGGTGAAAGTTTCAGAGAGAAATATGGGAGGTAGCAAGGAGTGGCTCTAGTGGAAAATGTTGCAATTAAAAAATCATTAAACCCACCTACTGAGACTCCGTCGGAACTCTTTAGTATTTTTTTCTACATACTTTTTTGTTATTTTTGTTTGTTCACCATCCTTTGTTTTTTCCGTGGAACCCGACTTCACCTTTCTATTTACATGGAAGACCGAATTCCTTTGACATTCAACATCTTCTTTTTATGGAATGCTTGGTTGGTGACCACTCACATGCAAACTTCCCACTCTTTTCTTGTTTTATGTTTTATATTTTAAATATAGACATGAGTCGCTTCATCAAATTAATATAATAATAATAATAATCTATGTTTAAGGTCATCGCCAAGCAAGACATCAATTTTGTATATGAGACCCCCTTGTTTGTGGGACAAGAGACCCTCTCTGCGCAGTGATTTAACTGCTAAAAATGGTTTATGCTATACAAAATGATAATGTGGAACAAGAGACCCTCTTTGCACAGTAATTTAACCGCTAAAAATGGTTTATGCTATACAAAATGATAAATAAAACCATTATAAAGATAGAATACTATACAAAATGACAAATAAAACCAATTTATATATCACGTATTTCATAAAATTGCCAATCAAAACGTTTCCTTATAATCTGTTCCATACCGAATAATAGTAGATATTTGTCATTGTAACATCTTGTGCTTGACTATTTTTTAAATGATGTGGCCCGAGACATCATCAAATTATCCACCTCAAATCATTTTAATCAAAGGCCTAAACAATTCAAATGTCAACATCAAACCATTGAGTTTTTGTTTAATCCAATACTTTTCACATCAATTTTTTTAAATTAGGCCACTTCATTATAGGGTTACCTCATTACAATATATTTTGAATTCACTCTTACTCATTAATAACCATGGTTTAGAAAATTCCTCATAGTGGGAATGTGGAAATTAATATATTTTAATAGTGTAAATGTGGAAAATAGTAATAACCATGATTTAGAAAAATCCTCATAGTGAGAATGTGACAAGTAATGTATTTTAATATGAAAAGTAACATATTTTAGTAGTGTAAACTTAGAAAATAATAGATTTAGGTATATAAATATGTATGTTATAAAAAGCTTTGTTTTAAATAAATATAGAGAAATAGTGTATAATAAATAGATAAATAAAATTTTTATATATTAATTAATATAAAAAATGTATCATTTATATATATATATATATTTTGCTTTAAAATTTTAAAATAATATCAATTCCTCATCTTCATGGTAAATAACTTGAATTATATTTCAAATCTAAAATATAATATAACAACTTGAAAATAAAAATAGGTATGGACTCATAGCCTAGTTTATAATCATGACTATTAACCATCTAACACAATCATTTAAAGGGCATAGCTTACTTGCTAGAGCTCATTCTGGGTTTTTATGTCTATTCACTAGTGCAATGAAGAACAAAAAGACATGGAAAAAATAGAGTGCTACATAAATTTATTTTAATTGGTTTTTATGTCTATTTAAAGGGCGTAGCTTACTTGCTAGAGCTCATTCTTGGTTTTTATGTCTATTCACTTGTGCAATGAAGAACAAAAAGACATAGGGAAAAAATAGAGTGCTACATAAATCTATTTTAGTTAACTAAAAAGATAAGGAAATAATAATAGTATTAACATCAAGGATGTTATCCTATTATTATAATTTCAAAATATTTTTTTTAATTTGATTTTTTTGTTTGAGTAACTTACTTTATTATGTTATAAAGATTTAAAAAAGCTTATTTAAAATGATTTGTTTTGTTTGACATAAATATCTTATTATGTTATTTAGAAGCATAAACATTTCAAAAGTTTTATTTAGGAAAATTGAGCTTGAAGGATGTCAAGAATGAAAACTTTTGACTCTAATTTAGTAAGAGTGTTTTTTAATTATTTTCTTAAAACAAAGTTAAACAAATTTTTTTAGAATCCCACTTTGTTTTGAGCAGAGAAATTTTGAAAAATCCATTTTACTTGAAATTATCTTCTTTCTTAAATGTACATTTTTTTTAGGTGAAGAAATATAGAAAATCTGTTAAACTTGAAAAATTTGCCTTATTTCAATGAGATTGCAAGATTGGTCATATAGAATTTTCTTCTTCTATATTCTTGAAAATCATTGTAACTATATTAAATATATTCATCACAAGTCTAGACAAGTTTAAGTTGAAGTAGATAAAAGTGCAAAGTAATTTAACACCAAAATCATTACAGTAACTTTTAAGGTATGAAAATTATATTTATTAATAGTGGAAATATAACAACACATTTTAAATTTAAAAATTCATCTAATGCATACCAATCATTTGTATTGTTCTCCTAATAAATCAACACCACAATAGCCATGAAACTTTCTCAAAGCACATGAAAATTAGATCTAAAAATCAAATAAGAAATGAGAATTAGGATGACAATGATACACCTCTTTATTACACAATACAAAGATAAAGTACAATAAATCAGTTTTGTCTTCATTGGTACATCAATTTCTTTATTCCAATCAAAGACTTCTTCAAAGCTTCCCAAACACTAGCTAGTGCATCTATAATTGTTTCAAACCTTAACAAGCAACAATAAGTCCTATCAAGGTGTGACCAAATTACACAAGTTTTTTTAAGGAGCTCAACAACAAGCTAATATCACACCAAATGTTCAACTCCAAGAGTTTGTAATGCACAAGCTTCACATAATCTTAACTTGTGACTTACAACAACAAACAAGAAGGTGCAACTAACCTAGAACCTAGTTGAATCCACCGAGACAACTACTTTAGATGCAACAAATTGAAATATACACATATAAGAAGGTTTTTTTAATTAAACTAACTTAAATGGAATTTCATTAACTTTTTCTTTGGGCTCAAAGCCCCTTCAATTCTTTATAAAATCCCTAAGCATGCTAGTCTAAGTCCTAGCTAGGCACTTAGGCATTACAACTTCTCATAAATACCCAAAATGAAATTTACCTTTGTATTTGTTGTGGAATAACCCAATTTCTTCTCTACCCTAAAGCTCTTTCTTACTTCTCTTCTCCTTTTCACTTCATGCACTTTTTCTTTGTCTCATCACGCAACTCCCTTATCCATTTATCCTTCACACAATCACTTTCTCCTTTCTTGTACAACTTCCTCTTTTTCTTCATGCAACATGTTCTCACATTCTTCCATAGCTCCTCTTCACTCCTCCTTCACATTGTGTAGACTTCATCTTCTTCTTTCTTTAGTCTCCTTCCTTTTTTTCACATACCTTCTATTCTCCTCTTCCATGGCCTACTCTCCTCTCCTTTACATGTGGGATCTCCCATTTTCTCCTCCTATGCTATACTCCCCTTTATCCCCTCTTCACTTCATGTTTCCCATGTCTTTCTCCCACATGCACTCCTCTTTTAATCTTTATTGACAAAGTTTTCCTCTCCTCTTCATGTGGTCCCTCTTTTATTTCCTCGTCGTGTCTAGAATAAACCTAAAATAAATATTTTCGAATAGCTTTTACAACGTATTTAATGGTGCATTAAGGATTTTAGATAGGGCTCTCACAAAAATTTCCCACGTAACCATCTAACCTAACTTTGTATCCTTGAATTAATTTGCATGTCACTGTCAATTACCGCCACAGTTGGTCATTTAAAAATGCACGCAACTTTAGGATTAATTTAAATTGTTGGATGGAGGTAGATCAAATGGTGAGAAACGTTTTGGTGTCAAAGGTGGTGTTGAATTCAAGGCTATTCCATGCTCCAAAAAGAGGTGATTAATTTGATAATGAATGGATGAAAGGGATTTCAATTTTAAAGATTTGTTGACTTTACTCATTCCTTGAGGGTTTTGAAATAGTACAATGCTCATGCATCAACTTGCATCTCAAAAGTCAAGGGACCTTATTGTATGCATCCTACACTCATTATTCTTCATACAAGAGTAAGTACATGTTCTTTAAAATTCCTTCACATAGTTAGCCTCAAACTAACTGTCACATCCCTAAGACATGATACAAATCATAACAAATGCACTATCCTCTCTTTATATATGATTACGTGAGGAATGCCAAAAAAAATACATGGATCAAGTCAACAAGTAAGCCCCTATGTTAAATCAACACCGAAGCCACAAGTGGGACACTACACTAAACATGAATGCCACATGACACTATATGGTTTGTACAACCTCCAAGGTTGTTTTCCCTCCAAGTCTAGGTGTCTACATATAGAGTGCCCCTATAAGTAAGATGGTGTGTCCTCCAATTATGGTTCATCAACACAAATGTTCATACTTAATGTATGTGCAAAGTGACTCCAATGCTACTAGAGATCTGTGCCCAACCTCTAAATACTTTAATCTCTCAATTAAGGTGGTCACTTCATATGTCCCAAGTGGCCAAATTCCTCAACACATGTGTCCTTGTAGAAGATTTCAATCCTCTACATGTCTTCCAACTAGGACATCAAGAATTTCGCCTCCCTAGTACTAATATAAAGTTAAGCATGTACCCTCCAAATCTCCAAATTAAAGTCAACCAAAATAGAACAAATGGGCTAGGGGACCACAAACCTCCCATGTCACATGAATTAGTCCACTAACTAATTGAGAACACTTAATGTGTATTATGTTATCGAAGTTTTCAAAATCGTGTTGCTCAAATTAAATATAGTATTTGTTTCCATTTTTTTTAATTCATTGATAAGAATGAATCACATTGTTCATTGGACTTGTATGGTCGTTACATATACAGTTTTTTATCTCTTCTCTAAAAATAGAGTCATAGCAAAAACTCTAAAAACTAATGTAAAAAACTACATGCATATAAATATCATTCATATTACAAAATTATATAAAAAACCAAAAACTACCATTAAAAACATATTATCATGAATTTTGTCTAATGACATGTATCATATATCATAGTGGATGCGTATTAATGTCCAAACTCATCTTATTATTCCTGCGGCAAGCAAGGTTATATTGCAGTCAATAAAGCATTGATTTTATATTACAACTACCTTTGACAAAATGTTTATCTGCTAAGTCTAATTTAAACATTATAAACTTAAATTTAAATCTTTATAAATATAAAATAATTTAAATTATCTCCGGTCTAATTTGTTGAAGTCTTATTGTGTAATCATTGTATTAGTCCATATCAAGTTTATTACATGTGTATGTCAGAAGGACTTCCGCTAAACTTGGCGCTGAAGTGACGACATAGTGGCCACATGTTTGCATATATGCTTGTTAGAGTTTACTTAATCTATTTTTTGACACATACAATTAATTGGTATAGTTCCGAATAAAAATCAGGCATCGCGTCTATTCGATCAAGGGGTTAGGAGACATAAATCAATATGCACCTAGCAGAAGAGTGTTTAATGCTGCGAAGATCTTACATATCCTCTGTAACCTTCGTGCGTATGAATTTTATAGTGAAATATTTTCGGCCTTTATGTGTTAGTTTAGTCCCATACCCACCATCATGCAGACCCAAACCCATGGCAAGTATGAATGTAACACCCCGGTTTTGACCCCGTTTGCATTAAACATGTATATGATGTATATATTGTAATTAATCATTGTGTGGAGCTAAAGGCAAAAGCCCCACCATCGATTTAACGTTTTATGTTTCGGCAATTAAAATAGGCGTCGATGGTATTTTGTGCTAGCCAGGCACGCTATGATTTTTAAATCATCATGTAAATATGCAATTAATTAAAAACCCACAACCAACTATGTCAATGCAAAAAATAATGAGATGGGGGCATGATTTCCTAAGGATAGGGAGGGGGGGCGGGTATTTAACCTTTGGGGGCAATTGGGAAAATCCAAATGTCAAAGGGGAAACCCATCAAAACTGTCAACTACCTTTCTTGTCTTATTCACCAAATCATTTATTCCTGCCAGAAGTTGGTTGGGTTGGTTATTGCATGGGATGGGAAAGGTATGACAGCCCAAATTCGAATTGGAGAAGCCATCAATTTTTGGGAAATGCATTTTGACTCCTTTGGCAAGTAAAAACCCAAAAACGTATGCCATCTACCATGCTTTCATGTTTTGGATATTTTTCTCACCATTTTTCCTTCACGTGAGCTCTCTCAGGCATCCAAAAATTCCTGTGTGTGTTTTCATTCCACGTTTTTGGTTGTTGGATTCATTTTCCAATGGATGGGAGGTCGTTTTTGTAATTCCAAAGATTGGGTTGATTTTCCTCACATTTTTGGAGCTGCTGGTGCATTTTCCACTCTCACGCAAATGCTTTTTTTGTCTTCCTCATGCATGAGAAGCTTGGCCTCAGGTAGATATTAGCATTTTGCATTTTCCCTTTCGTGAATTGGGTCTGTGTGGTGATTTTCCTTCACATTGGGGCCATTCTCATTATTCTACGCAGGTTGGGAAAATTGTTGTTGATTTCTCCATGAATTTTGGGTGCTGTGAGTTGTTTTGGCCACGTTAGGGCCATAAATGACTCTGGAATTCGTTTTGCTCAGTCTGAGCAGTTTTAAGCAATTTCTATACCCGATTTGGCCTCTGTGGTGTGTTTCCCTTCAAATTCCAGAGCTATGAATTGTTGTGTATTCTGCGGTTGTTGGTATTTGGACTATTTGGGATTGAAATGGGGCTTGAGTGTGCTTGATAAACCTAGTGTGTGTAGGAGCCTCACAGACAGAGCTAGAGGGATAGCTTTCTTCTCTACACCCCCTGAATAGCACTAGAATGGAATTCATGGCCTGAGGGACTGTGCAACAGAGAAGGAAAAAATTCCTTTTGTTGGGTGTGTGTGGATGTCCTAGAGGTCAAGCTAGCTCTAGTGCAGGTGTGCTTAGCTCTTCAGTGAGCCCATTAGCTCAGCAGCCAACGTTTCCAGCTCCCTATTATCCTGATAAACCTAACTGTGCCTGATAAACCCAACTATGTTGGCTTGGCTGAGTTTTGTGTGTCCTTGGCTACGTGTGAGCCTACTAGTTTTCCCTTATTCCTTGTGGAATCATGCCCAGCTCGGGGGTGGCAGTGTTGTTGAGTGATTGATGAGCACACTGGCCTATGGTTGGGGGGAACGTTAGAGCGACGTAGCTAGTTGCGGGACAAGCTTCTTCTAAGATAAGTATTCTCGTGCTTAAATCCTTGCAACTATGTTTGTTTTATAAATCCATATGAACATGTTAAATGTTAGGAATGAATGAAATTGCTTCCGTTGTTTGATAATCATTTATGCATCTGTGTATGTTTAAGTTCAATGCATTTTAATTTATGCTCATGGGGCTATATATCTTGGAATGTTAGCATTATAGTCGCGCCCTCTCACTGGTAGAAGGGTGGGGATGTGACAATGTATGTACTCAATGACCATGACCACAATCCATCGGATCCCCATCTGAATGTGTCCATACGATACTATGTGGAGAAGACCATTATGGTTAGAATTAAAGGCAGGTTCATTTGAAATTTGAAATTGTAACACATGCTTTAGGATTTTGAAATTTTAAAAGAGGGGGAAATAAACGTTTCTTTCTTCCATCGATTTATCATAAATCAATACAACCATAGTCTCACCACATCTCTTAAGTATCCTAATTGAAACTTGTTGAAAAAACTTGAGGACATAGAATGAGAGTTAATTACCTTCCATAAAACTACCCTATCAGATCCTATGGGTGGTACAAGAAGGTGGAGAAAGATCCAATGAATATGGTAATGAGAAAATTTTCCTTATAAATTAATATCTATTCACTTAATGAAAGGTGCTTCATTTCTCCCAAGAAGCTTCAGGAGGCACTTTAATATATGTCCGTGCATGTACAGAAGAGTGCTTATGTATATGCGTGCACATATATGGAAGTGCTTCCACATATTTTCACTTTCTTATGTACGAAAGGATCTTTCATAAGTCTGTGCATATATGAAAAGCGCTTCCATATATGTGCATGCATATACAAAGTATAGGTGTCTACATATCAAGTGCCCCTATAAGTAAGATGTTGTGTGCTCCAACTATGGTTCATCAACACAAATGTTCACACTCAATGTATGTGCAAGGTGACTCCAATTCTCCTAGGTATTTGTGCCAAACCTCTAAATACTTTAATCCTCCACTGAGGTGGTCACTTCATATGCCCCAGGTTTCCAAAATCCTCAACAAATGTGTCCTTGTAGAAGATTTCAATCTGCTATATGTCTTCCAACTAGCACATCAATAATTTCGTCTTCCTAGTAGTAATATAAAGTTAAGAATGTACCCTCCAAATCTCCAAATTAAAGTCAACCAAAATACAACAAATGGTCTAGGAGACCACAAACTACCCATGTCACATGAACCACTCCACTAACTAGTTGAGAACACTTGATGTGTATTATGTTATCGAATTTTTCAAAATCATTTTCTCAAATTAAATATAGTATTTTTTCGATTTTTTTTAACTGATTAATAAGAATGAATCATATTATTCATTGGACTTGTATGAACTGTTACATATATAGTTTTTTATCTCTTCTCTAAAACTAGATTCTTAGCAAAAAACCCTAAAAACCACCGTAAAAAACTACATGCATATAAATATCATTCATATTACAAAATTATATAAAAAAACCAAAAGATACCATTAAAACATATTATCATGAATTTTGTCTAAAGACGTGTATCATATATCATAGTGGATGTGTATTAATGTCCAAACTCATCTTATAAATATATTGACTTTTTTTTAACGTGATGGACCGCTAAATGTTTTAATTATTTGCAGTTATAGTTTAAAGTTTGTTTCAGTTACAATTTTAACATATTTAACAATCATTAATGTTTTACAATCTTACGAAATTGTAAAATTTTGCAATTTAATAAATTACAAGTTTACAAAATTTACAATGTTTGCAAAGTTTACATGTTTGCAAAATTGTCAATAGAACACAACTTACAATTTTTAACATAACTTACAATTAAAATGTTACAAAATTTACAACTTTACAATGTAAGATCTACTTGGTGCAAATTACAATCACGATTTGCAATTTTAAATTACAATTACAATGTAAAATTTGATTTCATTTACAAAAGAAAATTACAACTACAATTTTAAATTTGATTTCATTTGTAAAAATAATTTACAAGTTTGCAAAATTGTCAATCAAAAGAAACTTACAATTTAACATAACTTACAATTAAAATGTTACAAAATTAACAACTATACAATGTAACTTCCTACTAGCTTAGCAGCCAACATTTCCAGCTCCCTATTAGCCTGATAAACCCAACTGTGTTGGCTTGGCTGAGTTTTGTGTATCCTTGGCTACGTGTGAACCTGCTAGTTTTCCCTTATTCCTTTGTGGAATCATGTCCAACTCGGGGGTGGAAGTGTTGCTGAGTGATTGATGAGCACACTGGCCTATGGTTGGGTGGAACGTTGCAGTGAAGTAGCTGGTTGCGAGACAAGCTTATTCTAAGATAAGTATTCTTCTGCTTAAATCCTTGCAACTGCGTTTGTTTTATAATCCATATGAACATGTTAAATGCTAGGAATGAATGAAAGTGCTTCTGTTGTTTGATAATCATTCATGCATCTGTGTATGTTTAAGTTCAATGAATTTTATTTTATGTTCATGGGACTATATATCCCAGAATGTTAGCATTATAGTCACATCCTATCGCCGGTAGAAGGGTGGGGACGTGACAGATTGGTATCAAAGCTCTCAGGTTGCAGCAGTGGGCCTTTATGGGCCAAGAAAATCAACTAATAGAGGAGGGGTAACCTCTTATTGAACTAAGACCAACATAGAAAAACTGAAAATTTTCTAAGTATGGTATGTCGGATGAATTTGGCTAAGTCTATCTGATACGTCGGATGCCTTCACCAGAAGAGAGTCGTTGTAGTAGCTAGAATGTCTGAAGGGAGCCGCAATGACGGCGTTGTTCCCTTCTTTCTTTTGACATGACGAACGACAATCCAAGAACCTTCCGATGCGGCGGAGAATTCGGCAGGTGTAAGTTTGAGTCCGAGCTGCTATAGCGGCTGTGACGCCCGAGATGTGATCCAGTGGCAACAAATCAACTTGCAGAAAGGTAGCTGCAATAGTGGAAAGGGAAAAGAGTTAGAGGCGATGCACATCGGGAGAGGCAAGCCAACGAAAAGAAAATTTGAAAAATTTTCTAAGTATGGAAGCGACGGAAGGAAATGAAACTTCGAGCCGCTACGTGGTGGGTGTAAGTTTGACTCGGAGCCGATGTGTGGTGAAAGGAAGTTGGAGTTTGGGCCGCAGAAGAAAATTTTCAGAAAATTTTCTAAGTGTGTAGTCGGCGGCCGAAAGACAAAGACCGAGCCGACGAAGCGACTGGAAACAAAAATTCAAGCCGCAACAGCGGCGAGCGAAAGAAAAGAATCGAGTCGATACACTACGGATGAAAGTTGATAATCAAGCTGCTACAGCGAATGAAAATTAGAGTTTGAGCTGCAACGACGGCTGGTAGAAAATAAAGTTTGAGCTGACGCACGGTGGAGAAAAGATGGAAACGGATCCGACGTAGCGGCGATTAGAAAACGAAGAACGAGCTGCAATGGTGGCTGGAAACCGGAAGTCAAGCCGCTAAGATGGCGGCTGGAAAAAGAAATTTTAGCTGACTGCAGTGAATGGAAGTCTAAGATCGAGCCGCTGTAGCAGATGAAAGTGAAAAACATTTCGATGTAGCAGGTGAAATTTTAAAAATTTTGCTGAAAATTTTGAAAATGTATTTACAAAAAAAAAAAGAGGGTGCTGCCCTCGACCCACCCTGCAGTGGCGCAGGGAAGCCACAACGGGGCAACCCCCCTTGACCCCTGTCATCCCCCTGAGACAATCATTCTTATGAAAAGAAAACTCTGTGTTTTGGGAAAAGTTGTCAATGTATGATTTTTCAAAGTGAAGGTAAGTAATGTATGATTGATGTGAATGTTTTGCATCTAACAATCATGTTTATTAACACATTTTGCAGTTTTATAGTCACCTTCAAAAGGGCAGTATTCCAGATAGTGCAGTTTGGTAAAGTGAATCTTGGTTCAGCCATGAGAACCTTCAGCATGAATGATGCACAAGATCCCTATGAGCACGAGGAAGATGTTATGGGGGAAAATGTCTGAGTTGGAAATGCTGAGACAGAGTCTAATGGGAGGAGATTTCAAGAGACTCCCCTAGATTTTGCAGCCACCATGAGAAGCCTAAGGGTGGAGATGAAAAGTTACAGGGAAGATAATGAAAGATTGGTTAAGGCTCAGGAGGAGCAGAATCAGTTAAATGCATCCATGCTGCAAAGTTCGACAGAGATCTAGAGGTAGATGAACTCTGGGGACCAGAAAGTAAGACCGGAAGGTAGTAAGAGCAATACCAGAAGAAGAAAGAGATCTCCTAGTGAGTCATCTAAATCTAAAGGATCCACTAACATTTCAAGTTGTTCATCTCATGGGAATGAGAGGAAGAGGTGTTACAAGAACCATTCACATGATGAATTTAAGAAGGCCGTGCCTCCTAATTTCAATGGTGAGATAAAGAAGGGACAAGAAGTTGAAGCTTGGCTTCTTGGGATGAGGAAATATTTCCAAGTCTAAGACTATTCAAGAAATATGAAGGCCAGGGTATCCATCTTCAATTTGACTAGAAGAGCATCCATATGGTGGGAACACTTCAGGCAGGTAAAGAAGATCAATGAAAGAAAGATTGTATGGAAGCAGTTCCAGAAGTACTTCAAGCATAAGTACCTTTCCAACAGGTACTATGATGATAAGATCAATGAGTTCCATGAGCTGAGATTGGGACAGCAGACCATCGTAGAATATGCAAATAAGTTCTTGGAACTATTGAGTTATGTCAGGTACATCAAAGATGAAAAAGTGAAGATCCAGCATTTCCTGAGTGGATTGCCTCAGTGTTACAAGGACAGGATTAAGTTTTATGAACCTAGAACTCTTGAAGAAGCATTAAGGAAGGCAAAGTATTGCTATGAGCAAAGCAAAGGAAAATCTGATTATCATAAGACATGGAAGGACAAGAAGAATGAGAAGTGTGACCAAAGGAAGAAAGGTTTTAAACCTTCTAACTTCAGGAATCTCCAGAAGCAACCATCCCAAGTTGAGAAGCAGCCAGCAAGAGTGGTGGGAGAAAATATCGGAGAACCACAACAGAACAAAGGGCCACTCCAATGTTGGAAATGTGGAGGACCCCACATGCACAGGAATTGTCCACATGAGAATCAGAATGCAAGGCCAACTTACAACATTCAAGAGGCAGAAACAGTGGGTCAAGTAGAAAGGGTCGTCCCTAGGATCTATGCAGCACTGGAGGACCGCCAGGAAGATCACCAGTCAACTGTGGTTGAAGTTGCAGGTAAGATTGTTGAGCAATCTGTTTCTATTTTGATTGACCTTCGTTCTACTCACAGTTACATTACTCCTAGAGTAGTGGAGATTTGTGCTTTTAAGAAAGTAAAGCATAGGAAATCTTGGTTAGTTCAGCTGGCCACTGGAACTAAGAGAAAGGTTGGTGAAGTGGTAGAGAAATGTCCATTGGTTATGAGTGGATTGGTCACTTGTGTAGATCTGAATGTTCTAACACTTGATTCCTATGATGTCCTCATTGAAATGGATTGGTTAGAAGCTCATAAGGAAAAACTCGACTATTATAATAAGATCTTTGAGTGCTTGGATGAAGAAGGAAACTCAAGGATTGTGAACGACATTCCAAAGGTGATTTCTGTTAGGCAGATTTCAACAATGCAGTTGAAGAAGTTCTGTAGGAAGGGTTGCCAGTTGCATGCAGCTCATATTTTGGAGGAAACAGAGGATGAAACTCCTGGGTTGGAGGACATTCATGTGTTGCAGGAGTTCAGGGATGTGTTTCCTAATGAGATTCCGGGGTTTTCTCCAAAGAGGGACATTGATTTCATAATTGAACTTGTTCCAGGAGAAGCACCAGTATCCAAGACACCCTACAGGATGAGCACACCAGAAATGCTAGAGCTAAAGATGCAACTGCAAGAGTTGTTGGAGAAGAAGTATATCAGGTTGAGTGTGTCTCCTTGGGGAGCACCAGTTCTATTTGTGAAGAAGAAATATGGTACAATCAGGTTGTGTATTGATTATAGACAATTGAACATGGTTACCGTGAAGAACAAATATCCCTTGCCTAGGATTGATGACCTATTTGATCAAATGAGAGGAGTAAAGGTATTTTCTAAGATTGACTTGAGGTCTGATTACCATCAAGTGAGAATAAAGGATGAATATATTCATAAGACAACCATTAGGACAAGGTATGGGCATTAAAAGTTTGTAGTGGTACCATTTAGTCTCACAAATGCACCAGCTACATTTATGTGCTCTATGAATAGTGTCTTCAACAGGTATTTGGACAAGTTTGTTCTTGTTTTCCTTGATGACATTCTTATTTATTCTAGGAATGGGGAAGAACATGAAGAGCATATGAGATTGACGTTACAATTGCTCAGGGAGCATCAATTGTATGCAAAGTTGAGTAAGTGTGACTTTTACAGAGATAGGATTCATTATTTGGGTCACATTATCTCAAATGAGGGCATATCTGTAGACACTGAGAAGATTGAGGCCATTATGAATTGGCCTACTCCAAGAAATCTAACATATGTAAGATCTTTTATGAGACTTGCAGGATACTACAGGAGAGTCATTGAGGGATTCTCCAAGGTTGCACATCCAGACACTTCTTTGCAAAAGAAGAGAATAAAGTTTGAATGGACACCGAGGTGTGAAGAAATATTCCAGCAGTTGAAGAATCTTCTCACAAGTGCGCTAGTCTTGAAGATTGCAGACCCAGAAAAGGATTTTGTGATGTGTATTGATGCATGTGGACAAGGGCTTGGAGGGGTCCTTATGCAAGACAACCATGTGATATGTTATGAGTCAAGAAAGTTGAAGGAGCATGAGAAGATCTATGCTACTCATGACCTAGAACTTGCAACCATAGTACATGCTCTCAAGATGTGGAGGCATTAGTTAATGGGAAGAATATTTGAGCTAAGGACAGACCATTGTGGTCTGAAGTACTTGTTTGATCAGTCTACTCTAAATTCTAGGCAAGCTAGATAGCTGGAGCTTTTATGTGAGTTTGATTTCAAAATCAAGCACATAAAAGGAAAGGAGAATAAGGTAGCTGATGCACTAAACAGGAAGGTGCAGGAAATGCATGTGGCATCCATTAGTATTTTTCAGTCGGAGTTGAGGCAACAAATTGTTAATCATACTGCTGGAGATGAGTTGTATGAGCAGGTAAAAGACAAATTACAGCAACAAAGTCTCGAGAAGAGATATGAGGGATATAAATTGGAAGAAGATGGACTTCTTACTTATAAAGGCAGAGTCAATATTCCAAATGTAGGAGATTTGAAAAGAATGGTTATGGACGAGATCCACCAAGCTCCATATTCTAGTCATATAGGATATCAGAAGATGATTGCTACAGCCAGAAAGCACTATTTTTGGCTAGGAATGAAAAAGGATATGGCAGAGTATATTTCAAGGTGCATGAAATGTCAGTAGGTAAAGGTTGAGCATCAACACCCTGCAGGTTTGTTGCAGCCTTTGCCAGTTCTAGAATGGAAATGGGAAGTTATTTCCATGGATTTTATTGCAAGATTTCCAATGACTTGGAGACAACATGATTCCATCATGGTTGTGGTGGACCATTTGACAAAGGCAGCACATTTTATACCTGTTAATTCTACACACAAGACTGATGACATTGCAAAAATATTCATGAAGGATATTTTCAAATTGCATGGATTGCCTAAGGCAATAGTTTCTAACCGAGATGTCAAGTTCACTTCCAATTTTTGGAAGGGTTTGATTGCATATTTGGGTACCAATTTGAATTTCATCACTGCGTACCATCCTTAGACTGATGGTCAGACATAGAGAGTTCATCAGGTGCTTGAATACATGCTTCGCATGTATGTGATGGATAAACCAACCAAGTGGGAAGATTACTTACACTTGGTAGAGTTTGCTTACAACAATGGACAACAAGCATCCTTGGGGATGAGCCCATATGAAGCTTTGTATGGAAGAAGGTGTAAGACACCAGTGACATGGGATAATCCATTGAACAGGGTTGTGCTTGGTCCAGGATTGCTCAAGGAGATGGAACAAGAGGTTGTAAAGATCAGGCAGAATATGAAAGCAGCTCAGGGCAGACAGAAAAGCTATGCAGATAAGCATAGGATGAACACATATTTCAGTTTTAGGGATCATGTTTACCTCGGAGTGAGGGCAAAGAAGAGTTCCTTGAAGCTTGGGAGTTGTGCCAAGCTGTCCCCGAGATACTGTGGCCTGTTTGAAGTGATCGAAAGAATAGGGCCAGTTGCATATAGACTTGTATTTCCTTCTAGAACTAGAGCTCATAATTTTTTTCATGTTTCTTTGCTTAAGAAATATGTACATGATCCTAACCATGTGATAAATTGGGATGTGATTTAGGTGGATCTCGAGGGAGAGTTCCAAATCGAGCTAATGCACATCCTCGACAAGAAGGTCACAATGCTCCGGAACCAAGCCATAGGGCAGGTAAAGGTGCAATGGGAGAACTACGGTCCTAAAGGGCCTACGTGGGAGATGGAGGATGCCATGTGATTGGCACATCCATTTTTTTTCAATTCTGCAGAGCATTGAGGCGATGCTAGTGTAGCATTTTGTTCATATTTTATAAAACACTGAGGACGGTGCTATTGAAGGGGAGGGGAATGTAACACCCTGGTTTTGACCCCGTTTGCACTAAACATGTATATGAGGTATATATTTTAATTAATCATGGTGTGGAGCTAAAGGAAAAAGCCTCACCATCGATTTAATGTTTTATGTTCCGATGATTAAAATAGGTGCTGATGTTATTTTGTGCTAGCTAGGCACGTTATAATTTTTAAATTGTCATGTAAATATGCAATTAATTAAAAACCCACAACCAGCTCTGTCAATGCAACAAATAATGAGATGAGAGCATGATTTCCTAAGGATAAGGGGGAGGGGGTGATATTTAACCTTTGGGGCCAACAGGGAAAAGCCAAATGTCAAAGGGGAACCCATCAAAACTATCAACTACCTTTCTTGTCTTATTCACCCAATCATTTATTACTGCCAGAAGTTGGTTGAGTTGGTTATTGCATGGGATGGGTAAGGTATGACAACCCAAATTCGAATTGGAGAAGCCATCAGTTTTTGGGAAATGCGTTTTGACTCCTTTGGCAAGTAAAAACCCAAAAATGTATGCCATCTACCATGCTTTCATGTTTTGGATATTTTTCTCACCATTTTTCCTTCACGTGAGCTCTCTTAGGCATCCAAAACTTCTTGTGTGTTTTTTCATTCCACGTTTTTGGTTGTTGGCGTCATTTTCCCATGGATGGGAGGTCGTTTCTGTAATGCCAGGGATTGAGTTGGTTTTCCTCATGTTTTTGGAGCTATTGGTGCATTTTCCACTCTCACGCAGCTGTTTTTTTGTCTTTCTCACGCATGAGAAACTTGGCCTTAGGAAAATATTGGCGTTTTGCATTTTCCCTTTCATGAATTAGGCCTGTGTGGCAATTTTCCTTCACATTGGGGTCGTTCTCATTATTCTACGCAGGTTGGGAAAATCGTTGTTGATTTCTCCATGAATTTTGG
Organism: Pseudotsuga menziesii; assembly: GCA_001517045.1. Taxonomy (NCBI): domain Eukaryota; kingdom Viridiplantae; phylum Streptophyta; class Pinopsida; order Pinales; family Pinaceae; genus Pseudotsuga; species Pseudotsuga menziesii. The sequence goes on from LPNX011225168.1 coordinate 363,388, forward strand.
GTGTTGTGAGTCATTTTGGCCACGTTAGGGCCATAAACGACTCTGGAATTTAGGTTGGTCAGTATGAGCCATTTTAATCAATTTCCATACCCGATTTGGCCTCTATGGTATGTTTCCCTTCAAATTCCAGAGCTGTGAATTGTTGTGTATTATGTGGTTGTCGATATTTGGTCTATTTGGGGTTGAAATGGGGCTTGAGTGTGCTTGATAAACCTAGTGTGTGCAAGAGCCTCATAGACAGAGCTAGAGGGTTGGCTTTCTTCTCTACACCCCCTGAATAGCACTGGAAGGGAAGTCATGGCCTAAGGGATTATGCAGCAGAGAAGGGAATAATTCCTTGTGTTTGGTGTGTGTGGATGTCCTAGAGGTCAAGCTAGCTCTAGTGTAGGTGTGCTTAGCTCTTCAGTGATCCCACTAGCTTAGCAGCCAACATTTCCATCTCCTTATTATCCTGATAAACCCAATTGTGTTGGCTTGGCTGAGTTTTGTGTATCCTTGGCTACGTGTGAGCCTGCTAATTTTCCCTTGTTCCTTGTGGAATCATTCCTAGCTCGGGGTCGCAGTGTTGCTGAGTGATTGATGAGCACACTAGCCTATGATTGGGTGGAACGTTGCAGCGACGTAGTTGGTTGCGGGACAAGCTTCTTCTAAGATAAGCATTCTTGTGCTTAAATCCTTGCAACTATGTTTGTTTTATAAATCCATATGAACATGTTAAATGTTAGGAATGAATCAAATTGCTTCCGTTGTTTGATAATCATTTATGCATCTGTGTATGTTTAAGTTCAATGCATTTTATTATGCTCATGGGGATATATATCTCGAAATTTTAGCATTATAGTCGCGTCCTCTCGCCGGTAGAAGGGTGGGGACATGACAATGTATGCACTCAATGACCATGACCACAATCCATCAGATCCCCAGCTAGATGTGTCCATACGATACTATGTGGAGAAGACCATTATGGTTAGAATTAATGGCAGGTTCATTTGAAATTTGAAATTGTAACACGTGCTTTAGGATTTTGAAATTTTAAAAGAGGGGGGAATAAACGTTTCCTTCTTCCATCAATCTATCATGAATCACTACAGCCATAATCTCACCACATCTCTTAAGTATCCTAATTGAAACTTGGTGAATAAACGTGAGGACATAGAACGAGAGTTAATTACCTTCCATAAAACTACCCTATTAGATCCTGTGGGTGGTACAAGAAGGTGGAGAAAGATCCAATGAATATGGTAATGAGAAATGTCTCCTTATAAATTAATATCTCTTCACTTAATGAAAGGTGCTTCATTTCTCCCAAGAAGCTATATAAGGCACTTTAATATATGCGCGTGCATGTACAGAAGAGTGCTTATGTATATCCATGCACATATATGGAAGTGCTTCCACATATTTGCACTTTCTTATGTACGAAAGGATATTTCATAAGCGTGTGCATATATGAAAAGTGCTTCCATATATGTGCGTGCATATACAAAGTCTAGGTGTCTACATATCAAGTGCCCCTATAAGTAAGATGTTGTGTGCTCCAACTATGGTTCATCTACACAAATTTTCACACTCAATGTACATGCAAGGTGACTCCAATGCTTCTAGGTATCTGTGCCAAACCTCTAAATATTTTAATCCTCCACTAAGGTGGTCACTTCATATGCCCCACGTTGCCAAACTCCTCAACAAATGTGTCCTTGTAGAATATTTCAATCCGCTATATGTCTTCCAACTAGCACATCCATAATTTCGTGTTCCTATTAGTAATATAAAGTTAGGCATGTATCCTCCAAATCTCCAAATTAAAGTCAACCAAAATACAAGAAATGGGCTTGGAGACCACAAACCTCCCATGTCACATGAACCACTCCACTAACTAGTTGAGAAAACTTGATGTGTATTATGTTATCGAATTTTTCAAAATCATGTTTCTGAAATTAAATATAGTATTTTTTCCAGTTTTTTAATTCATTAATAAGAATGAATCATATTATTCATTGGACTTGTATGGTTGGTTACATATATATAGTTTTTTTTATCTCTTCTCTAAAACTAGATTCTTAGCAAAAACCCTAAAAACCATCGTAAAAAACTACATGCATATAAATATCATTCATATTACAAAATTATATATAAAGACCAAAAAATACCATTAAAACATATTATCATGAATTTTGTCTAAAGAGGTGTATCATATATCATAGTGGATGTGTATTAATGTCCAAACTCATCTTATAAATATATGGAATTTTTTTTTAACATGATGGTCTCTTAAATGTTTTAATTATTTGCAGTTATAGTTTAAAGTTTGTTTCAGTTACAATTTTAACATATTTAACAATCATTAATGTTTTACAATCTTAAGAAATTGTAAAATTTTGCAATTTAATAAATTACAAGTTTACAAAATTTACAATGTTTACAAGTTTACATGTTTGCAAAATTGTCAATAAAACACAACTCACAATTTTTAACATAACTTACAATTAAAATGTTACAAAATTTACAACTTTACAATGTAAGATCTACTCGGTGCAAATTACAATCACAATTTGCAATTTTAAATTACAACTACAATTTACAATTACAATGTAAAATTTGATTTAATTTACAAAAAAAATTACAACTACAATTTTAAATTTGATTTCATTTGTAAAAAAAAATTTACAAGTTTGCAAAATTGTCAATCAAAAGAAACTTACAATTTAAAATAACTTACAATTAAAATGTTACAAAATTAACAACTATACAATTAATTTCATTTGCAAAAGAATTTACAAGTTTACGAAATTCACAATTGAACTAAACTATAATCACATTTTGAAATTACAATTAAAATCTACAATTCAATATAATTTAATTGAAGAGTTTACAAAATTTACCCATCTCCAATAATTTACAAGGAACTTACAAGTTTAAAATTCACAATTTTGCAAAGTGCAATTCATATCAATTAAATTTCAATCATAGAAATAAAGTATTGTGCATTATGTAAATGTAGTGATTTGGAGGATGGGATATTGATGAGGTGAGGTACGTATTCGTAAGCTTGAGAGAGGAGTAAACTTTCTACTCGACCATTTGCACCGATCGGATGACCAGCAATGCGTGATGTGAAAGCTCACGTGAGCCAGATCGTTCGATCGGTGCAAATGGTTGGGTAGAAAGTTTACTCCCTTGAGAGATAGTGGAGGCAAGGTAATTCCAATGGGTGAGTTCCAGGTTCATTTAACGAACATATATCCACATGCAAAACACTTGGCATTTTATTATATTAAAGCGATACAACCTATTTTCGATTAATTTATTTTATAAAACGAGATAATAACGATTGTAAATTTTAAGAAGACCTTTATTTTATAAAGCAAGATAATGATGATTGTAAAACTCAAGAAGATAATAAAGCAAGATAAATTGGATACATAAATAGTAGAGTGGTTTTTCCTTTTTCTTCGATATTCGATTCATTCACACCAATATGCAATATATATTTGAGATATCCCAATTGGTATACTCTAGCCACTAGAGATGCTTTAAATTCTCTTGACCGTGTGATTGCATATAGAATTTCATTTAACAAATTAGACATCACCAAATGGTAAAAATTAACTATTTTTTAATCAAAACAAAATGGTATACCAGATTCTTGTACTATGGACTCTCCTCTTTTGGCTAAAATATTGGTGGGTTGTGTAGATAAGCTTTGAATTAACACTAAAGCAGCTTTTGAGCTTTGATATTGGCCCATGGTCTAAGAATTAGGGAAACGTACTTGCAGCTTACTAATGGATTGTTCTCATTACCAATGCCATTGCCATTCACAACTTATGGCAAGGCCTTGAAGGTAGTCAGTTTTCCCTTATTTATGTAACTAAATTAAATGTCAATAGTAAGTAATATGCCCACAACAAGCATAGCAAAAATAACCAACAATAATTGATGGAAAAAGTGACCCAAGTTGGTAGTGGAAACGAAATAGAACATAGACCAACATAGAAAAGAAATAATGGCAATGCCACAAATTTGACATACATATTTAGGTGGTAAAACCATTCACAAGGGAAACATCCACGAGGAAAATAGTATCGGTATTATTACTAGTCAAAAATGGAGATTACAACATCTTACAACCATTTCTCACATTCGCTTAGATTGATTTTTCCTCTCTGGGCTTACATGGATTTATAGCACTTCTTACAAAGTTACATAAAAATGACCAATTTAATTACACCCCTATCCATATTATAATGGAAGTTGATTGGTCTCAACTGAAGCCAGAATAAAAGCAATCTATAAGATGCTAGATCCATATTTGTGGGAATTGATTGTCACATGTTTCAACAATATCCACCTCGACAACAATTTACCCATACATTTCCCATTTTTTATTCATCACGTTTTGTACAAGCCAAGAGAAGCCAAGAACTACCACAGCTTCTCCAAAGTGATTGGTTTTGTGAACATGTCTGCACAATCCTTTTGAGTGCAGACCTTTTCAAAAACCACTCTAGCTTTATCAATAACATGTCTTACAAAATAGTATTTTACAGAAATATGTTTCTTCTAACTATGATAAGCTACATTTTTAGCCAAATAAATAGCACTTTGACTATCAAAAAATACACTTACATTATTTTGTATCCTTCCAAACTCACCCAAAAAACTAGTAAACTAGCTTGCCTCTTTTCAAGCATGTGAAGCAAATATATGCTCTACTTTCGTAATGGATAAATCAACAATGTTTTGAAGCTATATGACATCTAACTAATAAGACCACCTGCAAGAGTAAAGACATATCTAGAACTGGATCTTCTTTTGTCCAAGTCACCTGCAAAATCTAAATTGACATAACCACATACTACATCACTTGAACCATTAAAGGTGATACAATAATTACATGTTCCTATGAGAAACTGAAGCACCTATTTCACTGTTTCCTAATGCTCTTTACCTGGATTTTCCATGTAACTCGTGACAACTCCAAGTGCATGTGAAATGTCTCATCTATTATAGACCATCAAATACATCAAACTTCCTGTTGCATTAACATATGAGACATGAGATATAATCTCCTTTTCTTCATTATTACTAGGACACAAACTCGGAAGAGATCTTAAATTGTGAAGCTAAAGGGATATTTATTGGTTTCACATTATTCATGCTGAACTCTGAAGTATTTTCTCCACAAACTTCTGTTGTGATAACCACAACTTACCATTTTCCCCATCTTTGTGCATCTCCATGCCCAATATTTTGCTTGTTGTTCCAAGATCCTTCATATCGAATGTCTCATCCAACTGATACTTTAACATGCTGATTTCAACCATGATTTTTCTTGATACAAGCATATTGTCAACATACAAAACCAAAATAGTTAATATGCAATTTTTCAAATTTTTAAAGTAAACACAATGATCAGCTCACTCCTGGTAAAATCTCAGCTCCCCGTGAAGGAATCAAACCTCTTGTAACGTTTCCTGGGAAATTCCTTCATTCCATGCAATGATTTCAAGGGTTTGCAAAGAAACCTTCTTTTGCAGTTCTAAGCAAACCCTTTTGGTTGTTCCATATAGATATCATCATCTAAATCTCCATGTAGAAATGCATTTTTAACATCTAGCTTCTCCAACACAAGATTAAATAAAGAAACTAGTGCTAAGACTATTCGAATAGAAACAAGTTTAATGATTGGTGACAATATTTCATGGAGTTCAATACCTTCCTTTTGAGAATATCCTTTTTCTACCAGTCTTTCTTTATATTTATCATCCTTATCATCATCACCTTTCTTCAGCTTATAGACCCACTTGCAATCGACAAATTTCCTATCATTTGGAAGTTCTACCAGGTGCCATGTTTTGTTGTTTGTGAAGGCATCCATTTCTTCCTTCATAGCTAGTTTCCATTTAGCACTTTCAGATACCTTCATTTCCTTTTGATAACAAATAGGTTCCATGTCAATAAAAAGCAGAGCAATAGATGACGCATATTCTTCATACCTTTTAGGAAAAATTTTGACATGTGTATATTTGCCCAAGGTTTGTTGTTGTACTTCCTCAGTTTCCTGGGAATTTTTTGTAACCTCATGTTCTGCAAGAGGTTCCTCATGAACATATTCATGGTCCTCCTCACCTATAGATGAATGGCTATGCAACTGAATTCGCTGAATCTGTGGTACTTCTTCCTGCTTCATTTCACCATCTACTACATTTGATTGAATGAGTGACAAATCATCAAATACAACAACTCAGTTAATGATGATCTTGTGGGTGATAGGATCCCACATTCTATATATCCCTTAATTCTATCACCATAACAAAGCTATATATATTTTATTTCAGATCTAGCTTAGAACATTGATTCTTTGGAATAAGCACCACAACCAAAAATCTTAAGATTTGAGTAATGACAGGGGTGTCCTGTCCATACCTCTTCTAGAATCTTACAGTCTATTGTGATTAATGGTGATCGATATACTAGATAGCATATTATAAGAGATACTTCTCCCCGCAACTCCTCTGCAACTTGGAATTATTGAGCATACACCTTGCCCTCTCTAGAAGAGTCATATTCATGCGTTCAACAACACCATTTTGCTAAGGAGTATAAACCGTGGTTTTATTTTTTTCGATCGCCTAAATTGCTTAAAAGCATTAAATAAATGATCTTTTCTTTTCAATAAGTAAATACATACCTTTCTATAGTAATCATCTATAATTGTTACAAAATATGATGATCCTCCAAAACAAACAATAGGGGCTAGTCCCCACAAATTTGAATGGATGTAATCTAGAACACCTTTACTTACATGCTTTCTTGTTTTAAATTTATGTCTAGACTGTTTACCAAATAGATAATGTTTGCAGAACTTTAAATTAAGAGATTTTAAGTTAGGAAGCAAATTACATTCTGCAAGTAACTTAAGTCCATTCTCGCTCATATGGCCTAGACGTTGGTGACATAAATGAGAAGAGTCTCCTACATCTTTAGATACTAAAACTGCATGACATTCCTTTGTACTTCCATCCTGCTTATAAAGGTTTCCGATTCAGTTTCCTTCATGACATCTAAGATACCCTAGACACCTTCATGAGTCCACCTTGAACTACAAACTTGTAGCCAACATAATCTAGAACTCCTATAGATATTAAGTTCTTTTTAAGTTTGGGAACATGCCTCACCTCTATTAGCATTCTCACATTACCATCATACATTTTAACCTTGATATTACGAATCCCAACTATCCTACAAGAAATATCATTTCCCATAAAAGCTATACCATTGTTAATGGACTACTAGTTTGAGAATCGGTTCTTGTAAAGACACATATGGTGGGAGGAACCATAATCTAACAATCGATCATGATGGTATTCTAAAACATTAGAAAGACATAATACCTCATTGACCATACCTGATTTTATTTATGTTGTGTTTGCTTCCTTTCTGGAGTCTTTTTTGGATGCTTGTCTTTTCTAGTATTCCTTCTTCAGATGGCTTGATTTATTATAGTACCAAGACTTCATCTTGCCCTTCTTAGCTCTTGATTTAAATCAAGATGCACCTCTCAAACACTGCCCTCATTCCCTAGATCGACCTCTAGACACCATTTTTGTTGTTGTCGAGGTTTCTGAACTGTTCTTTTTTTGCAACTCTTCACTTAACAATGCTCCAACAACACTATCATAATCAGAAGTTTATGTATTACTAAACCCCATAGAAGTGATTAGATGATCCCAAGATTTAGGAAGAGGGCTACTTCAAAAGGCTATTCCAACCCAAGGCAGTAGGGATGAGTATAATATTCACTAAGTAAGGCTGAGTTTAAGGAAGTTCCCAATAGGTCATATGCNAAATTGGCCCCTCACACTGTGAACTCTTTATCCCTCTGGTCTCTCCTATACGGCGGCATATTCAGTATTCTATTCGTGCCTACTTGGTTGGTTAACTTCACTATCTCCATTTTCTGGTGGGAACTTGGCTCCTCAATCAACAACCTACCCTCCCTGAAGAGCTCTAGTACCTTCTCTCTGAGAGGTTTCTGGTCTAAAACCGAGAGGGCTACTTCAAAAGGCTATTCCAACCCAAGGCAGTAGGGATGAGTATAATATTCACTAAGTAAGGCTGAGTTTAAGGAAGTTCCCAATAGGTCATATGCATAGGTTGTTACCATTATTGTGGACTTCAAAAAAGGCAGTCTCTCCGTATGGCCTTACTCCAAAGGTAGTAATTCCCCACAATAGAATACCCGGTATTTGGCAATAGAATCCCACCAGGCAAGAAGTTTGGACTTATGATTCTTTTATTTATCTATTCCCTCCCAACCGGAGTTGCTCGACCAAAGGGAGAGGGATATCATTTTGTTTTCTATTCAAATCTCCTCTTTTGGGGGGACGATGAGTATCCTCTCATGACATTTCC
>LPNX011225180.1:6154-123332 GCA_001517045.1 Pseudotsuga menziesii
TACAGAGAGAGAACTGAGAGGGAAGATATATATAGAGAGAAGATCAGAGATCTAGGAGAAACTTTGCGATGCAAGAGCAGAGCAACAAACTGTGCCAACTTCCCTCAAAAGATATAATAGAAGCACAGTTTGGTGGACGTAGCTCCCAGCCCGGGGGTGAACCACGTTAAACCTGCGTGTTATGTGTTGAATGGATGTGATTGTATTTGCTTATTGTTGCTAGTATTATGCATGTAATGATAGTAGCAGTAGACGAATGTATGTGTTGTTCCGTTCATAATATTGCAAAAGATTAAGGATAGATCGAAGTATTGCAGTAGGTTGTTTAAGGATTATTTCACGTCTGTCACTAATTACCAGTTATTCATAATAGACTCCTGAAAAGCAGAGTATCGCACATTGGCGCAATCAACGTTAAGAGCGTAAAGTCGTAGTGGTAAGGTATCGCGGGGAAGCGATATCGCATCGGCAGAGGAGCTGCGATGCGAGATGCTGCGAGCTGAGGGCTTAGCATTGAGGAAAGGATAGGTGTTCCGCGGTGCGCAGAGAAGTGGTAAGGAGTGGGAAGCAGCGAGTAAGTGGAAGTTGTGCGACGCGAGAGGAATCCGAACAGCCGGTGCGAGGTTGAGCATCGCTCGGGTGAAAGTGCCGCGAGTAGAAGGGGACGTGCGATGCACAGAGCTAGTTGACTTAGTGGCGCATAGGATAAAAGGGGAAAGAAGTAGGATGAACATAACCTGGTCCAAGACACTTGAGTCTTGGCCAACCCATTAGATTCACTTCGGGTGAGACTTCAGATCGCTTTGCGGTCTGTTGCCGAAAGGGCCAGTGAGTTTGGGGTATTGTTGATTAATTATAGTAAACCCGGGTCTGCCCATGCAATCAACACTTGGTTTTGGAAACCTTGAACGAGGGCCAAAATAGCTCCAAATCTCATAAAAATGGGTGTCCATTCTTGTCTCTCAAATTGGTATCTAAATTTACTTTAAAATTTCAAAAGTGCATATTTTCAACCTTCATTCGACGGACCTTGAATGAGGGACAAAATAGCTCCAAATTGCATAAAATAGATGTCCATGCTTATGTCTCAACTGGGTAGCTAAATCCACTTTCAAAAATAAATTCCTAGAAAGTCGACAAAATTGCATCTTTTTAACCTTGTTTAACCAACCTTGAACGAGGGACAAAATAGCTCCAAATCTCATAAAAATAGGTGTCCATGATTATCTCTCAAAAGGGTATCTAAATCTACTTTAAATTTTCAATTACAATAATGTCAATAAAAGTGCATATTTTCAACCTTGGTTTAACCAACCTTGAGCGCGGGACAAAATAACTCCAAATCTCATAAAAATAGGTGTCTATGCTTATCTCTCAAATGGGTACCTAGATCCACTGTCAAATTTCAATTCAGAGAATGTCGACAAAAGTGCATATTTCCAACCTTGGTTTGACCAAAACTAAATCCACTTTCAAAACTCAATAACTCCAAAATAACTCCAAATATAAGAACTCCAAAATATAATAAAAATAACTATGAATATAATAAAAATGGGTGTCCATGCTTATCTCTCAAATGGGTATCTAAATCTACTTTAAAATTTCAATTCTGTTAGAGGAATTTTGGGGTCTAAAATGGGCCTCTTAAGGAAAATAATAAAATAATAGTTAAAATAATAAAATAATGGTTAAAATAATAAAATAATATTAATTAATTTTGGAGGAAGAAAGAAAAAAACTACTTTTTGTGTTCGTATTTTCGACATATCTCCCTGTGTTTTTACTCAAATTTCGATCGAGAGAGCTTGTTGGATGCGGAATTTGATTCCGCATCCAACGAGTACCCACACTGCATACTTTTGATGGACCCTGCTACCCCAAAAATAAGAAATACCTGAAAAAAACGTGATGATGACATCATCATCACATTTTTTCAGGTATTTCTTGTTTTTGGGTGTCATCATCACATTTTTTCAGGTATTTCTTGTTTTTGGGGTATCAGGGTCCATCAAAAGTATGCAGTGTGGGTACTCGTTGGATGCAGAATCAAATTCCGCATCCAACGAGCTCTCCCGATCGAAATTTGAGTAAAAACACAATGAGATATGTCGAAAATACGAACAAAAAAAGTAGTTTTTTTTAATGACAAATATGCCAATTCAACCATTATGGTTGACTTATTTTATTGAAATTCTATTGGTTCTTGAATTCCAACTCACAAAAACTTATTTTGGCACGTTTTCTTATAAGGCCCATTTTAGACCCCAAATTTCCTCTAATGGAAAGTCGATAAAAGTCCATATTTTCAACATTAGTTTGACAAAACTTGAATGAGTGCCAAAATAGCTTCAAATCTCATAAAAATAAGTATACATGCTTATCACTCAAATGAATACCTAAATCCACTTTCAAAACTCAATTCTGAAAAAATCGACAAAAGTACATATTTTCAACCTTGGTTTGACCAACCTTGAATGAGGGCCAAACTAGATCCAAATATCATAAAAATACATGTCCATGCTTATCTCTCAAATGGGTACCTAAATCCACTTTCAAAACTCAATTTCAAGAAAGTCGAAAAAAGTGCATATTTTCAAGCTTGGTTTTACCAACCTTGAATGAGGGCCAAAATAGCTCCAAATATCGTAAAAATAGGTGTCCATGCTTATCCCTAAAATGAGTATCTAAATCTAATTTAAAATTCAATTCTAAAAAAGTAAAAAATGGTGCATATTTTCCACCTTGGTTGACTAACCTTGAATGAGGGACAAAATAGCTCCAAATCTCATAAAAACGGGTGTCCATGCTTATCTATCAAATGGGTACCTAAATCCGCTTTCAAAACACAATTCCGAGAAAGTTGAAAAAAGCTGCATATTTTTATCCTTGATTTGACCAACCTTGAATGAAGGCCAAAATAGTTCCAAATATCATAAAAATAGGTGTCCATTCTTATCTCTCAAATGGTCACCTAAATCCACTTTCAAAACTCAATTCCAAGAAACTCGACAAAAGTGCATATTTTCAACATTGGTTTGGCCAACCTTGAACAAGGTCTAAATAGCTCTAAATCTCATAAAAATAGGTGTCCATGCTTATCTCTAAAATGGGTATCTAAATTTTCTTTAAAATTTCAATTATGAGAAAGTCGACAAAAGTTGTTATTTTCAACCTTGGTCTGACCAACCTTGAGCGAGAGCCAAAATCACTCCAAAACTCATCAAAATAGGAGTCCATCATTATCTCTCAAATGGGTACGTAAAGGCACTTCCAAAACTCAATTATGAGAAATTCAACAAAAGTACATATTTTCAACCTGGTTTTGACCAACCTTGAAGGAGGGCCAAAATAGATACAAATCTCATAAAAATAGGTGTCCATGCTTATCTCTCAAATGGGTACCTAAATCCACTTTCAAAAGTTAATTCTGATAATATCGACAAAAGTGCATATTTTCAACCTTGGTTTGACCAACCTTCAACGAGGGCCAAAATAGCTTCAAATCTCATAAAAATAGGTGTCCATTCTTATCTATTATAAGGGTAACTAAATCTACTTTAAGATTTCAATTCATAGAAAGTCAACAGAGTGCATATTTTCAACCTTGGTTTGACCAACCTTGAATGAGGGACAAAATAGCTCCAAGTGTCATAAAAATACGTGTCCATGCTTATTTCTCAAACATGTAATGCAATTTCAAATTTCAATTATGAGAATGTCGAAAAATGTGCATAATTTCAACCTTGGTTTGACCAACCTTGAATGAGGGACAAAATAGATCCAAATCTCATAAAAATAGGTGTGCATGATTATCTCTTAAATGGGTACCTAAATCCACTTTCAAAAATCAATTCTGAGAAAGTCGAAAAAAGTACTTCTTACAAACCTTAGTTTAACCAACCTTGAATGAGGGCCAAAATAGCTCCAAATCTCATAACAATAGGTGTCCATGCTTATCTCTCAAATGGGTATCTAATTCTACATTAAATTTCATTTTCCGAAAAAGTCGACAAAAGTGCATATTTTCCACCTTGGTTTTACCAAAATTGAATGAGGGACCAAATAGATCCAAATCTCATAAAAATAGGTGACCATGCTTATCTCTCAAATGGGTACATAAATCCACTTTAAAAATTCAATTGCGAGAAAGTAAGTCCACAAAAGTGGATATTTTCAACCTTGGTTTGACCAACTTTTAATGAGGGCCAAAATAGCCCCAAATCGCATAAAAATAAGTGTCCATGCTTATCTTTCAAATGGGTACTTAAATCCACTTTCAAAATTCGATTGAGAGAAAGACAAGAAAATTGCTATTTTTAACCTTGGTTAGACCAACCTTGAACAAGGGCCAAAATTGCTCCAAATCTCATAAAAATAGGCACCCATGCTTATCTTTCAAATGGGTACCTAAATCCACTTCCAAAACTCAATTCCGAGAAAATTGACAAAAGTGCATATTTTTAACCTTGGTTTGACCAACCTTGAATGAGAACCAACATAGCTCCAAATATCATAAAAATAGGTGTCTATGCTTATTTCTCAAATGGATACCTAAATCTACTTTGAAAATTCAATTCTAAGAAAGTCGATTTTTTTTTATCTTTTCATCCTTGGTTTGACCAAGCTCGAATGAGGGCAAAAATAGCTCCAAATATCATAAAAAATAGGTGTCCATGCTTATATCTCAAATAGGTATCTAAATCTACCTTAAAATTTCAATTCTGAGAAAGTCAACAAAAGTGCATATTTTCAACCTTGGTTTAATAAACATTGAATGAGGACAAAAATAACTCCAAATCTCATTAAAATAAGTGTTCATGCTTATCTCTCAAATGGTTACATAAATCCACAGTCAAAATTCAATTTCGAGAAAGTCCACAAAAGTGCATATTTTCAACCTTGGTTTGACCAACCTTGAATGATGGCCAAAATAGCTACAAATCTCATAAAAATAGGTGTCCATGCTTATCTCTCAAATGGGTAAATAAATCCACTTTCAAAACTCAAATGTGAAAAAGTCCACAAAAGTGCATATTTTCAACCTTGGTTTGACCAACCTTGAATGAGGGGCAAAATAGCTCCAAATATCATAAAACTAGGTGTCCATGCTTATTTCTCAAATGGGTTATTCAATCCACTTTCAAAAATCAATTGCGAGAAAGTCGACAAAAGTGCATATTTTCAAATGGGTATCTAAATCCACTTTCAAATATGAGTTCCGAGAAAGTTGAAAAAAGTGCATCTTTTCAACCTTGGTTTGAACAACCTTGAACGAGGTCCTCAATAGATCCAAATCTCATAAAATAGATGCACATGCTTATCTCTCAAATGGGTACCTAAATCCACTTTCAAAACTCAATTCTGAAAAGTCGAAAAAACTGCATCTTTTCAACCTTGGTTTGACCAACCTTGAACGCAGGCAAAAATAACTCCAAATATCATAAAAAGAGGTGTCCATGCTTATTTCTCAAATGGGTATCTAAATCTACTTTAATATTTCTATTATGAGAATCAACAAAAGTGCATATTTTCAACCTTGGTCTGACCAACCTTGAAATAGGGCCAAAATAGCTCTAAATCTCATAAAAATAGGTGTCCATGGTTATGTCTCAAATGGGTACACCAATCCACTTTCAAAACTCATTTCCGATAAAGTCGACAAAAGTGCATATTTTCAACCTTGGTTTGACCAACCTTGAACGAGGGCCAAAATATCTTCAATTCTCCTAAACATAGGTGTCCCTGTTTATCTCTCAAATGGGTACCGAAATCCACTTTCAAAACTCAATTCTGAGAAAGATGAAAAAAGTGCATCTTTTCAACCTTGGGTTGAACAACCTTGAATGAGGGTCAAAAGAGCTCCAAATATCTACAAAATAGGTGTCCATGCTTATCTCTCAAATGGGTATCTAAATCTACTTTAAAATTTCGATTCTGAGAAAGTCGACAAAAGTGCATATTTTTAACCTTATTTGACCAACCTTGAAAGAGGGCCAAAATAGATCAAAATCTCATAAAAATAAGTGTCCATGCTTATCTCTCAAATGGGCACCTAAATCCACTTTCAAAACTCAATTCCGAGAAAGTTGACAAATGTGCATATTTTCAACCTTGGTTTGACCAACCTTTAATGAGGGCCAAAATAGCTTCAAATATCATAAAACTAGGTGTCCATGCTTATTTGATCTCAAATGGGTACCTAAATCCACTTTCAAAACTAAATTTTGAGAAAGTCAACAAAAGTGCATCTTTTCAATCTTGGTTTGACCAACCTTGAACGAGGGCCAAAATAGCTCCAAATCTCATAAAAATAGATGTCCATGCTTATCTCTTAAATAGTTATCTAAATCTACTTTAAAATTTCAATTCCCAGAAAGTCGACAAAAGTGCATATTTTCAACTTTGGTTTAACCAACCTTGAACGATGGCCAAAGTAGCTCCAAATCTCATAAAAATAGGTGTGTATGCTTTTCTATCAAAGGGGTACCTAAATCCACATTCAAAACTCAATTCTGAGAAAGTAAAAAAAGTGGATAGTTTCAACCTTGGTTTAACCAACCTTTAACGAGGGCCAAAATAGCTCAAAATATCATAAAAATAGGTATCCATGCTTATCTCGTAAATGGATATCTATATCTACTTTAAAATTTAGATTTCGAGAAAGTCGACAAAGGTGAATATTTTCAACCTTGGTTTGACCAACCTTGAACAAGGGACAAAATAGCTCCAAATATCATAAAAATAGGTGTCCATTCTTATCTCTCAAATGGGTGTTGAGAAAATAGTTGTCATTGATGTCAAAGGTGTTTATGAATAACAAAGGAATAACCAGTAGGTATGGTAGCAGGATTTCATGAATGAAATATGTTTAGAATAACCTGGTTGCAGTGTTTTGGATCAGTGATCGATCAGTGCAAGGATCGATGATAACCAAGGATTAAGTGTGTGTAGGTATGGACGGTCAAGATCATGATTGAAATAGATCTACAAATGAAGATCTATTTCACAAAATGAAGTTGCGATCGATATACACAATATCCCCAGAAACCAACCGATCATACACTTGAAGATCGTATGTAGGATATTGAAGGTTGACAAAAGGTCAACGACTTATATGGATTTCGTTGTTTTAATAGCAAGGAGGTTAAAGAAAGAGTTGGGCTGTGAAATTGGGAAGTGGTCATTGCAAAGGGGATCGAGATTGATGAAGGAGATTGATCACCAAAACAGATCAACAATTGTCACCTATTCCGCTGGGAGAACTAGCATGGATTAATAAAATACTGATGTGCATGAAATTTGAATAAAATATGCCTTATGATATTTGGGGTCCACCATCGATCTAGATCTGATGATGCTCACATATTTCGTAGATTTAGCTAGTAAGCTAGTTAACGTTCTGGATGAGAGAGAAATTCCATTTGAAATGAAAAATTGGATGATTAGGATTGAATCCGCAAGGAAATATAAGATGAGGAATTATTTCTGCACAAAGAAAAGTGAAGGTATGCAATCCACATTGGATCGTAGATCGATAGTCATTATTGAACCCGCAAAATATTCATTGGTTCAGAAGAAAGGTGGAAAGAGGATGGAGTAAATCGAAAGGCATAGAATCATGAAGATACATTGGGAAAATTCATAGTTCCACTATGCAAAGTATAGAATATCGATGGTCTAGAAAACATACACATGAGATCAACGGTGTAGAAAGGTGTCCGTTAGAGGAAAGAGGAATGCAGAGAGCAGAAGTCAGATAATTGTGAAAGAAATGGTTGAGTTTACAAGAACTCACATTCAGCAACCCATGATCTAGGAGATCGACGGTCAGGAAAACGTCTGCAAAATATTGACGACAAGTGCAGATGCACAAGTAAAAGTGTGTAATGATTTGTGTGGAAAGAAAACTGTGAAAATTGTGAAAAGACATTTTTGAAAAGTCACAAACCTAGATTCTACAATCTGCATATTATCTCACATAAATGGTCACAGAAGATCCCACAAGAGATCAATGGTGCGAAATGGTTTTTGCAAAAAGACAACTACGGAAAGATGATTACGGAAATTTAAGTGTGGAAAGACTTTGAAAAATGTCATAGATCTGAAAATCCACATTCTTCATCCTATCTTAGATATACATTCATGGAATAGCCCGAAATAAAATCAATGGCATAGATTGATTGCAGAAATGGATATTGCGGAAGGTCATGATTGGAAGACTAAACAGTAAATCGATTAACAGGGAATTAGTTTAGTTGTTTTGAAGAGGCACGATTGAAGAATGAAATGGTGCATCGGTGAAGAGATGCATCCGCAAGAAATGTGAAGGTATTTATTAACAGAATGATTGAAGGAAATAATTTGTCTCTATGATTATGAGTGATAGAGTCCAAAAGTGAATGAATTTCTATAAGCAAACTGGTAGAATTCAGTCTAGGGTGGAAGGGTAGCTCTAGGGCATGCTATAAGTCTGCAAATGGTGTTGTATCATCCTTGTCTATTGTATTAGACAGAAAAAAAGGGTGTTATAGCATCCTTGTCTGTTGTGGCAGGAAAAAACCCAGGGTGTTGGAGAATCCTTGTCTATTGTAGCATGCAGAAACTCAGGGTGTTGTTGCATCCTTTTTGTAGCAAGTAAATAAATCTATTTTGTAAATTCATCTTATTAATGATTTTTAATTGGTGGTTTTCTCTTTGAATTTTCCATGATAAAACTTGTGTCTTAACCTGTTTGATTCATTGTGTGTTTTGTTATTTTGGAAGAAAACTAAAATACTGATTCACCCCCCCCCCCACCTCTCAGTATTGTGGGATAGTCCAACAATTGGTATAAGAGCAGGTTCCTTCACTACATTTTAACCACTAGAAGGTAGATCCTATTTAAAAAACACTATGGATCAACAAGAAGGTTTAGCCACCAACAGACCTCTATTATTCACAAGAGAAAACTATGCATACTGGAGTGTGAGAATGAAGTGCTATCTGGTGTCCCTTGGATGGAAGGTTTGGGAAGAAACCCAAAATGGGTATAAAATAGAAGACCAATTACCAATAGATAGTGTGGAACTAGCCCAATATGAAGGTAATTCCAAATCCCTTAATGCAATCCTGAGTGGATTGGCAAACTTTGTATTTACAAAATTTATCCAATAAAAGACATCCAAACAAGCATGGGATAAGTTAAAAATTATCTATGAGGTGGAATCTAAAGTAAAACAATCTAAGATTCAGACATACAGAGGGAAGTTTAAGAGCCTTAAAATGAAAGAAGAATAAAATATTGGGGAATACCTTCTAAGAGTAGATGAGGTTGTAAATGCTATTAGAGGTCTTGGAGGAAAATTAAAAGAAAAAGAAGTGGTTAGCAAGGTACTAAGATCATTGCCAATGAAGTATGACTCAAAAGTATCCACCCTAGAAGAACAATATGAACTTAATGATGTGACAATAGATGAAATACATGGAATCCTCGCTGCATATGAGATGAGAACGGGACTAAATGAATCCTCAAGAAAATAAGCATCATTTAAAGCCTTATCCAAAAACTAATCAAAGAACCTAGATGATGAGGAACCTCTTTTTATTAAAAAAACTTGAGAAGGGTACTCAAAAATATAAAGGAAAATTACCCCTAAAATGTTTTGACTATGGAAGAATTGGAAATTTTTCTTCAAAATGTACTTACCCTAAACAAGATGACAGTGAGGTGAGAGAAACCTCAAAATTCAAAAAGGGTAAAACAAGAAACAAGAAGAATTCCTATGATAAAAAAAAAATTGTCTACACCATTGAAGATAGTGAAGATGCATATACAAGTGAATATGAAGAAACGGAAATTCTATTCATGGTTATACATACTCAAACTTCAAATAGTGACTCAAATGTAGAAGGGGAAATAGAATTAAGAGCTGAACTTGTTAGCGCTCTTGAAGAACTTGAGAAATGCAGGAAAATGCACAAACAATCAATTCATATAATTAATGAGCTGGAATATCAAATTCTAGATGCCAAAAGGATTGAGGAGGACCTAAAACTACAACTCAAAATACGAATAAAAGAATCTAAGAGACTTGAAAAAGAGATCATACAATTTAAGAAAAAGCTTGATGAAGGATATATCAAAACAAAGACTGAGAATAGCTCAAGGATTCTATATGACATCTTGAATAGCCAAAGAGCATCAAGTGATAGATCTAGCTTGGATTTTAACAAAGAAAAGAAACTAGAATCTTTCCCTTTCACTAATCAAGAAGGAAACAAGAAAAGCTATGCTAAAGCACTAAAGAGTCCAGTTAAAAAGGAAGATAGTAAGAAAGTTTCCCTAAAGTCCAAAGATAAAAATAGAAATAATATGGTGCCTAAGAGACCAAATAGATATCTGTAGATATTTTCAGGTCACTATTACTCTTGTAATAACTTTGGTCATAATGCCTTTAATTGTAGAGCTTATGGGAAGGTTCCCCAATACAATAATAAGTCATCAAGTAATAAACCAAAAGAAAATCATAACCTTTTTACACTTCTTCAAAAATATGGCATAGAGTGTTACAAATGTAATAACCATGGACATATGGCAAGATATTGTAAACTGATGAATACTACAAGGAAGATTGTAGCAATTAAGTCTCAAGACACAAAATAGAAGAAGTATTGGATGGAAAAGGAAGAAAAGGAAAGTTCCATGATTTCCCTATGTGCAACAGAAAACCAAAACCTATGGCACTTGGACAGTGGGTTTTCAAAACATATGACCAGTGACCCAAAAAAAATCATAACACTAAAATATAATAAGGGTAAAGTCACTTTTGGAAACAATTTGTCTTCCAAGATAATTGGCAAAGGAACAGTCGTTGTCAATAACAAGATCAAAGTAGAAAATGTATTACTAGTAGAAAATATCAAACCTAATCTCGTCGGTGTAAGTCTAACATTTGATCAAGGGCACATATGTATTTTTGATGTGGAGAAATGTGAGATCAGGAAAAAGGACTCAGGAAGAGTTGTTGGCCTTCTTATAATAAATTCAAACAAGGCATACATTCTAGAGAATAAAAATAAATGTTACTTAAGTATGGTTGATGAAAGTTGGTTATGGCACAGGAGGATGGGACATTTAAATTTTGACAATATTGTCAAAATAACTAAGAAGGAAGTTGTAAGAGACTTGCCTAAAATTTTAAAACCCCTAAACTGAGTTTGTAGACATTGTCAACATGGGAAGAAAACTAGAGCTAGTTTTAAAACCAAAGAACATATGACCTCACATCCTCTGGCACATAGATCTGTGGACCAACGACAACTAAAATCTTGTAGGGGGGAATATTATTTCATGTTTCTCATTGATGATTACAGAAGGATGACTTGGGTTACATTTCTCAAACAAAATTCAGAAGCCTTTGAGAAGTTCAAAATCTTCAAGGAAATGGGTGAAAATCATATACATATGAAGATCAAATGACTTAGATCAGATAATGGGGAAGAGCTTACTTCAAATGAGTTCGATGATTTTTTGAGAAACCTAGAATCAAGAGATAATTTTCAACTACAAAGACTTATCAGCAGAATGGTGTGGCTGAAATGAAGAATAGAACAGTCCAAGAAGCTGCTAGAACAATGCTTAATGAAGAAAAGTTGTTAGATGCATATTGGAAAGAAGTAGCATACACAACCATCTATATACTTAATAGAGGACAACTCAGAGTGAATAAGGACAAGAACCCTTATGAACTATGGTATGGAATACCAACCTTAGTCAAATACTTCAAAGTATTTGGCAGTAAGTGTTACAATAAAATCAATGAGGATGATCTTGGAAAGTTTGAGTCTAGGACTGATTAAGGAATATTTCTAGGATATTCATCCTCCAAAAAGGAATATAGATATTTTAATAAAAGGTTACATTATATTGTAGAAAGTGCAGATGTAAGAATAGATGATATAAAACCAAGAAGTCATGGCAGTCCTGAAAATACAAATAATGAAGACTTACAAGAGGACAAGAGCACTCATGATGAAGAATAAGGAATAGAGAAGGAATATACACCAAAAAGTGAAGAAAAATCCCCAAGACATGATACAAAAGTTCCATATAGAAGGATACAGAAGAATCATCTGGAGACACACATCATAGGTGATAAAAATGATGGAGTTAGTAGAAGAAGAAAACTATCATTTAATGAACAAGCCCTACTCTCAATAGTGGAACCTAAAAATTTTACAGAATCCAAAAATATCAATGAATGGATCAAAGCCATGAATGAAGAACTAGATAAGATTGAGAAAAACGAGACCTGGGAACTTGTCCCAAGACCTAAAGATAAGAATGTTATAGGGACCAAATGGATTTTAAAGAACAAATTCAATCAGGATGGTCAAGTGATAAGGAAAAATGCAATATTAGTATGTAAAGGGTATGCTCAGGTAGAAGGGATTGATTTTGAAGAAAATTATTCCCCTGTGGCAAGACTTGAAGCAATCAGAATGTTTCTAGCACTCTCAAGCCATAAAAAATTTAAATCATATCAAATGGATGTCAATTCTACATTTTTGAATGGAAAGATAGAAGAAGAGCTTTATATTGAACAACCTGAAGGTTTCCTATTATCAAAAAATAGAGACTATGTTTCCAAACTGAAAAAGGAACTCTATGGTATCAAACAAGTTCCAAGGGCCTATTTTTCAAGGCTGGACAACTACTTAAAACAACGAGGATTTAAGAGAGGTTCCACTAAAAGTAATCTCTACTTAAAAATCAAAGTCGTGAATATGATCACTGTTGTTGTTTAGTACATGACATCATATTTGGAAGTAACTTGCAAATACTAAGAGTAAAATTTTCTTCTGAAATGAAGAAGGAATTCAAAATTTCAATGTTGGGGGAAGTAACATTTTTCTTAGGGTTACAATTTTATAAAACAGACAAAGGAATATTTATCTCTCAAACTAAGTACATCAAAGACATGCTTGAAAAATTTAAGATGGAAGACTCCAAACCTATTAGTACTCCTATGATCACACGTTGTAAGTTAAGTAAGGATGATGAGTCCTTGAAAGTGGATCATACCATGTATAGATTCATGATAGAAACTTGTTGTATGTGGTAGCTGCAGGACCATATGTGATGCAAGATGCAATTTTGGTTTCTAGGTTCCAATAAAGCCCCAAAGAAACGCATGTAACTGGAGTAAAATGAATTTTCAAATATTTGAAAGGTACTATGGAGTATGGGTTATGGTACCCAAAGAGTCAAGACTTTATTTTAAAATAATTTACTGATGCAGATTGGGAAGGAAGTGTGGATGATCAAAAAAGTACCAGTGGAGCATGATTCTTCTTAGGATATTGTTTGGTTTCATGGTTAAGTAAAAAACAATCTTCCATTTCACTCTCCACGGTAGAGGTCGAATATATTGTTGTTGTGTCATCCTGTACCCAGGTCATTTGGATGAAGCAGAAACTAGGAAACTTACTTATGAATTATGAGCACCAAATAATAATAAATTGTGATAATATCAGTGCCATAAATAAGTAAAACAACCCTGTCATGCAATCTAGGACAAAACACATACCAATAAAATATCATTTCCTAAGAGAACAAGTGTCCCAAAAGGTTGTCAAATTGGAGTATGTTGACACAGAAGAACATGTTGCTGACATTTTTATGAAGCCACTACCTAAGGAAGCCTTTGATAAATCACAATTAATTCCCTTACAAAAATTGTATAGGAGAAATCACAATCTCAAAGGGAGATATGATGGCAGGGGGAGTTGTCAGAAAGAAGAAAGATAGGAAATACTCAATAGCATAACATGTCATCCTTTGGTATTATTTTCAAAGTGGAGAATATTCATATGTTTCCATCAATGTTAAAGGGGGAGATTGTTGAGAATATAGTTTTCATTGATGTCAAAGGTGTTCACAGATGACAAATGAATAACCAGTAGATAGGGTAGCAGGATTTCATGAATGAAATAAGTTTAGAATAACCTTGTAGCAGGGTTCAAAATCAGAGATCGATCATTGTAAGCATCAAGATAACCACAGATTAAGTGTGTGTAGGTATGGATGGTCGATATCATGACTGAAATAGATCTACAACTGAACATCAATTTCAAAAACTGAAGTTTCAACCAAGATAAAGAATATCCTCAAAAACCAATTGATCATACACTTGAAGACCATATGGAGGAGACTGGAGATTGACAGAATATCAACGACTAATATGGATTTCACTATTTTAATAGAAAGGCGGTTAACGAAAGAGTTGGGATGCAAAGGGGATCAATATCGATGAAGGAGATTTATCACCAAAATAGATCAATTATTTTCATCTATTCTGCTAGGAGAACTTAATAATTTATTACAATGGTCTAGGGACTGAAAACACTGTCTCACAAAGAATTTAGACAATTAAGCATAAAATTGGAAAAATAGTGCTGCAATGGGAGTAGCAGCTCTGTATAACCAAATGAATAATGAATAATAAAATACAATGATCATGCAATATGCATGAATTCCAAGACAATTTGAATTTCCAAGGAGGTCATTCGAATTGAATGAGTGGGTGTAGCTTAATTGAATGTAAGCCACAGTAAACACACTAGTTAACCAACTGATCAAGTGTCGATTAACTCAACTGAGTCATAACTGAAGTTAGAGTGCAATGAATGATTAATTCTAACTGAAAGTATCTTAGACACATGTCACTGCATGCCAACCAACAAGTGGTAGTGCACCATTAACTCCAATGAACATTGAGGAGGTTAACTAAAGTCAAACTGGCCATTAGAGGTGGTTGGAGGCGTCCCTGTTGACTCCAATTCATTAAATATTAATAAAATAATCAATATAATGAATGGAGGCTCCTTCACCACTCATATTAACTGATTGTAACCATAAGTTATCAATTAGGTGCATTTATGACACTCAGATCGCTCCCAGAGTGCTCCAGTTAGCCTCCCCAAATGAAGGAGAAGGCTTAGTTGGCCTCCTTAACTGAAGGTAGGTGTGGGTGTGCTCATGTTGATGTCATACAGTGCTCCTCTAATACCAATTAAGTCAATAAAACTTAGGATAGTTGTTTAACAAATCCAAATTGACCAAATTAAGTGTGCATGGTGGGAAAATGTCTCCAACACCCCCCTTAAGCTATACTCAAGAGAAGTAGAAACATAAAGTGCATGAAATTCTAGGTCCCCAGCAACTAAGGCCATAGGTCACCTTGTACAATAATGTAACTCAAACAATGCTCAAAAGTAAATCTAAGTGAGGAAAAGAGGGAAAATCAAGTGGGAAAAACCCCCCCTCAAGATGAACACTGAAAGTAGTTTGATCACCCTGATGAACTCACCTCCAATAGTGAATGTAGGAAAGTGAACTTATTTTCTGAAAATCTCTTAGTGAATATATATTCAATCTGCTCATCAGTTGAGAGGTATTGCAGAATGATGGCCCTGTCATGCACTAATTCCCTGATATAGTGCATGTGTATTTCTACATGCTTGGTCCTCTGCCTAGTAACTGGATCTGTGGATATATTAATAGCACTTTTATTGTCACAAAATAGGACATTGAACAAAGTACTACCAAGATAAAACTCTGAAAGAATTCCTTGCAACCAAACAGCTTGGATGCAAGCATTCACCGCTCCTCGGTACTCGGCCTCTGCTGAAGACAATGCTATGGTGACCCACTTTTTGCTAGACCAAAAAATGGGGCCACCACCAAACATGAATACATATATGGAAGTATAATTTTGATGAAGATAATCACCCATCCAATCAAAATCTGCGTAACCAACCAGCTCTAGCTCGGAGTCTTTAGCATAGTGAATGTCATAGATCTCGGTACCCTGAATATACTAGAGGATCCTCTTGGATACCTTCCAATGAATATCATGAGGCTTCTGCATGTATCTTGACATATCATTCATGGCATAATATATATCAGGCTGAGAATGAGTCAAGTAGAGCAAGCTACCTATCAGCTCTCGATAAATAGTGTAGTCCATGGGAGGTGTGCTTTTTCCTTCTTCAAAGCTGATCCCTGAAAGGAAAGGGAATGGATCAGCCTTACATTAAGCCATGTTAAAATTGAATAACAGGTATGATATGTATTTTTACTGAGTTATCATTATCCCATCAAAAAATTTCTCAATTTTGAGCCCAAGAAATTGCTTTAAGAGCCCCAGATCGCTCATTTCAAATGCATTGTGGAGAGCAGTTTTGATGACTTAAATAGAAGTAACTGTGCTACCTGTAATCAGTAAGTCATAAAAATATTTAAAAAATAAATAAAATTACCATCATACTTCTTTATATACAAATTTGGATCTGATTTACACCTTTGGAAGTTTTGCGAGAGAAGGAAGGCATCCATCTTCGAATACCACTCCCTTGGGGCCTGTTTTAACCCGTATAGTGACTTTTTTAGCTTGAAAACCAAATATGGATCAGAAATGTATCCCTCAGGATGCTTAATTTATATCTCCTCATGAATATATCCATGTATAAAGGCATGCTTAACATCCTAATGATGCACTTCCCAATGCTTAGATGCAGAAATTGCCAAAACTAGGCAGATGGAGTCCATTTTTGCAACCGGTGCAAAAGTCTAATGGTAGTCCCCACCTTGGACCTAGGAGAAACCTTTTTCTACCAGCCTTGCCTTGTATTTTCAGGTTCTTTCATCATCATCAACCTTAGTCCAAAACACCCACTTTCATTGAACCAATTTACTCCTCGGAGGAAGAGAAACTAGCTCCCAAGTGGTGTTTTTCTGAAGAGAATTCATCTCTTCATCCATGGCAACTTGCCATCTCAAATCCTTCTGAGAATGGTAGTAATAATTAGGGTCTTAAATTATCATCAAATAAAAATATTCAAAAATCAAATAATCAGGACAAGAGAGCGCAATACCTGCTCTTTGGAAATCAGACCAGGTTCTCCTTGGATCATCCGGATTTCCAATGTTATCTACTGCGGAGGAGAGTGTCTGCTGGGCCCAAGTTGGGTGATGATTTTGTACTTCAGGTTATGATTCAATGTCTAATGTTTTCTGTACACTAATATCATAAATTATAGGATCCAAATTAGGGTCATCACCCCCAATTACCTCATCCAAATATTCAATAGAATAGGAAGAAAATTCAGCAGTTTTCTCCTTCATTAGTTCTACCTCCTGAAGAGGCTCATCAAACTTGACACTCCTTTCAATGATGATATGTTTTGTTTTGATATCCAGAATATTTAAACCTTTTTATTCATTAGGATATCCAATAAATAGAAATTCTATGCTTTGCAGTTGCAAAGCCCTCGTTTTATCAAGTGGAATTTGGGCCCATGTAGTGGACCCAAACACCCGCAGATTCGACACATCCAACTTGTGTCTGAAGTATGCTTCAAAAGGGGTATTCCCTTTCATAGATGAGTGTGGTACTCAGTTTTTAATATATTCTAAAGAATGCATGGCTTCATCCCACAAATTTTCATCCAACTTGTTTGATTCCAACATACAGGTGGTCATCTCCTTGAGAGACTAATTCTTCCTCTTCACTACACCGTTCTGGTGGGGAGTGTAAGGAACTGAATGTTGGATCTTAATACCAATTTGGGAACATATATGTAGTAACTAATTACTGACATACTCCCTGCCATTATCAGATCTCAATATCTTGATCTTTTGGCCAGATGCATTCTCAATGAAGGCCTTCAATTCAGTGAATTTCTCCAAGACTTCCAACTTCCTTTTGATAAAAAAGAACCATGTGTATCTGTAAAGGTCATCAATGAAAATCAGAACATACCTTGATCTATTCATGGATGTGATAGGCATGGGATATCTGATATCAGAATGTATCAGTCCCAAGATGCATGATGCTCGGTTTTCCTTCCCCCAATTGAACTTATGCTCAAGGTGCTTTCCAACAACACAGCCCTTGCAAATTCCAGTGGTAGCTTTGATGACCGGGAGGCCTTCAACCATAGAATTATTCTGTAATTGCTACAAGTATTTGAAGTTTGTATGGCTGAACCTATCATGCCATAGTATACTACCATCATTTCCATGAGTCAGCAATGTGGTGCGCTTTTCATCCACCACAAAATCGGAGAACTCATAGGCTTTTGCATGATGGTTTGCAAGGCCTTTTGCTACAAGTTTTTTGGATGCAATTTCTGTGATCTATACATTATCCAGGATAAAGGATACTCTCTTGGGAACTCCCGTATGTGTCATTTGATATACACTTAGGAGGATTGATGCAAGAGATGGTACATACAAAACATTGGAAA
Source organism: Pseudotsuga menziesii (assembly GCA_001517045.1). Taxonomy (NCBI): domain Eukaryota; kingdom Viridiplantae; phylum Streptophyta; class Pinopsida; order Pinales; family Pinaceae; genus Pseudotsuga; species Pseudotsuga menziesii. The sequence goes on from LPNX011225180.1 coordinate 24,446, forward strand.
AATAACCATGCTCAAGATCTACAGTACCTTGTCCTTCGGATATGATTGTGGAGTCATCTCCCATNGCTAGTATCCAAATATGAGAAGGAGTCTCTTTCAGCCATCATGTGGTTCGAAGCTCCATAATCTATAAAGAGTGCTTTATACTTTGAAGTGCTTGCCATGAGGGTATGACCTTTTTCATGCTGTGGTTCCTGATATTGTTGATCTCTCCTCCAAAATCTTTCTGAAATATTGATGTGATTTTTCTCAAGAAGAGAAGTAGCTTCATCAAGTTTCTTTTTCATGCAGGCATGTTCAGGGTGGAAACCCTTCCTGTAGTATGAACACTTGAATTTTCCCTTCCCATGATGCTATTTCCCTTTGTTCTTTTTTGAGTCGAAAGGATCTTCATGCTGCTAGTTTTCAACTTTAGGCTTAGGAGCTTCGAATTTGGTTTTTGGGATCTTCTCCTAATTTCCTTAACCCTTCATATCTTTGGGCCCCGAGACATATAGTGCTTGATCATAGGAGGATCTGATGATCCCCATATGGACAAGATTATCATGTTCACTTGTTAGGGACTCAATGAATTCATTGAGTGAAGGCATCTTCCATCCATGGGTTGTGAGCTTCCCCACATGGAATGTAGAGACAAACACTAAATAATCAGCTCCAAGTTTGGAGAGTATGGCGAGGATGAGCTGATCATCCTCCTTCTCTGCCTTACATTGCTTCAACATGAAGACAATGTGTTTGAAATTTGTGAAAAAATCATTTAAGGTCTCAAAATTGGAAGGCTGGAGAGACATCAACTCATTTTCAAGATGGTATACTCTCAAATAATCATGTTTTCCATACAGGGTTTCCAATTTGTCCCAGATTTCCTTTGGAGTCTTAAATCCCAAGAGATGGAAATGAAGATCCTGGGAAACAGAGAGGCACAAGAATCTGAATGCTTCATCTTTCTTGTTCAAGAATGTCGCTTTGTCTGTCACAGAAGAAGGCTCTTCTTTAGTGTCCATAGTGACCCTATAGAGTCCTATGGCACATAGCTGGATCTCCATGTCTCCTTTCCATTAATGGAAATTTAATGGAGTGAAGAGTTCTACTGAAGAAGCCATTTCAAACTTCTAGAGAGAATGCTTTCACCTATTAAAACCTGCAAATCATAACAAAAGGGGCACTGTAAGGTTGGACAGCTTGTACATTTTAGGCTTTCATCACACCCAGCATAGTTGATCAAGAAAGCTTGATCAATAATTCCTTTACTTGGGGTATTAAGTGGTAAGCCTTGGCTTCTAGTGCAGTGCTAGAATTTCGAGCTTTTGCTCAATTTTTCATGCAATATTTGTCAAAAACCTTTTTTTTGAGAGATCTGATCTTTGTCCCGCTATGAGCTCTGATACCATATTATTTTGTCACAGTGGTCTAGGTATTGAAAACACAGTCTCACAAAGAATTCAGACAATAAAGCATAAAATTGGGAAAATGGTGCTGTAATGGGAGTAGAAACTCTGTATAATCAATTAAATAATGAATAATACAATAAAATGGTCATGAAATATGCATGAATTCCAAGACAATTCAAATTCCCAAGGATTTCATTTGAATTGAATGAGTGGGTGTAGCTTAACTGAATGTAAGCCACAATAAACACACTAGTTAACCAACTAATCAAGTGTCAATTGACTCAACTGAGTCCTAACTGAAGTCAAAGTGCAATGAATGACTGACTCTAACTAAAATGATCTCAGACACATGTCACTGCATGCCAACCAACAAGTGGTAGCACATCATTAACTCCAATGAACCCCAATGAGATTAACTGAAGTCAAACTGGCCATCGGAGGTGGTTGGAGGCACCCCTGTTGACTCTAGTTCATTAAATATTAATAAAATAATCAATATAATGAATGGAGGCACCTTCACCACTTAGCATAACTGATTGTAACCATCAGTTAGCAATTAGGTGCATTTATGACACTCAGATCACCCTTGGAGTGCTCTAGTTAGCCTCCCGAAATGAAGGAGAAGGCTTAGCTGGCATCCTTGATTGAAGGTAGGCATGGGTGTGCTCATGCTGATGTCATATAGTGCTCCTCTAATGCCAATTAAGTCAATAAAACTTAGGATAGTGTTTTAAAAAGGACAAATTGACCAAATTAAGTGTGCATGGTAGGTAAATGTCTCCAACAGAACTAACACAAATTAATAAAATTATGATGTGTACAAATTTTGAATAAAATCCACCTTATGATATTTGGGGTCCACCGTCAATATATATATGATGATCCTCATGGATTTCACATATTTAACTAGTAAGATAGTTAACATTCTAGATCGGAGCAAAATTCCATTTACAATGAAAAATTGGACAGTAAGGATTGAATCTGCAAGGAAATATATAATGAGGAATGATTTTTGCACAAAGAAAAGTGAAGGTATACAATTCACATTGGATCCTAGATCGATGGTTAGTAGTGAACCCTCAAAAGAATCAACGGTTTAGAAGAAAGGTGAAAAGTGGAAGGAGGAAAGAGGAAGAAAAAGAATTGCGAAAAGACATTAGGAAATGTCACAGTTTTGCTACCTAAAGTATGGAAGATCGACGGTATGGAGAAAATATACATGATATCGACGATGTGGAAAGGATTCCATTAGCGGAAAGTAAAAGGTAGAAAGTGAAAGTTAGAGAATTATGAAAGTGACATTTGAGTTTTTGAGAAGCCATGATTCTGTAACCCGCGATTTGGGAGATCGATGGCCAGGAAAACATCCACACAATATCAACGATGTGGAAGTAAAAGTGTGGAACGATTGGTGTAGAAAGACAACTGTAGAAATAAAGAAAATACATTTTTGAAAAGTCACAAACCCACATTCTGCAATCCACATCTTATCTCAGATCAATGGTCACAGAAGAGACCGTAGGAGATCAATGGTGCAGAAAGATGACTACGGAAAGATGATTGCGGAAATCCAAGTGAAAAAATACTTTGAGAAATGTCACAAATTCGTAAATGCATATTCCGCATCCTATCTTAGATCTATGGTCAGGAAAAAGACCAAAATAAAATCAATGGCTCAGATTGATTGTGGAAGTGGAGATTGCGGAAGGTCATGACTAGAAGACTAAACAGTAAATTGATTAACAGGGAATTAGTTTAGTTGTTTTGAAGAGGCACGATCAAAGAATGAAATGGCGCATTGGCAAAGAGATGCATTCATAGGAAACATGAAGGTATTTATTAACCAAATGATTGTAGGAAATAAGTTATATGTCTGATCATGAGTGGCAGAGTCCAAAAGTGAATACAGTTCTATAAGCAGATGGATAGAATTTAGTCCAGGGTGGCAAGGTGGCTTTAGGGCAGGATATAAGTCTGCAAAGGGTGTTGTAGCATCCTTCTCTATTGTAGTAGACATAAAACCATGGTGTTATAGCATCCTTATCTGTTATTGTAGGCAGAAACCTAGGGTGTCCAAGTATCCTTGTCTATTGTAGCAAGCAGAAAATCAGGGTGTTGTTGCATCCTTTTTGTAGCAAGAAAATAAAGAAATTTGGTAAATTCATCTTATCAACGAGTTTGAATTGGTGGTTTTCTCTTTGAAGTTTCCACGATAAAAATTTTGTCTTAACTTGTTTGATTCATTGTGTGTTTTGTTATATCTAGAAGAAAAATACAATATTGATTCACCCCCCGCTCACTCATTATTTTGGGATATTCCAACAATGGGTACCTAAATCGACAGTCAAAACTCAATTATGATAAAGTAGAAAAAAGTACATATTTTCAACCTTGGTTTGACCAACCTCGAATGAGGGCCAGAATACCTACAAATCTTATAAAAATAGGTGCCCATTCTTATCTCTCAAATGGGTACCTAAATCCACTTTCAAAACTCAATTTCGATAAAGTCAACAAAACTACATCTTTTAAACCTTGGTTTGACCAAGCTTAAACGTGGGCCAAAATTGCTCCAAATATCATAAAATTAGGTGTCCATAATTATCTCTTAAATGGGTATCTAAATCTACTTTAAAATTCAATTCTGAGAAAGTAGACAAAAGTGCATATTTTCAACCTTGGTTTGAACAACCTTGAATCATAGCAAAAATAGCTCCAAATCACAGAAAAATAGGTGTACATGCTTATCTCTTAAATGTGTAGCTAAATCCACTTTCAAAACTCAATTTCAAGAAAGTAAAAAAAAGTGCATGTTTTCAACCTTGGTTTGACCAACCTTGAACGAGGGCCAAAATAGATCCAAATCTCATAAAAATAGGTGTTCATGCTTATCTCTCAAATGGGTACCTAAATCCACTTTAAAAGCTCAATTCTAAGAAAGTCGACAAAAGTGCATCTTTTCAACCTTAGTTTGACCAACCTTGAACAAGGGCCAAAAAAGCTCCAAATCTCACAAAAATAGGTGTCCATTCTTACCTCTCAAATGGGTATCTAAATATTCTTTAAAAATTCAATTCCAAGAAAGTCCACAAAAGTGCATATTTTCAACCTTAGTTCTACCAACCTTTGACGAGGGAAAAAATAGCTACAAATATTATAAAAATAGGCATCGATGCTTATCTCTCAAATGGGTACCTAAATCCACTTTCAAAACTCAATTTTAAGAAAATCGACAAAAGTGCATCTTTTCAAAATTGGTTTGACCAACTTTGAGCGAGGGCCAAAAAATCCCCAAATCTCATAAAAATAGGTGTCCATGCTTATCTCTCAAATGGGTATCTAAATTTAGTTTGAAATTTCAATTTCAAAAGTTGACAAAAGTGCATATTTTCAACCTTGGTTTGACCAACCTTTAACGAGGACCAAAATAGCTCCAAATATCATAAAAACATGTTTCCATGCTTATCTATCAAAAGGGTACCTAAATCCACTTTCAAAACACAATTCCAAAAAATTCAAAAAAAGTGCATATTTTCAACCTCGGTTTGACTAACCTTGAATGAGGACCAAAATAGACACAAATCTAATAAAGATAGGTTTCCATGCTTATCTCTCAAATGGGTACATAAATCCACTTTCAAAACTCAATTCTGGGAAAGTTGACAAAAGTGCATCTTTCCAACCTTGGTTTGACCAACCATGAACGAGGGCCAAAATAGCTCCAAATCTCATAGAAATATGTGTCTATGATTATCTCTCAAATGGGTACCTAAATCCACTTTCAAATCTCAATTCCGATAAATTTGAAAAAGGTGCATCTTTTCAACATTGGGTTGACCAACCTTGAAAGATAGCAAAAATAGCCCTGAATCTCATAAAAATAGGTGTCCATGCTTATCTCTCAAATGGGTACCTAAATCCAATTTCAAAACTCAATTCAGAGAAAGTAGAGAAAAGTGCATCTTTTCAACCTTGGTTTTACCAACCTTGAATGAGGGACAAAATAGCTCTGAATCTCATAAAAATAGGTGTCCATGGTGATCTAAATCTAATTTAAAATTTTAGTTTCGAGAAAGTCGATAAAAGTAGATATTTTCAACCTTGGTTTGACTAACTTTGAACGTGGGACAAAATAGTTCTGAATGTCATAAAAATAATTGTCAATGCTTATCTCTCAAATGGGTACCTAAATCCACTTCTAAAACTCAATTCTGAGAAAGTTGAAAAAAGTGCATATTTTCAACGTTTGTTTAGGAAACCTTGAATGAGGGCCTAAATAGCTCCAAATATCATAAAAATAAGTGTCTATCCTTATCTCTTAAATGGGTACCTAAATCCAGTTTCAAAACTCAATTCCGACAAAGTCGACAAAAGTGCATCTTTTCAACCTTGCTTTGACCAACCTTCAATGAGGGCCAAAATAGCTCCAAATCTCATAAAAATAGGTGTCCATGCTTATCTCTGAAATGGGTATCTAAATCTACTTTGAAATTTCAATTCCGAAAAAGTCGACAAAAGTTCATATTTTCAACCTTGAGCGAGGGCCAATATAGCTCTAAATCTCATAAAAACATGTTTCCATGCTTATCTCTCACATGGGTACTTAAATCCACTTTCAAAACTCAATTTCGAGAAAGTCGACAAAATTGCATATTTTCAGCCTTGGTTTTACCAAACTTGATTGAGGGCCAAAATAGCTCCAAATCTCATAAAAATACGTGTCCTTGCTTATCTATCAAATGGGTACCTAAATCCAGTTTTAAAACTCAATTCCGAGAAAGTTAACAAAAGTGCATCTTTTAAAGGTTGGTTTGACCAAGCTTGAATACGGGCCAAAATAACTCCAAATGTCATAAAAATAGGTGTCAATGCTTATCTCTCAAATGGGTACATAAATCCACTATCAAAACTCAATTCTGAGAAAGTAACCAAAATTGCATATTTTCAACCTTGAACGAGGGCCAAAATAGCTCCAAATCTCCTAAAATTAGGTGTCCATACTTATCTCTCAAATTAGGATCTATATATACTTCGAAATATTAATTATGAGAAAGTTGAAATGTGCATTTTTTCAACCTTGGTTTAACCAACCTTTGATGCAGGAAAAAATAGCTCCAAATCTCAAAAAGATAGGTGTTTATGCTTATCTTTGAAAAGGATACCTAAATCCACTTTCAAAACTGAATTCTGAGAAAGTTGAAAAAGAGCATATTTTCAACGTTGGTTTGACCAACCTTGAATGAGGGCTAAAATAGCTCCAAAACCATAAAAATAGTTGTTCATGCTTATCTCTCAAATAGGGATCTAAATCCACTTTCAAAACTGAATTCCGAGAAAGTCAAAATAAGTGCATTTTTTCAACCTTGATTTGACCAACCTTGAATGAGGGCCAAAATAGCTCCAAATCTCATAAAAATAGGTGTCCATGCTTATCTCTCAAATGGGTACATAAATCCACTTTCAAATTTGAGTTTCAAGAAACTCGACTAAAGTGCATATTTTCAACCATGGTTTGACCAACATTGAACAAGGGCCAAAATAGCTCCAAATCTCATAAACATAGGTGTCCATGCTCTCTCAAATGGGTACCTAAATCCTCTTTCAAAACTAAATTCTGAAAAAGTCAACAGAAGTGCATATTTTCAACCTTGGTTTGACCAACCTTGAGAAAGGGCCAAAATAGGTCAAAATCTCATAGAAATAGGTGTCTATGCTGATCTTTCAAATATGTACCTAAATCCACTATCAAATTTGAGTTCCGAGAAAGTCGACAAAATGGATATTTTCAACATTAGTTTGAACAACCTTGAACGAATTCCAAAATAGCTCCAAATCTCATGAAATATGGTGTCCATGCTTATCTCTCAAATGGGTACCTAACTCCAATTCAAATTTCAATTCTAAGAAAGTCGACAAAAGTGCATATATTCAACCTTGGTTTAACCAACCTTGAATCAGGGAAAAATAGCTCCAAATATCATAAAAATAGGTGTCAATGCTTATTTCTAAAATGGGTACCTAAATCCACTTTCAAAAATCAATTATGAGAAAATCGACATAAGTGCATCTTTTCAACGGTTGTTTGATCAACCTTGGGCGAGGGCCAAAATAGATCCAAATCGCATAAAATTACTTTTCCATGCTTATCTCTCAAATGGGTAGCTAAATCTACTTTCAAATTTCAATTCTGAGAAAGTGGACAAAGTACATATTTTCAACCTTGGTTTGACCAACCTTGAACGACGGCCAAAATAGATCCAAATCTCATAAAAATAGGTTTACATGCTTATCTCTCTAATGGGTACCTAAATCCACTTTCAAAACTCAATTCCGAGAAAGTGGAAAAAAGTGCATATTTTCAACCTTGGTTTGACCAACCTTTAACAAGGGCCAAAATAACTCCAAATCACATAAAAATAGGTGTCTATGCTTATCTCTCAAAAGGGTGTCTAAATCTACTTTAAAATTCCAATTCCGAGAAAGTCGACAAAATTGCACATTTTCAACCTTGGTTTGATTTCCCTTGAATAAGGGCCAAAATAGCTCCAAATCTCATAAAAATAGGTGCCCATGCTTATCTCTCAAATGGGTACCTAAATCCACTTTCAAAATTCAATTCCGAGAAATTCGACAAAAGTGCATGTTTTAAACATTGGTTTGACCAACCTTGAATGAGGGCCAAAATAGCTCCCAATATCATAAAAATAGGTGTCCATGCTTATCTCTCAAATGGGTACCTAAATACACTTTCAAAACTCATTTCTATGAAATTCGACAGAAGTGCATCTTTTCAATGTTAGATTGACCAAATTTGCATGACTGCCAAAATAGCTCCAAATAAATTAAAATAGGTGTGCACGCTTATCTCTCAAATGGCTATCTTAATATACTTTAAACTTTCAATTCCGACAAAGTTGACAAAACTACATATTGTCAACCTAAGCTAGACTAACCTTGAATGATGGCCAAAATAACTTCGATTCTAATTAAAATATGTTTCCATGCTTATCTCTCAAATGGGTACCTAAATCCAGTTTCAAAACTCAATTTCGAGAAAGTCGACTAAAGTGCATATTTTCAACCTTTGTTTGAATAACCTTAAATGAGGTCAAAAATAGCTCCAAATCTCATAAAAATACGTGTCCATGCTTATCTATGTAATGGCTACCTAAATGCAATTTCAAGTCTCAATTCAGAGAAAGTCAACAAAAGTGCATCTTTTAACCGTGGTTTGACCAACATTGAACGAGGGCCAAAATAGATCCAAATATCACAAAAATATGTGTCCATCCTTATCTCTCATTTGGGTACCTAAATACACTTTCAAAACTCAATTCCAAGAAAGTCGACAAAAGTGAATATTTTCAACCTTGATTTGATCAACCTTGAACAAGAGCCAAAATAGATCCAAATCTCATGAAAATAGTTGTCTATGCTTATCTCTCAAATGGGTATCTAAATCTACTTTAAAATTTCAAATATGAGAAAGTCAACAAAAGTGCATATTTTCAGCCTTGGTTTGACCAACCTTGAACGAGGGCCACAATAGCTTGAAATATCATTAAAATATATTTCCATGCTTATCTCTCAAACAGGTACCTAAATCCACTTTCAAAACTCAATTCCAAGAAAGTCAACAAAAGTTCATATTTTCAACTTTGGATTGACCAACCTTGAACAAGGGCCAAAATAGCTCTAAATCTCATAAAAATAGGTGTCCATGCTTATCTCTCAAATGGGTATCTAAATCTACTTAAAAATTTCATTTTTGAGAAAGTTGACAAAAGTGCATATTTTCAACGTTGGTTTGACCAACCTTGAACAAAGGAAAAATATCTCCAAATATCATAAAAATAGGTGTCCATGCTTATCTCTCAAATGGGTACCTAAATCCAATTCAAAACTCAATTCTGAGAAAGTTGGAAAAATTGCATATTTTCAACCTTGGTTTTACTAACCATCAATGAGCGAGAAAATAGCTCCAAATGTCACCAAAATAGGTGTCCATTCTTATCTCTCGAATGGGTATATAAATAAACTTTCAAATATCAATTCCAAGAAAGTCAACAAAAGTGCATCTTTTCAACCTTGGTTTGACCATCCTTGAACAAGGGCCAAAATAACTTCATATCTCATAAAAACAGGTGTCCAAGCTTATCTCTGAAATGGGTACCTAAATCCACTTTCAAATTTGAGCTCTGAGAAAGTCGACCAAAGTAGATATTTTTAACCTTAGTTTGAACAACCTTGAACTAGGGCCAAAATAGCTACAAACCTCATAAAAATTTGTGTCCATGCTTATCTCTAAAATGGGTACCTAAATCCAATTTCAAAATTCAATTCAGAGAAAGTCGACAAAAGTGCATATTTTCAACCTTGGTTTGACCAACCTTGAACAAGGGCCAAAATAGCTCCAAATCTCATAAAAATAGGTGTCCATGCTTTCAAATCGGTACCTAAATCCACTTTCAAAACTCAATTTCGAGAAAGTAAAAAAAAGTTCATATTTTTAACGATTGGTTGACCAACCTTGAGCGAGGGCCAAAATAGCTCCAAATCTCATAAAAATAGGTGTCCTTGCTCATCTCTCAAATAGGTATATAAATATACTTTCAAATTTCAATTCCGAGAAAGTCGACAAATAGCATATTTTCAACCTTTTTTTGACCAACCTTCAATGAGGGCCAAAATAGATCCAAATTTCATAAAAATATGTGTCCATGCTTATCTCTCTAATGGGTACCTAAATTTACTTTCAAAACTCAATTCCAAGAAAGTCGACAAAACTTCATATTTTCAACCTTGGTTTAACCAACCTTGAACGAGGGCCAAAATAGCTCCAAATCCCATAAAAATAGTTGTCCATGCTTATTTCTCAAAATGGTATCTAAATCTACTTTAAAATTTGAATTGCGTGTAAGTAAAAAAAAGTTCAAATTTTCAACCTTGGTTTGACCAACCTTAAATGCAGATCAAAATAGCTCCAAATATCATAAAAATAGATTTCCATGCTTATCTCTCAAATGGGTATCTAAATCTACTTTAAAATTTCAATTCCGAGAAAGTCGACTAAAGAGCATATTTTCAACCTTGGTTCAACCAACCTTGAATGAAGGCCAAAATATCTACAAGATTCATTAAAATAGGTTTCCATGCTTCTCTCTTAAATGGGTACCTAGATCCATTTTCAAAATGAAATTCTGAGAAAGTCAACAAAAGTGCATCTTTTCAACCTTGGTTTGACCAACCTTGAATGAGGGCCAAAATAGCTCCAAATCTCATAAAAATGGGTGTCGATGCTTATCTCTCAAATGGGTACCTAAATCCACTTTCAAAACTCAATTCCAAGAAACCTGACAAAAGTCCATATTTTCAAACTTGGTTTAACCAACATTCAACGAGTGCAAATAGGTGTCCATACTTATCTCTCAAAAGGCTATTTAAATCTACTTTAAAATTTCAATTCCAAAAAGGTCGACAAAAGTGCATATTTTCAACCTTGGTTTGGCCAACCTTGAATGAGGGCCAAAATAGCACCAAATCTCATAAAAATAGGTGTCCATGCTTATATCTCAAATGGGTACCAAAATAAACTTTCAAAACTCAATTCATAGAAAGTCAACAAAAGTGCATATTTTCAACCCTAGTTTTACTAACCTTGAACGAGGCAAAAAATAGCTCCAAATATCATAAGAATAGGTGTCCATGATTATCTCTCAAATGGGTACCTAAATCCACTTATAAAACTCAATTCCTAGAAAGTCGACAAAAGTGCATATTTTCGACCTTGGTTTGACCAATCTTGTACGAGTGCAAAAATAGCTCCAAATATCACAAAAATAGGTGTCCATGCTTATCTCTCAAAAGCATATCTAAATCTACTTTAAAATTTCAATTCCAAGAAAGTTGACAGAAGTGCATATTTTCAACCTTGGTTTAACCAACCTTGAACGCGGGACAAAATAGCTCCAAATTTCACAAAATTAGGTGTCCATGTTTATCTCTCAAATGGGTACCCAAAACCACTTTCAAAACTCAATTCAAAAGAAGTCAACAAAAGTGCATCTTTTCAACCTTGGTTTGAATAACCTTGAATAAGGGATAAGATAGCTCTAAATATCATAGAAATAAAGGTCCATGCGTATCTCTCAAATGGGTATCTAATTCTACTTCAAAAGTTCAATCTCTAGAGAGTTGACAAAAGTGCATATTTTAACCTTGGTTCGATGAACCATGGACGGGGGCAAAAATAGCGACAAAAATCATTAAAATAGGTTTCCATGTTTATCTCTCAAATGGGTACCTAAGTCCTCTTTCAAAATTCAATTCCAAAAAATTAAGCAAATGTGTATCTTTTCAACCTTGGTTTGACCAACCTTGAAAAAGGGCCAAAATAGCTCTAAATCAAATAAAAATAGGTGTCCATTCTTATCTCTCAAATGGGTATCTAAATCTACTTTAAAATTTCAACTTGGAGAAAGTCGAAAAAAGTGCATCTTTTCAACCTTGGTTTGACCAACCTTGAACAAGGGCCAAAATAGCTCCAAATCTCATAAAAGTAGGTGTCCATGCTTATCTCTCAAATACGTACCTAAATCAACTTTCAAAACTCAACTCGTTGACAAAACGGCATCTTTTCAACGTTGGTTTGACTAACATTGAACGAGGGCGAAAATAGCTCCAAATCTCATAAAATATGTATTAATGCTTATCTCTCAAATGGGTACTTAAATCCACTTTCAAAACTCAATTCCGAGAAAGTCGAAAGAGTGCAAATTTTCAACCTTGGTATGACCAACCTTGAACGAGGGGAAAAATAGCTCCAAATCTCATAAAAATAGGTTTCCATTCTTATCTCTTAAATAGTTACCTAAATCCACTTTCAAAACTCAATTATGACAAAGTCAACAAAAGTGCATCTTTTCAACCTTTGTTTGACCAACCTTGAACGACGGCCAAAATAACTCCAAATTGCATAAAAATAGGTGTCCATACTTATCTCTCAAATGGGTACCTAAATCTACTTTCAAAACTCAATTATGTGAAATTTGACAAAACTGCATATTTTCAACCTTGGCTTGACCAACCTCAAACGATGGCCAAGATAGCTCCAAATCTGATAAAAATAGGTGTCCATGGTTATCTCTCAAATGGGTACCTAAATCCACTTTCAAAACTCAACTTAGAGAAAATCGACAAAAGTGGATCTTTTCAACCCTGGTTTGACCATGGCATGAACGAGGGCCAAACTAGCTCCAAATATCATTAAAATAGGTGTCCGTGCTTATTTCTCAAATGGGTACCTAAATCCACTTTCAAAACTCAATTCCAAGAAAATCAACAAAAGTGCATCTTTTCAACCTTGGTTTAACCAACTTTCAACGACAGCCAAAATAGCACAAATCTCATAAAAATAGCTGTCCATGCTTATCTCTCAAATGGGTATCAAAATCTACTTTAAAATTTCAATTCCAAGAAAGTCAACAAAAGTGCATATTTTCAACCTTGGTTTGACCAACCTTGAACAAGGGCCAAAATAGCTACAAATATCATAAAAATAGGTGTCCATGCTTATCTCTGAAATGGGTACTTAAATCCACTTTCAAAACTCAATTTCGAGAAAGTCAACAAAAGTGCATATTTTCAACCTTGGTTTGACCAACCTTGAACGAGGACCAAAATAACACCAAATATCATAAAAATAGGTGTCCATGCTTATCTGTCAAATGGGTATCTAAGTCTACTTTAAAATTTTGAATTACGAGAAATTCGACAAAAGTGCATATTTTCAACCTTAGTTTGACTAACCTTAAATGAGGGCCAAAATAAATCCAAATCTCATAAAAATAGGTGTCCATGCTTATCTCTCAAATGGGTACCTAAACTCACTTTCAAAATTCAATTCTGAAAAAGTATAAGAAAAGTGCATATTTTCAACCTTGGTTTGACCAACCTTTAACGCGGGCCAAAATAGCTCCAAATCCTCTAAAAATAGGTGTCCATGCTTATCTAAATATAATTGAAAATTTTAATTTCAAGAAAGTTGATAAAAGTACACATTTTCAACCTTGGTTTGACTAACTTTGAACGTAGGCCAAAATAGCTCTAAATCTCATAAAAATAGTTGTCAATTCTTATCTCTCAAATGCGTACCTAAATCCACTTTTAAAACTCAATTTTGAGAAAGTAAAAAAAAGTGGATATTTTCAACCTTTGTTTGACCAACATTGAACGACGGCCAAAATAGATCCAATTCTCATAAAAATAAGTGTCTATGCTTATTTATCAAATGGGTACCTAAATCCAGTTTCAAAACTCAATTCCGAGAAATTCGAAAAAATGCATGCTTTTAACCTTTGTTTGACCAACCTTGAACGCGGGCCAAAATAGCTCCAAATCTCAAAAAAACAGTTGTCCAAGCTTATCTCTCAAATGGGTATCTAAATCTACTTTAAAATTTCAATTTCAAGAAATTCGACAAAACTACATATTTTCAACCTTGAACGCGGGCCAAAATAACTCTAAATCTCATAAAACAGGTTTCCATGCTTATCTCTCACATGGGTACCTAAATCCACTTTCAAAACTCAATCCCTAGAAAGTCAACAAAAGTGCATATTTTAAACCTTGGTTTGACCAACCTTGAATGAGGGACAAAATATCTCCAAATCTCATAAAATTAATACCCATGCTTATGTTTCAAATGGGTATCTAAATCTACTATAAAATTTCAATTCCGAGAAAGTGGACAAAGTACATGTTTTCAACCCTTGTTTGACAAACCTTGAATGAGGGCCAAAACAGATCCAAATCTCATAAAAATAGGTTTCCATGCTTATCTCTCTAACGGGTACCTATTTCCACTTTCAAAACTCATATCGCGAAAGTCGACAAAAATGCATATTTTCCACCTTGGTTTGACCAACCTTTACCCAGAGCCAAAATAGCTCCAAATCCAATAAAAATAGGTGTCCATGCTTATCTCTCAAAAGGGTATCCAAATCTAAATTTAAAATTTCGATTATGAGAAAGTCAACAAAATTGCACATTTTCAACCTTGGTTTGACCAACCTTGAACAAGGGCCAAAATAGCTCGAAATCTCATAAAAATAGGTGCCCATGCTTATCTCTCAAATGGGTAGCTAAATCCACTTTCAAAGCTCAATTCCAAGGAATTCGACAAAAGTGCATATTTTTAACCTTGGGTTGACCAAAATTGAAAGAGGGCCAAAATAGATCCAAATCTCATAAAAATAGGTGTCCATGCTTATCTCTCAAATGGGTACCTAAATACACTTTCAAAACTAAATTCTGAGAAAGTCGACCGAAGTGCATCTTTTCAACCTTAGTTGACCAACTTTGCATGAGTGCCAAAATAGCTCCAAATATCATAAAAATAAGGTGTCCGTGCTTATCTCTCAAATGGGTATCTAAATCTACTTTAAACTTTCAATTACAAGAAAATTGACAAAACTACATATTTTCAAACTAAGCTAGACCAACCTCTCATTAAAATACGTTTCCATGCTTATCTCTCAAATGGGTACCTAAATCCATTTTCAAAACTCAATTCCGAGAAAGTCGACTAAATTGCATATTTTCAACCTTTGTTTTGACAAAAATTAAATGAGGTCCAAAATAGCTCCAAATCTCATAAAAATAGGTTCCCATGCTTATCTATGAATTTGGTACTAAATGCACTTTCAAAACTCAATTAAAAGAAAGTCAACAAAAGTGCATATTTTTAACCTTGGTTTGACTGACATTGAACGAGGGCCAAAATAGCTCCAAATATCACAAAAATATGTGTCCATGCTTATCTCTCAAATGGGTACCTAAATCCACTTTCAAAACTCAATTGCAAGAAAGTCGACGAAAGTGCATCTTTTCAACCTTGGTTTGACCAACCTTGAACGCGAGCCAAAATAGCTCCAAACCTCATAAACATAGTTGTCTATGCTTATCTCTCAAATGGGTATCTAAATCTACTTTAAAATTTCAATTCGGAGAAAGTCGATAAAAGTGCATATTTTCAACCTTAAACGAGGGCCAAAATAGCTCTAAATCTCATAAAAACAGGTTTCTATGCTTATCTCTCAAATGGGTACCTAAATCCACTTTCAAAACTCAATTCTGAGAAAGTCAACAAAAGTTCATGTTTTCAACCTTGGATTGACCAACCTTAAACGAGGGCCAAAATATCTCTAAATCTCATAAAAATAGGTGTCCATGCTTATCTCTCAAATGGGTATCTAAATCTACTTAAAATTTTCATTTTTGAGAAAATCGACAAAAGTGGATATTTTCCACATTGGTTTGACCAACCTTGAACAAGGGCCAAATTATCTCCAAATCTCATAAAAATAGGTGTCCATGCTTATATCTCAAATGCGTACTTGAATCCACTTTCAAATTTATGTTCCGAGAAATTCGACCAAAGTGGATATTTTCAACCTTAGTTTGAACAAACTTGAACCAGGGCCAAAATAGCTACAAATATCATAAAAATTCATGACCATGCTTATCTCTAAAATGGGTACCTATCTCTAATTTCAAATTTCAATTCCGAGAAAGTCGAAAAAACTGCATATTTTCAGCCTTGGTTTGACCAAGCTTGAATGAGGGCCAAAATAGCTCCAAATCTCATATAAATAGGTGTCCATGCTCTCAAATGGGTACCTAAATCCACTTTCAAAACTCATTCCCGATAAAGTAAGAAAAAGTGAATATTTTCAACAATTGGTTGATATACCTTGAGCGAGGGCCAAAATAGCTCCAAATGTCATAAAAATAGGTGTCCTTGCTCATCTCTCAAATAGGTATATAAATATACTTTCAAATTTTAATTATGAGAAAGTCAACAAAGTGCATATTTTCAACCTTGGTTCGACCAACCTTGGATGAGGGATAAAATAGATGCAAATATCATAAAAATAGTTCTCCATGCTTATCTCTCTAATGGGTACCTAAATCCACTTTCAAAACTCAATTCTGAAAAAGTCTACAAAAATGCATATTTTCAACCTTGGTTTGACCAACCTTGAACAAGAGCCAAAATAGCTGCAAATCCCATTAAAATAGTTGTCTATGCTTATTTCTCAAAACGGTATCTAAATCTACTTTAAAATTTCAATTCCGAGAAAGTAAAAAAAAGTTCAAATTTTCAATCTTGGTGTGACCAACCTTAAACTATGGTCAAACTAGTTCC
The DNA here is from genome assembly GCA_001517045.1 of Pseudotsuga menziesii. Classification (NCBI taxonomy): domain Eukaryota; kingdom Viridiplantae; phylum Streptophyta; class Pinopsida; order Pinales; family Pinaceae; genus Pseudotsuga; species Pseudotsuga menziesii. Next base: position 41,045 of record LPNX011225180.1, read on the forward strand.
AAATTTCATAAAAAATATGTTTCAATGCTTATCTCTCAAATGGGTATCTAAATCTACTTTAAAATTTCAATTCCAAGAAAGTCGACAACAGTGCATATTTTAAACCTTGGTTTGACCAACCCTGAATGCAGGTCAAAATATCTCCAAGTCCCATTAAAATAGGTTTCCATCCTTATCTCTTAAATGGGTACCTAGATCCACTTTAAAAACTCAATTCTAAGAAAGTCAACTAAAGAGCATATTTTCAACCTTTGTTTGACCAACCTTGAATGAGGGCCAAAATAGCTTCAAATCTCATAAAAATAGGTGTCCATGCTTATCTATCAAATGGGCACCTAAATCCATTTTCAAAATGCAATTCTAAGAAAGTCAACAAAAGTGCATCTTTTCAACCTTGGTTTGACCAACCTTGAACGAGGGCAAAAATAAATCCAAATCTCATAAAAATGGGTGTCGAAGCTTATCTCTCAAATGGGTACCTAAATCCACTTTCAAAACTCCTTCCAAGAAAGTCAACAAAAGTGCATATTTTCAACCTTGCTTTGACCAACCTTGAACGAGTCAAAAAAATAGATCCAAATATCATAAAAATAGTTATCCATGCTTACCTCTCAAAAGGGTATCTAAATCTACTTTAAAATTTCAATTCCCAGAAAGTCAACAAAAGTGCATATTTTCAACCTTGGTTTGGCCAACCTTGAACGAGGGCCAAAATAGCACCAAATCTCATAAAAATAGGTGTCCATGCTTATATCTCAAATGGGTACCAAAATAAACTTTCAAAACTCAATTCATAGAAAGTCAACAAAAGTGCATCTTTACAGCCTTGGTTTGACCAACCTTGAATGAGGGAAAAATAGCTCCAAATATCATAAAAATAGGTGACCTACTTAACTCTCAAATGGTTACCTTAATCAACTTGCAAAACTCAATTCCGAGAAAGTCGACAAAAGTGCATATTTTCAACCTTGGTTTAACCAACCTTGAAAGCGGGCTAAAATGGCTCCAAATATCATAAAATTAGGTGTCCATGTTTGTCTCTCAAATTGGTACCTAAATCCACTTTCAAAACTCAATTCTGAGAAAGTCGACAAAAATGCATCTTTTCAACCTTGGTTTGACCAACCTGGAATAAGGGCCAAGATAGCTCCAAAGATCATAGAAATAGCGGTACTTGCTTATCTCTCAAATGGGTATCTAAATCTACTTTAAAAGTTCAATTCCTAGAGAGTCGACAAAAGTGCATGTTTTAACCTTGGTTTAATGAACCTTGAACGGAGGCCAAAATAGCTCCAAAAATCATTAAAATAGGTTTCCATGCTTATCTCTCAAATGGGTACCTAAATCCACTTTCAAAACTCAATTTTGGGAAATTCAGCAAAAGTGCTTCTTTTCAAGCTTGGTTTGACCAACCTTGAAAGAGGGCCAAAATATCTCCAAATCACTTAAATTAGGTGTCCATTCTTATTGTTGATGTATTTGTAACTTTAGAATGTATTCATCTATGTATCTTATGTATTGTAACCCTATGTTTATTCCAGGATGTATCTATAATGTAATTGAGTCATGTTTTCATGCCCCGATGTTCCTATCGGGAGGATCAATAATGTAAACAAGTCATGTCAAGTCATTGTGGGTAACCCTTCAATTGTCTAAGGGTTAAAGTCTGCGCAGTTTTGAGGCACTAGGGTTATTAGACTCTCCTAGTAGAGGTTGGAAATGGTAGGGTTTTAGTCGTGTCGATATTAGTATAAATAGAGAGTTGGACTCTCTATTTAACATACAACTCATACACACTCAAGTGTAACGCATAGTTGAGGAAGTAGAAGACATTGGGGATAGATAAGAAGAAGGTTACTGTTGTCGGGAGATCACTTACTGTTTTGGGATTTTACTGTTTTGGTGTTGATTCTATCTCTGAGGAAGTTGCAAGGTTTTCTCCATTTATGGTTTCCCACAGGAAAAACACTGTGTTCATTGTCTCTTGTGTTTGATTACTGTACTTGTTATTCTCTTAGTTAAAGATCCTAAATAATGCTAGCTTAATGTTGAAAAACTAACATGGTATCAGAGCTAACCTGAGAAGAAGACACTGTGCAGCTATGGGAACTAGGGCTTCCTAGTTTGTGGATATTCCTCCACAGATTTTCAGCAAAATTAAGGTGGAATAACTCTCCTCCTTAGGGCGCATCTTTCTGTCGAAGCAGAATCCAAATATGAGGTTTTTGAGTTTTGGACTCGACACTGCTGCCGAAAATTAGGGCTTTTCACAAAAGAGTTATTTTTCAATGAGCCCAGACCTGGATTGATCTCCTCCCCAAAATCAAAGTTAGGGATAAATTTCAAGGCATTTGGGTTGACAAATCTCAGGAAAAGCAAAACCCTAATTTGCTCCTGATCCAGTACTGCGGGATTTCAGCTTCAAATCCAAATATGACATGTTGACCTGGTAAGATCTAAATCTCTTATATTTCCATTTGAGGTTCTCAGTTTAAGATGTCTCATCATACCAAGCTTGATGAAAAGCTTGAGGGAGCTGATAATTTTCGAGCCTAGAAGTATAGGATCTCCCTAGTCCTTGAAGAAAATGAGTTGGACTCCTACACCATGAGGAGGTTCCAGTTACAGAGGGAGATGAGGAAAAGGCCTTACACAAGAATAAGATGGTTATGGCAAAGAGGATCATTGCTGATTCTATCAAGGATCACCTTATCCCATATGTGTCCTCTCTCAAGACACCTAAAGCTATGTTTGATGCCCTAACCAAATTGTTTGAAGGGAAGAACATAAACCAGAATATGACTCCGAGGAATCAACTGAAGAATGTGAAGATTCAGAATGCAGATACCATCCAATCTTACTTCACAAGGGTTTCTCAGATCAAGGAACAATTAGAAGCTGTAGATGAAGAAGTGGAGAATGCATAGATTGTGATGACAACTCTGAATGGCCTTCCTAGGTCATGGGATTCATTCATCCAAGGAATCTATGCCAGAAAGAAGTTAGTCAAACTCAGCAGACTATGGGAATAATGTTCTCAAGAAGAAGCACGGATAGCAGCTTGAGAAGAGAAGATGGGAAGTGAATATCAAGCTCTCACAGTTCACTCCAAGAAAGGAAAAAGAAGAGCTCATCACCCCAAAGGTAAGAATCCTCATCATAGAGACAACAGTAGAAAGGACCTATCTAGATTAAGATGTTATACATGTGATGAAATAGGACACTTTGCAAAAGACTGTCCTAAGAACAAGGTCTACTCTCATAAGAAGAAGGGGAACAAAAGAATACATCATGCTCATGCTGTAGAGGATGATGAACCATCTAAGAAAAGAATAAGATATGAAAGTGAATATTCTTCAAGCGAGGATGAATATGTTTTGATCTCCGCTCTCACAGGTAACATTACTCATGGAAGTGATGATTGGATTATAGATAGTGGGGCTTCCAAAAATATGTCTGGATTCAAGGAATCCTTTGTAAGGCTATCAGAACATGAATCACCTCACAAAGTGAAGCTAGGAGATGACTACCAATATCCAATAAAAGGTAGTGGGGAATCTTCGTATAAACTAGACTCTGGAAAATCTCTAACAATGAAGAAAGTATTGTTCATGCCAGGACTCAAGAAGAACCTCCTCTCCATATCTGCACTAGATGCAAAAGGAATGAGGGTTGCATTCATAGATGGTCAAGTCATCATGTGGCCAAGAGGAAAGACTATCGATGATGTTGTGGTGATTGGAGAATAAGAAGGAGGATTGTACAAATTAAAGGGCCATCTAGAACAAGCATTGGTCCATGACACAGTAGAGCCAAGTGAACTCTGGCATAGAAGGCTTGAACATGTGCACTACAGAGCAGTGCCAATTGCAAGCAAAGCTATTGAAGGTCTTCTATAATTCCAAGAAAAACATGATGGGGTCTGCAAAGGATGTGTGAAAGGAAAGAATACAAAGAAGACATTTTCTAGTAGCAAAAGCAAAGCCAAAGGAATCCTAGAAATCATCCACTCCGATGTATATGGTCCTATGTCATCAAACTCACTAAGAGGGTATGCATATTATGTTTCTTTTATTAATGATTTTTCTAGGAAGACATGGGTTTACTTCATGAAGAACAAAGACGAAGTGTTCAACAAATTCAAGGAACTCAAAGCCTTGATTGACAGCCAAAATAAAAAAAATATCAAGATTGTTCGATCAGACAATGGCAGAGAATTCACTTTGAATGAATTCAAATAGCTATGCAAAGAATCAGGGATTAATAGGGAGTTGTCCACTCCTTATAATCCACAACATAATGGGATTGCAAAACAAAAGAATAGAACTCTCATGGAAGCTGCAAGAGCTATGCTTCATGATCAAGATCTTCCTATGCATCTTTGGGCAGATCTTGCTCCGGGTATGTAGCTTTACTATGTGATTTCATTGATAAAGAACCTTCTATTTATGAAGAAGCCACAGAACGGAAAGAATGTAAGGATGCTATGATCAACGAATATCAATCGATCATGAAGAATGATGCTTGGGATGTTGTTCCAAGACCAGAAGGGAAGTCAATTGTAACTTCCAAATGGATCTACAATATCACACATGCTATAGACAGTAGCATAAAAAAAATAAGGAAATATTTGTGGCTTGGGGTTTCTCTCAGAAGGAAGGAATAGATTATGAAGAAACCCTTTCTCCTGTAGCCAGATACACTTCCATCAGATCGGTACTTTCTCTGGCTGCAGTGATGAAATGGAAAATACACCAGATGGATGTCAAGACTACTTTCTTGAATGGTGTAGTGGAAAAGGAAGTGTATGTAGAGCAGCCACTCGGTTTTGAGACTCATGATAGGGAGTCTCATGTGTGTAGATTGAAGAAAGCCCTGTACGGTTTGAAACAAGCACCCAGGAACTGGTACGATAGAATTAACAGCTTTCTATCCGGTTTGGGATTTACCAAGAGTAAAGCAGATTCCAACCTTTAGTACAAGGTTGAAGATGGAAACCCAGTGATGCTTCTACTATATGTAGATGATCTATTTGTGATAGGTACGGATGGGTTGATTATTGATACAAAGAGAAAGCTTGCTGCTAAGTTCGAAATGAAGGACTTGGGGATGATGCATTACTTTCTAGGTATGGAGGTGTGGCAGAGTACAGATGGAATCTTCCTTGGAAAAGGGAAGTATGTAGTAGAGATCCTGAAGAGGTTTGGGATGATGGACTGCAAGGCTATGGCCACACCTATGGAATCAAACTTGAATCTCTTGAATGATGCTTCATCAGAGTCAGTTGATGCTACGATGTATCGTCAGATGATTGGGTCCTTGATGTACCTGATGAACACGAGACCATACATTTTCTTTGCTGTGAACACCTTGAGCCAGTTCCTGATAGATCCGATACATGTTCACTTGATTAATACAAAGCATATTCTGAGGTACCTGAAGGGTATAGTTGATTATGGGATCAAGTACGATGCGAATCAGAAGATTAACCTGGAGGGTTATGTTGATTCAGAATGGGTAGGCAGTGCCATCGATAGGAAGAGCACTTCAAGGTGTTGTTTCAGTATGGGATCAGGTGTGATCTCTTGGTTTAGCAGGAAGCAATCCTGTGTGGCACTGAGTACAGCTGAAGCAGAGTATGTTTCAACTTGTTCAGCTAGTTGTGAGGTAGTATGGATGAGGAAGCTACTGTCTGATTTATTTGATCTCTAGTTGGAAGCTACTTGTATACATTGTGACAACCAATGTTGCGTGAAGTTGTCAGAGAATCCAGTGTTCCATGAAAAGTCGAAGCATATCGAGATCAAGTACCACTATATTAGTGATATGGTGCAGAGGGGAGCATTGAAGCTCTAGTATGTTGCGATGGAGGAATAGATAGCTAATGTATTGATGAAGCCATTGTCTAGGCTGAAGTTCGAGTACTTCAGGGAGAATCTTGGTGTTCTCCAGATCGAGGTTTCCACCAAGGGAAAGTGATGAGACCCATAGCCATTCTAACATGGTGAGAGGGTTGGTTCCTTCCATTGTGAGATGTAAGGGCTGATCCATTCTGTCATGGTAAGAGGATTGGTTCCTTCCATGTCAGAGATGAGTGCTGGCCATTCTTTCGAGCAGGAAATATGTAAGGGAAACTGCCATTCTGTGAATGGAGGTACCTGGTCAGTTACCAGGAAAACTCAGTCCAGGACTGAGAATCCATTCTGATGTGATAGAGGGATGTGTTCCCACTTGATCAGATGTAAGGGCTGAACCATTCTGTCATGGCTAAAGGATTAGGTTCCTTCCATGTCAGATGTGAATGTTGTCCATTCCGACGATCAGGTCGGATGTAAGGGAAACTACCATTCTCTAGGAGAATGGAGGAAATTGGTCAATTACCAAGTAGCTCAATCGAGGACTGGGGGCCATTTTGATGTGACTATAGGATTGGTTCCTACAAGATCATATATGAGTGAAAGCCCTTCCATCATTGTGTGCAGGATGTGTTTCGGCTTGGATGGATGTAAGTGTAGAGCCCTTTCATCATTGTGGTAGGATGTGGTTCCATCCTGGATGAATGTAAGTGCAGAGATCTTCCATCATTGTGTGTAGGATGTGTTCCAGCATGGATAGAAGTGTGGAAATCTTCCATCATTGTGTGCAGGCTGTGTTCCATCCTAGATGGAAGTATGGAAATCTTCCATCATTGTGTGCAAGATGTGTTCCAACATCGATGGAAGTGTGGAAATCTTCCATCATTATGTGCAGGATGTGTTCCATCCTGGATGGAAGTACAAAAATCTTCTATCATTGTGTGCAAGATGTGTTCCAGTGTGGATGGAAGTACGGAACTCTTCCATCATTGTGTGCAGGATGTGTTCCATCCTAGATGGATATGATTATTGTGCCTTTCTAATGAGTAGGTCAGATATAAGTGCTGAAGAATACCTACATGGAGGCTAGGCCTACAACCAGCATGAAAAAGGGCTAGATCTGTAGAAATTCCTGTGACAAGAAGAATCATGAGATAGCCCCCGTGATGATCTAGATACAGTGATAATGCCTAGTGATGATCCATATCGAGTGATGATCCAGATCCAGTGATGACGATCCAGAAGTGATGATCAAGATCTAGTGATGATGTCAAGCGACGATCTAGATCAAGTGATGATCCAGATCCAGTGATGATCCAGATCCAGTGATGATCCAGATCTAAAGATGAAGGTGAATTAAATACGAAGATGACTTGAAGACTAAGAATACTTGAAGATGCAGATGACGAGATGATCCAGTTGATATAGAGAAGAAGACCAGTGCTGAAAATTCTGTCGAAAGAATACCTTCCTAGTTAAGAGGGAATATTGATGTATTTGTAACTTCAGAATGTATTCATATATGTATCTTATGTATTGTAACCCGATGTTTATTCTGGGATGTATCTATAATGTAATTGAGTCATGTTGTCTTGCCCCAATGTTTTGATCGGGAGGATCAATAATGTAAACAAGTCATTTCAAGTCATTGTGGGTAGCCCTCTGATTGTCTAAGGGTTAAAGTCCCCGCAGTTCCGGGGCACTAGGGTTATTAGACTCTCAAGTAGAGGTCGGCCCTGGTAGGTTTTTAGTCATGTCGAGATTAGTATAAATAGAGAGTTAGACTCTCTATTTAACATACAACTCATACACACTCAAGTGTAGAGCATAGTTTATAAAGGAGAAGACACTGGGGCTAGACAAGAAGAAGGTTACTGCTGTCAGGAGATCACTTACGTTTTTGGGCTTTTACTGTTTTGGTGTTGATTCTATCTCTGATGCAGTTGTGGGGTTTTCTCCATTTATGGTTTCCCCAAGGAAAAACACTGTGTTCATTGTCTCTTGTTTTTTATTACTGTACTTGTTATTCTCTTAGTTAAAGATCCTAAATAATGCTAGCTTAATGTTGAAAAACTAACACTTATCTCTCAAATGGGTATCTAAATCTACTTTAAAATTTGAATTCCGAGAAAGTTGAAAAAAGTGCATCTTTTCAACCTTGGTTTGAGAGCAAGGATAATTTTTGGAGTGAATTTTAGCCTAGTGGGCTATTTTTCCATGTTTTTCTCCCAAAAAAGATTAGCCATTTTGCATTTTTTGAAGCCCTGTTTTTCCCAATTTTGATGGGGTAAAATTTTTTCACCCTAAAAATCGCCAAATTATTATATAAACGATTTAAAATCCTTGGAAATTAAAATATTTTTTGAAAAATATCGCCAATCATTTTATAGTTGTCGTTTTAAGAATTGGTAATATACTCCAACATTTATACACTTTTAAATAAGTATGGTTCCTTAAAATCATCCCTCTTTGAGAAACCTTGAACAAGGGCCAAAATACCTCCAAATCTCATAAAAGTAGGTATCCATGCTTATCTCTCAAATGGGTACCTAAATCAACTTTCAAAATTCAAATCGTCGACAAAAGTGCATCTTTTCAACGTTGGTTTGACTAACCTTGAATGAGGGAGAAAATATCTCCAAATATCATAAAAATATGTGTTAATGCTTATCTCTCAATTCAAAATTCAATTCCAAGAAAGTCGAAAAAGTGCGCATTTTCAACCTTGGTATGAACAACCTTGAACGCGGGGCAAAATAGCTCTAAATATCATAAAAATAGGTTTCCATTTTTATATCTTAAATAGATACCTAAATCCACGTTCAAAACTCAATTACGAGAAAGTCGACAAAAGTGCATCTTTTCAACCTTGGTTTTACCAACCTTGAACAACAGTCAAAATACCTCCAAATATCATAAAAATAGGTGTCCACACTTATCTCTCAAATGGGTATCTTAATGTACTTTAAATTTGTAATTATGAGAAATTCGACAAAAGTGCATGTTTTTAACTTTCGTTTGACCTACCTCAAACGAGGGCCAAAATAACACCAAATCTCATAAAAATAGGTGTCCATAGTTATCTCTCAAATATGTACCTAAATCCACTTTCAAAACTCAATTAGGAGAAATTTGACAAAAGTGCATATTTTCAACCTTGGTTTAACCAACCTCAAACGAGGGCCAAAATAGATCCAAATCTTATAAAAATAGGTTTCAATGCTCATCTCTCAAATGGGTACCTTAATGCACTTTCAAAACTCAATTCAAATAAAATCGACAAAAGTGCATCTTTTCAACGTTGGTTTAACAACTCTTGAATGCGAGCCAAAATAGCTCCAAATCTCATTAAAATAGGTGTCCATCCTTATCTCTCAAATGGGTATCTAAATCTACTTTAAACTTTGAATTTTGAGAAAGTCGACAAACTTGCATATTTACAACCTAAGCTAGACCAACTTCTCATTAAAATACGTTTCCATGATTATCTCTCAAATGGGTACCTAATCTAATTTCAAAATTCAATTATGAGAAAGTCAACTAAAGTGCATATTTTCAACCTTTGTTTGACCAACCTTAAATGAGGTCCAAAATAGCTCCAAATCTCTTAAAAATAGGTGCCCATGCTTATCTATGAATTTGGTACCTAAATGCACTTTCAAAACTCAATTCAGAGAAAGTCAACAAAAGTGCATCTTTTTAACCTTGGTTTGACCGACATTGAATGAGGGCCAAAATAGCTCCAAATCTCACAAAAATATGTGTCCATGCTTATCTCTCAAATGGGTACCTAAATCCAATTTCAAAACTCAATTCTGATAAAGTCGACAAAAGTGCATATTTTCAACCTTGGTTTGGCCAACCTTGAACGAGGGCCAAAATAGCACCAAATCTCATACAAATAGGTGTCCATGCATATATCTCAAATGGGTACCAAAATAAACTTTCAAAAATCAATTAATAGAAAGTCAACAAAACTGCATCTTTTCAACCTTGGTTTGACCAACCTTGAATGAGGGCCAAAATAGCTACAAATGTCATAAAAATAGGTGTTCATGCTTATCTCTCAAATGGGTACCTAAATCCACTTTCAAAACTCAATTCCAAGAAAGTCAACAAAGGTGCATCTTTCCAACCTTCGGTGACCAACCTTGAGCGATACCCAAAATAGCTCCAAATCTCATAAAAATAGGTGTCCATGCTTATCTTTCAAATGGGTATCTAAATCTACTTTAAAACTTCAATTCTGTTAAAGTTGAAAAAAGTGCATATTTTAAACCTTTGTTTGATCAACCTTGAACAAGGGCCAAAATAGCTCCAAATCTCAAAAAAATAAGTGCCCATGCTTATCTCTCAAATGGGTACCTAAATCCACTTTCAAAACTCAATTCTAAGAGAGTCCACAAAAGTGCATATTTTCAACCTTGGTTTGACCAACCTTGAACGAGGGCCAAAATAGCTACAAATATCATAAAATTGGGTGTCCATACTTATCTCTCAAATGGGTACCTAAATCCACTTTCAAAAATCAATTCTGAGAAAGTCAACAAAAGTGCATAGTTTCAACCTTGGTTTGACCAACCTTGAACTAGGACCAAAATAACTCCAAATCTCATAAAAATAGTTTTACATGATTATTTATCGAATGGGTATCTAAATCTAATTTAAAATTTCAATTCCGAGAAAGTTGACAAAAGTTCACATTTTCAACCTTGGTTTGACCAACCTTGAACAAGGAACAAAATAGCTCCAAAGCTCAAAAAAATATGTGCCCATGCTTATCTCTCAAACAACTACCAACCTTACATCTCCAAAATTACATCTCTTGAACGTTCGTTTTGACCAACCTTGAACGCGGGCCAAAATAGATCCAAATCTCATAAAAATAAGTGTACATGCTTATCTCTCAAATGGGTATCTAAATCTACTTTGAAATTTCAACTCCGAGCAAGTCGACAAAAGTGCATGTTCTCCACCTTGGTTTGAACAACCTTAGAGGAGGGCTAAAATAAATCCAAATCTCATAAAAATAGGTGTCCATGCTTATTTCTCAAATGGGTACCTAAATCCACTTTAAAATTTCAGAACCGAGAAAGTATAAAAAAAGTGCATATTTTCAACCTTGGTTGACCAACCTTTAACGAGGGCCAAAATTGTTCCAAATCTCATAAAAATAGGTGCCCATGCTTATCTCTCAAATGGGTATCTAAAACTACTTTAAAATCTCAATTCTGAGAAAGTCTACAAAACTGCATATTTTCAACCTTGATTTTAACCCACCTTGAACAAGGGCCAAAATAGCTCCAAATCTCATAAAAATAAGTGTCCATGCTTATCGCTCAAATGGGTACCTAAATCCACTTTCAAAACTCAATTCCGAGAAACTCCACAAAAGTGCATATTTTCAACCTTGGTTTGACCAACCTTGAACGAGGGCCAAAATACCTTCCATTCTTAAACAAATAGGTGTCCATGCTTATCTCTCAAATGGTTATTTAAATCTACTTAAAAAATTCAATTATGAGAAAGTCAACAAAAGTGCATATTTTCAACCTTGGTTTTACCTACCTTGAACGAGGGCCAAAATAGCTCCAAATCTCATAAAAATAAGTGTCCATTCTTATCTCTCAAATGGGTAGCTAAATCTACTTTTAAAGTTCAATTTCAAGAAAGTCTGCAAATGTGCATATTTTCAACCTTGGTTTGATCAACCTTGAACGAGGGCCAAAATAGCTCCAAATCTCATAAAAATAGGTTTCCATGCTTATCTCTCAAATGGGTACCTAGATCCACTTTCAAAACTCTATTATGGTAAAGTCAACAAAAGTTCATCCTTTCAATCTCGGTATGAACAACCTTGAATGAGGGCCAAAATAGCTCCAAATCTGATAAAAATAGGTGTCCATGCTTACCTCTCAAATGGGTATCTAAATGTACTTTAAACTTTCAATTCCAAGAAAGTTGACAAAAGTACATCCTTTCAACCTTGGTTTGACCAAACTTGAACAACGGCCAAAATAGTTATATATCTCACTAAATTAGGTGTTCATGCTTATATCTCAAATGGGTACCTAAATCCACATTCAAAACTCAATTATGAGATAGTTGAAAAAAGTGCATATTTTAAACCTTGGATTAACGAACCTTAGACGAGGGCCAAAATAGCTCCAAATCTCATAAAAATAGGTGTCCATGCTTATCTCTCAAATGGAACGTAAATCCATTTTCAAAAATCAATTCCGAGAAAGTCCACAAAAGTGCATATATTCAACCTTGGTTTGACCAACCTTGAATGAGGGAGAAAATAGCTCCGAATCTCATAAAAATAAGTTGTCGTGCTTATCTCTCAAATGAGCACATAAATCCAGGTTCGACCAAGCTTTAACGTGTGCCAAAATAGTTCCAAATATCATAAAAATAGGTGTCCATGCTTACTCTCAAATGGGTATCTAAATCTACTTTAAAATTATAATTCCGAGAAAGTCGACCAAAGTGCATATTTTCAACATTGGTTAGAACAACCTTGAATGAGGGCCAAAACAGCTTATCTCTCAAATGGGTACATAAATCCACTTTCAAAACTCAATTGCGAGAAAGTACAAAAAGGTGCAAATTTTCAACCTACATTTGACCAACCTTGAATGACATCCAAAATAGCTCTGAATCTCATAAAAACAGGTTTCCATGCTTATCTCTCAAATTGGTATCTAAATCTAATTTAAAATTTCAATTACGAGAAAGACAACAAAAGTGCATATTTTCGGCCTTGGTTTGACTAACCTTGAATGAGTGCCAAAATAGCTCCAAATCTCATAAAACATACATTTCCATGCTTATCTCTCAAATGGGTACCTAAATCCACTTTCAAATTTCATTTCCCAAAAAGTCAACAAAAGTGGATATTTTCAACCTTAGCTTGACCAAACATTGAACGAGGGCCAAAATAGATCCTAATCTCATCAGAATAAGTGTTCATGCTTATCTCTCAGATGGGTACCAAAATCCACTTTCAAATTTCAATTCTGAGAAACTCGACAAGAGTGCATATTTTCAACCTTGTTTTAACCAACCTTGAACGAGGGTGAAAGTATATCCAAATCTCATAAAAATAGGTGTCTATGCTTTCCCTAGAATGGGTACTTCCGTCCACTTTCAAAACTCAATACCAAGAAAGATGACAAAAGTGCATATTTTCAAGCTTGGTTTGACCAACCTTGAACGAGGGCCAAAATAGCTGCAAATCTTATAAACATAGGTTTCCATGTTTATCTCTCAAATGGATACCTATATCCTCTTTCAAAACTCAATTCCAAGAAAGTCGAAAAAAGTGCATATTTCCAACCTTGGTTTGACCCACCTTGAATTATGACCAATATAGATCCAAATCTCATAAAAATTTGTGTCCCTTCTTATCTCTCAAATGGGTGCCTAAATCCACTTTCAAAACTCAATTCCAAGAAAGTCAACAAAAGTGCATTTTTTGAACGTTGGTTTTACCAACATTAAAAAAGGGCCAAAATAAATCCTAATCTGATGAAAATAGGCGTCCATGCTTATCTCTCAAATGGGTACCTAAATCCATTTTCAAAACTCAATTTTGAGAAAGTCAACAAAAGTGCATCGTTTCAACCTTGGTTTGACCAACCTTGAACAAGGGCCAAAATAGCTGCAAATTTCATAAAATTAGGCGTCCATGCTTATTTCTAAAATGGGTATGTAAATCTACTTGAAAATTTAAATTTCGAGAAAGTCGGCAAAAGTGCATATTTTCAATCTATGTTTGACCACCCTTGAATGAGGGTGAAAATAGATCCAAATCATATAAAAAAAGGAGTCCAAGCTTATCCCTCAAATGGGTACCTAAATCCAATTTCAAAATTCAATTCCGAGAAAGTCAAAATAAGTGGATATTTTCAACCTTAGTTTGAACAAGCTTGAACGAGGGCCAAAATATCTCCAAATCTCATAAAAATAGGTGTCCATTCTTATCTCTCAAATGGGTACCTAAATCGACTTTCAAAATTCAATTTCAAGAAAGTCGAAAACATGCATATTTTCAACCTTGGTTTGACCAACCTTAATCGAGGCCCAAAATAGCTCCAAATCTCATAAAAATAGGTTTCTATGCTTATCTCGCAAACCCATACCTAAATCCATTTTCAAAACTCAATTTAAATAAAGTCGACAAAAGTGCATCTTTTCAACCTTGGTTTGACCAATCTTGAACGAGGGTGAAAATATCTCCAAAACTCATAAAAATAGGTGTCTAAATCCACATTCAAATATCAATTGCAAGAAATTGGACAAGAGTGCATCTTTTCAACTTATCTTGACCAACCTTGAACGAGGGCGAAAACAGATCGAAATCTCATAAAAATAGGTGTTCAAGCTTATCTCTCAAATGGGTACCTAAATCCACTTTAACAATTCAATTCCAAGAAACTTGACAAAAGTGGATATTTCAACATTAGTTTGAACATCCTTGAACGAGGCCAAAAATAGCTCCAAATCTCATAAAAATAGGTGTACATGTTTATCTCTCAAATTGGTACCTAAAATCACTTTCAAATTTCAATTCTGAGAAAATCGCCACAAGTGCATCTTTTCAACCTATGTTTGACCAACCTTGAACGAGGGTGAAAGTAGCTCCAAATCTCATAAAAATAGGTGTCCAAGCTTATCCCTCAAATGGTTACCTAACTCCACTTTCAAAATTCAATTCCGAGAAAGTCGACAAAAGCAGATATTTTCAACCTTAGTTTGAACAACCTTGAACGAGGGCCAAAATAGCTCCAAATATCATAAAAATAAGTGTCCATGCTGATCTCTCAAATGGGTACCTAAATCCACTTTCAAATTAAAATTTTGATAAAATCGAATAAAGTGCATATTTTAAACCTTGCTTTCACCAACCTTGGACGAGGGCCAAAATAACTCGAAATCTCATAAAAATTAGTGTTCATGCTTATCTCTCAAATGGGTACCTAAATCCATGTTCAAAACTCAATTATGAAAAAGTCGACAAAAGTGCATCTTTTAAATGTTGGTTTGACCAAGCTTGAATGACGTCCTAAATAGCTCCAAATATCATAAACAAAGGCGTCCATGCTTATCTCTCAAATGGGTATCTAAATCTACTTTCAAATTTAAATTCCGACAATCTCAACAAAGTGCATATTTTTAACCTTGGTTTGACCAACCTTGTATGAGGGCGAAAATAAATCCATATCTAACAAAATAGGTTTCCTTGCTTTTCTATCAAATGGGTACCTAAATCCACTTTCAAAACTCAATTTTGAGGAATTAGACAAAAGTCCATATTTTCAACCTTGGTTAGATCAACTGTGAATGAGGGCCAGAATACCTCCTAAAATAGATGTGCACGCTTATCTCTCAATTGGGTATGTAAATCCACTTTCAGAACTCAATTCGGCTAAAGTCGACAAAAGTGCATATTTTCAACCTTGGTTTGAACAACCTTGAACGAAGGCCAAAATTGATCCAAATCTCATAAAAACAGGTGCTCATGCTTATCTCTCAAATGGGTATCTAAATCTAATTAAAATTTGAATTCCGAGAAAGTCAACAAAAGTGCATATTTTTGAACTTGGTTTGACCAACCTTGAAGGAGGGCCAAAATAGCTCCAAATCTCATAAAAACAAGTTTCCATTCTTATCTCTCAAATGGTTTCCTAAATCCACTTTCAAAACTTAAGTCCGAGAAAGTCGACAAAAGTGCAACTTTTGAACCTTGGTTTGACCAACCTTGAAGGAGGGCCAAAATAGCTCCAAATCTCATAAAAATAGGTGTCCATGCTTATCTCTCAAATGGGTACTAAATCAAATTTTGAAACTCATTTTTGAGAAATTTGACAAAAGTGCATATTTTCAGCCTTGGTTTGACCAATCTTGAACAAGGGCAAAAATAGCTCCAAATCTCATAAAAGTAGGTGTCCATGCTTATATCTCAAATGGGTACCTAGATCCACTTTCAAAACTCAATTCTGAGAAAGTCGATAAAAGTGCATCTTTTCAACATTGGTTTGACCAAGCTTTAGCAAGGGCTGAAATAGATACAAATATCATCAAAATAGGCATCCATGCTTATCTCTTAAATGGGTATCTAAATCTACTTTAATATTTGAATTCCGAGAATGACGACAAAAGTGCATATTTTCAACTTTAGTTTGACCAAGCTTGAAGGAGGGCCAAAATAGCTCCAAATCTCATAAAAATAGGTGTCCATGCTTATCTCTCAAATGGGTACTAAATCAAAATTTGAAACTCAATTCCGAGAAATTTGACAAAAGTGCATATTTTCAGCCTTGGTTTGACCAACCTTGAACAAGGGCCAAAATAGCTCCAAATCTCATAAAAGTAGGTGTCCATGCTTATCTCTCAAATGGGTACTTAGATCCAATTTCAAAACTCAATTCCGAGAAAGTCAATAAAAGTGCATCTTTTCAAAACTGGTTTGACCAACCTTTAGCAAGGGCTAAAATAGATACAAATATCATGAAAATAGGCGTGCATGCCTATCTCTTAAATGGGTATCTAAATCTACTTTAATATTTGAATTCCAAGAATGACAACAAAAGTGCATATTTTCAACTTTGGTTTGACAAACCTTGAACAAGGGCCAAAATAGCTCCAAATCTCATAAAAATAGGTTTCCATGTTTATATCTCAAAGGGGTACCTAAATCGACTTTCAAAGCTGAATTCTGAGAAAGTTGAGAAAAGTGCACATTTTCAACCTTGGTTTGACCAACCTTGAACGAGGGCCAAAATAGCTCCACATCTCATAAAAATAGGTGTCCATACTTATCTCTCAAATTGGTACTTAAATCCACTTTCAAAGTTCTATTCCGACACCTTGGTTTGACCAACCTTGAATGTGGGACAAATAACTCCAAATCTTATAAAAATAGGTGTCCATGCTTATTTTTCAAATGTGTATCTAAATCTACTTTAAATATTCAATTATGAGAAAGTTGACAAAAATGCACTTTTTAGACCTTGGTTTAACCAACTTTCAACGAGGGCCAAAACTCAATTTCGATAAAGTTGACAAAAGTGCATATTTTCAACCTTGGTTTAACCAACCTTGAATGAGCGCCAAAATAGCTCCAAATCTAATAAAAATTGGTGTCCATGTTTATCTCTCAAATAGGTACCTAAAACCACTTTTAAAATTCAACTCCGAGAAAGTCAATAAAAGTGAATCTTTTCAACCTTGGTTTGACCAACCTTAGACGAGGGCCAAAATAGCTCAAAATATCATAAAATAGGCTTCCATGCTTATCTCTCAAATGGGTATCTAAATCTACTTTAAAATTTAAATTCTGAGAAAGTCACCCAAAGTGCATATATTCAACCGTGGGTATCTAAATATAAACTGGTATCTAAATCTACTTAAAAATTTCATTTCCGAGAAAGTCAACAAAAGTACATATTTTCAAACTTTGTTTGACTAACCTTCAACGAAGGCTAAAATAACTCAAAATCAAATTAAAATAGGTGTCCAGGCTTATCTTTCAAATGGGTACATAAATCCACTTTCAAAACTCAATTCCGAGAAAGTTGAAAAAAGCGCATATTTTCAACCTTGGATTGACCAAGCTTGAAGGAGGGCCAAAGTAGCTCCAAATCTCCTAAAAATAGGTGTCCATGCTTATCTCTCAAATGGGTACCTAAATCAAATTTCAAAACTCAATTTTGAGAAAGTGAACAAATGTGCACCTTTTGAACCTTGGTTTGACCAACCTTCAACAAATGCCAAAATAGCTCCAAATATCATAAAAATAGGTGTCCATGCTTATGTCTCAAATGGGTATCTAAATCTACTTTAAAATTTTAATTCCTTGAAAGTAAAAAAGAGTGCATATTTTCAACCTTGGTTTGACCAACCTAAAATGAGGGCAAAAAAAGGTTCAAATCTCATAGAAAGTTGAGAAATGGTTCATATTTTCAACCTTGAACGAGTGCCAAAATAGCTACAAATATCATAAAAACAGGTGTCCATGCTTATGTCTCAAATGGGTATCTAAATATAGTTTAAATTTTTAATTTCGAGAAAGTCGACAAGAGTGCCAAAATATCTCTCAAATGGGTACCTAAATCCATTTTCAAAACTCAATTCCGAGAAAGTTGAAATAAGTGCATATTTTCAACCTTGGTTTGACCAAACTTGAATGAGGGCCAACATATCTCCAAATCTCATAAAAATAATTGTCCATTATTATTTCTCAAATGGGTACCTAAATCCACCTTCAAAACTCAATTCCAAGAAAGTCAACAAAAGTACTTCTTTTCAATCTTGGTTTAACCACCCTTGAACGAGGGATAAAATAGCTCATAATCTCATAAAAATTGGTCTTCATGCTTATCGCTCAAATTTGTATCTATATCTGCTTTAAAATTTCAATTTCAAGAAAGTTGATATTTTCAACCTTGGTTTGACCAACCTTGAATGAGGGCCAAAATAGCTCGAAATCTCGTAAAATTAGTTGTCCATGCATATCTCTCAAATGGGTACCTAAATCAACTTTCAAAACTCAAATTTGAGAATGTCGAAAAAGTTCATATTTTCAACCTTGGCTTGACCAACCTTGAACGAGAGCCAAAATAGCTCCAAATCTCATAAAAATAGGTGTCCATGCTTATCTCTCAAATGGGTACCTAAATCCACTTTCAAAACTTAATTCCGAGAAAGTAAAAAATTCCAAGAAAGTTGACAAAATTCCATATTTTCAACCATGGTTTGACCAACCTTGAACGAGGGAAAAAATAGCTCAAAATCTCATAAAAATAGGTGTCCATGATAATGTTTTAAATGGGTAACCTAGTTTCAAATTTCAATTCTGAGAAGGTCGACAAAAGTGCATATTTTCAACCTTGCTTTGACCAACCTTTTCTAAAGGGCAAAATAGATCAAAATATCATAAAAATAGGTGTCCATGCTTATCTCTCGAATGGGTACATAAATCAACTTTCAAAACTTGATTCCAAGAAAGTAAACAAAAGTGTTCTTTCCAACCTTGAACGAGGACAAAAAAAGTTCCAAATCTCATAAAAATAGGTGTCCATGCTTATCTATGAAATGGGTATCTAAATCTACTTTAAAATTTCAATTACGAGAAAGTCGACAAAATTTCATATTTTCAACCTTGGTTTGACCAACCTTGAACAAGGGCCAAAATAGCTCCCAATCTCATAAAAATAGGTGTACATGCTTATCTCTCAAATGGGTACATAAATCCACTTTCAAAACTCAATTGCGAGACAGTCCACAAAAATGCATATTTTCAACCTTGGCTTGACCAACCTCTAATGAGGGCCAAAATAGCTCCAAATCTCATAAAAATAGGTGTCCATGCTTATCTCTCAAATGAGTATCTAAATCTAATTAAAAATTTCAATTCCAAGAAAGTCAACAAAAGTGGATATTTTCAACCTTTATTTGACTAAGCTTGAACGAGGGCCAAAATAGCTCCAAATATCATAAAACTAGGTGTCCATGCTTATATCTCCAATGGGTACCTAAATCCACTTTCAAATTTAAATTCAGACAAATTCGACAAAAATACATAATTTCAGCCTTGGTTTGACCAACCTTGAACGAGGGCCAAAATAACTCCAAATATCATAAAAATCAGTCTCCATGCTTATCACTCAAATGGGTACCTAAATCCACTATCAAAACTCAATTACGAGAAAGTCGAGAAAACTGCATATTTTCATCCTTTGTTTGACTAGCCTTGAACGAGGCCCAAAATAGCTCCAAATATCACAAAAATAGGTGTCCATGATTATCTCTCAAATGGGTACCTAAATCCACTTTCAAATTTCAATTCCGAGAAAGTCGACAAAAGTGGACATTTTTAGCCTTACTTTGAGCAACCTTGAATGAGGCCCAAAATAGCTCCAAATCTCATAAAAATAGGTGTGCATGATTATCTCTCAAGTGGTTATCTAAATCTACTTCAAAATTTCAATTCCGAGAAAATCTACAAAAGTGCATATTTTCAACCTTGGTTTGACCACCTCGAATGAGGGCCAAAATAGCTCCAAATCTAATAAATATAGATGTCCATGCATATCTCTCAAATGGGTACCTAAATCCACTATCAAATTTCAATTCTGAGAAAGTCTCAAAACTGGATATTTTCACCCTTAGTTTGACCAACCTTGAACGCAGGCCAAAATAGCTCCAAATCTCATAAAAATAGGTGTCCATGCTTATCTCTCAAATGGGTACCAAAATCCACTTCCAAATTTCAAGTCTGAGAAAGTCGACAAAACTGCATATTTTCAACCTTGGTTTGACCAATGTTGAACACAGGCCAAAATAACTCCAAATCTCATAAAATAGTTCTTTATGCTTACCTCTCAAATGGGTACTTAAATCAACTTTCAAATTTCAAATACGTGAAAGTCGATAAAAGTGGTTATTTTCAACCTTAGTTTGAGCAACCTTGAAGGAAGTCCAAAATAGCTCCAAATCTCATAAACATATGTTTCCATGCTTATCTGTCAAAGGGGTACCTAAATCTACTTTCAAATTTCAATTCCGAGAAAGTCTACAAAAGTGCATAGTTTAAACCTTGGTTTGACCAACCTTGAACGAGGGACAAAATAAGTCAAAATATCATAAAACTAGGTGTCCATACTCATCTCTCGAATGGGTTTCTAGATCTACTTTAAAATTTTAATTCTGAGAAAGTCAACAAAAGTGCATATTTTCAACCTTGGTTTTACCAACCTTGAACGAGGGCCAAAATATCTCAAAATTTCATAAAAATAGTTATCCATGCTTAGCTCTAAAATGGGTATATAAATCCACTTTCAAAACTCAATTTTTTTAGAAAGTCGACAAAAGTGCATTGTTTCAACCTTGGTTTGACCAACCTTGAACAAGGGCCAAAATAACCCCAAAGCTCATGATAATAGGTGTCCATGCTTCTCTCTCAAATCGGTATCTAAATATACTTAAACTTTAAATTATGAGAAAGTCGAGCAAAGTGCATATTTTCAACCTTGGTTTGACTAACCTTGAATGAGGGTCGAAAAATCTCCAAATCTGATACAAATATGTGTCCATGCTTATCCCTCAAATGAGTACCAAAATTCAACTTTCAAAACTCAATTTTGATAAAGTCGACAAAAGTGCAAGTTTTCAACCTTCATTTGAACAACCTTGAATGCGGGCCAAATAGCTCCAAATCTCATAAAATTATATGTCCATGATTATCTCTCAAATAGATACCTAAATCCACTTTCAAACTCAATTCCATGAAAGTTCAAAAAAGTGCGTCTTTTCAACCTTAGTTTGACCAACATTGGTTTGACCAATCTTGAATGAGGGCGAAAATATCTCCAAATCTCTTAAAAATAGGTGTCTAAATCCACATTCAAATATCAATGGCGAGAAATTCAACAAGAGTGCATCTTTTCAACTTATGTTGACCAACCTTGAACGAAGGCAAAAATAGATCCAAATCTCATAAAAATAGGTGTTCAAGCTTATCTCTCAAATGGGTACCTAGATCCACTTTAACAATTCAATTCCGAGAAAGTCGACAAAAGTGGATATTTTCAGTGTTAGTTTGAACATCCTTGAACGAGGCCAAAAATAGCTGCATATCTCATAAAAATAGGCGTCCATGCTTATCTCTCAAATTGGTACCTAAATCCACTTCCAAATTTCAATTCCAAGAAAATCGACAAAAGTACATCTTGTCAACCTATGTTTGACCAACCTTGAACAAGGGTGAAAGTAGCTCCAAATCTCATAAAAATAGGTGTCCAAGCTTATCCCTCAAATGGGTACCTAAATCCACTTTAAAAATTCAATTCCGAGAAAGTCGACAAAAGCGGATATTTTCAACCTTAGTTTGAAGAACCTTGAACAAGGGCCAAAATAGCTCCAAATATCATAAAAATATGTGTCCATGCTTATCTCTCAAATGGGTACCTAAATCCACTTTCAAATTACAATTCTGATAAAATCAAATAAACTGGATATTTTAAACCTTGCTTTCACCAACCTTGAACGAGGGCCAAAATAACTTGAAATCTCATAAAATTTAGTGTTCATCCTTATTTGTCAAACGGGTACCTAAATCCACGTTCAAAACTCAATTGCAAAAAAGTCGACAAAAGTGCATCTTTTAAATGTTGGTTTGACCAAGCTTGAACGACGTCCTAAATAGCTCCAAATATCATAAACAAAGGAATCCATGCTTATCTCTCAAATGGGTATCTAAATCTACTTTCAAATTTAAATTCTGACAATCTCGACAATGTGCATATTTTCAACCTTGGTTTGAACCTTGTATGAGGGCGAAAATAGCTCCATATCTAACAAAATATGTGTCCTTGCTTCTCTCTCAATTGGGTACCTAAATCTACTTTTAAAACTCAATTTTGAGGAATTCAACAAAAGTGCATATTTTCAACCTTGGTTAGATCAACCGTTAATGAGGGCCAAAATACCTCCAAATATCATAAAAATTAGTGTGCATGCTTATCTCTGAACTAGGTATGTAAACCCACTTTTAGAACTCAATTCAGATAAATTCGACAAAAGTGCATATTTTCAACCTTGGTTTGAACAACCTTGAACGAGGACCAAAATAGATCCAAATCTCATAAAAATAGGTTCTCATGCTTATCTCTCAAATGGGTATCTAAATCTAATTTAAAATTTAAATTCCAAGAAAGTTGACAAAAGTGCATATCTTTGAACTTGGTTTGACCAACCTTGAAGGACGGCCAAAATAGCTCCAAATCTCATAAAAACAAGTGTCCATTCTTATCTCTCAAATGGTTTCCTAAATTCACTTTCAAAACTCAATTTTGAGAAAATCAACAAAAGTGCATCTTTTCAACCTTGGTTTGACCAACCTTGAAGCAGGGCCAAAATAGCTCCAAATCTCATAAAAACAGGTGTCCATGCTTATCTCTCAAATGGGTACTAAATCAAATTTTGAAACTCAATTCAGAGAAATTTGACAAAAGTGCATATTTTCATCCTTGGTTTGACCAACCTTGAACAAGGGGCAAAATATCTCCAAATCTCATAAAAGTAGGTGTCCATGCTTATCTCTCAAATGGGTACTTAGATCCACTTTCAAAACTCAATTCCGAGAAAGTCGATAAAAGTGCATCTTTTCAACATTGGTTTGACCAACCTTTAGTGAGGGCTGAAATAGCTACAAATACCATGAAAATAGGCATCCATGCTTATCTCTTAAGTGGGTATCTAAATCTACTTTAATATTTGAATTCCGAAAATGACGACAGAAGTGCATATTTTCAACTTTGGTTTGACCAACCTTGAATAAGGGCCAAAATAGCTCCAAATATCATAAAAATAGGTTTCCATGCTTATATCTCAAAGGGGTACCTAAATCCACTTTCAAAGCTCAATTCTGAGAAAGTCGAGAAAAGTGCATATTTTCAACCTTTGTTTGACCAACCTTGAACAAGGGCCAAAATAGCTCCAAATATCATAAAAATATGTGGCCATGCTTATCTCTCAAATCGGTACCTAAATCCACTTTCAAATTACAATTTTGATAAAATCGAATAAACTGGATATTTTAAACCTTGCTTTCACCAACCTTGAACAAGGGCCAAAATAACTCGAAATATCATAAAAATTAGTGTTCATCCTTATCTTTCAAATGGGTACCTAAATCCACGTTCAAAACTCAATTGTGAAAAAGTCGACAAAAGTGCATCTTTTAAATGTTGGTTTGACCAAGCTTGAACGACGTCCTAAATAGCTCCAAATATCATAAAAAAAGGCATCCATGCTTATCTCTCAAATGGGTATCTAAATCTACTTTCAAATTTAAATTTCGATAATCTCGACAAAGTGCATATTTTGAACCTTGGTTTGAACCTTGTATGAGGGCGAAAATAGCTCCATATCTGACAAAATAGGTGTCCTTGCTTCTCTCTCAAATGGGTACCTAAATCTAGTTTTAAAACTCAATTTTGAGGAAATCGACAAAAGTGCATATTTTCAACCTTGGTTAGATCAACCATGAATGAGGGCCAAAATACCTCCAAATATCATAAAAATTAGTGTGCATGCTTATCTCTGAACTAGGTACGTAAATCCACTTTCAGAACTCAATTCAGATAAAGTCGACAAAAGTGCATATTTTCAACGTTGGTATGAACAACCTTGAATGAGGGCCAAAACAGATCCAAATCTCATAGAAATAGGTTCTCATGCTTATCTCTTAAATGGGTATCTAAATCTAATTTAAAATTTAAATTCCGAGAAAGTCGACAAAAGTGCATATCTTTGAACTTGGTTTGACCAACCTTGAAGGACGGCCAAAATAGCTCAAAATCTCATAAAAACAAGTGTCCATTCTTATCTCTCAAATGGTTTCCTAAATCCACTTTCAAAACTCAATTATGAGAAAATCGACAAAAGTGCATCTTTTCAACCTTGGTTTGACCAACCTTGAAGTAGGGCCAAAATAGCTCCAAATCTCATAAAAATAGGTGTCCATGCTTATCTCTAAAATGGGTACTAAATAAAATTTTGAAACTCAATTCTGAGAAATTTGACAAAAGTGCATATTTTCAGCCTTGGTTTGACCAACCTTGAACAAAGGGCAAAATAGCTCCAAATCTCATAAAAGTAGGTGTCCATGCTTATCTCTCAAATGGGTACCTAAATCCACTTTCAAAACTCAATTCCGAGAAAGTCTATAAAAGTGCATATTTTCAGCCTTGGTTTGACCAACCTTGAACAAAGGGCAAAATAGCTCCAAATCTCATAAAAGTAGGTGTCCATGCTTATCTCTCAAATGGGTACCTAAATCCACTTTCAAAACTCAATTCCAAGAAAGTCTATAAAAGTGCATCTTTTCAACATTGGTTTGACCAACCTTTAGTGAGGGCTAAAATAGCTACAAATATCATGAAAATAGGCATCCATGCTTATCTCTTAAGTGGGTATCTAAATCTACTTTAATATTTGAATTCTGAGAATGACGACAAAAGTGCATATTTTCAACTTTGGTTTGACCAACCTTGAACGAGGGCCAAAATAGCTCCAAATATCATAAAAATAGGTTTCCATGCTTATATCTCAAAGGGGTACCTAAATCCACTTTCAAAGCTCAATTCCGAGAAAGTGGAGAAAAGTGCATATTTTCAACCTTGGTTTGACCAACCTTGAACAAGGGCCAAAATAGCTCCAAATCTCATAAAAATAGGTGTCCATACTTATCTCTCAAATGGCTACGTAAATCCACTTTCAAAGTTCTAGTCCGAGAAAGTCGACAAAAGTGCATATTTTCAACCTTGGTTTGACCAACCTTGAAAGTGGGACAAAATAACTCCAAATCTCATAAAAATAAGTGTCCATGCTTATTTCTCAAATGTGTATCTAAACATAGTTTAAAATATCAATTCTGAGAAAGTTGACAAAAGTGCACATTTTAGACCTTGGTTTAACCAACTTTCAATGAGGGCCAAAACTCAATTCCGATAAAGTCGACAAAAGTCCATATTTTCAACCTTGGTTTAACCAACCTTGAATTAGCACCAAAATAGCTCCAAATCTAATAAAAATTGGTGTCCATGTTTATCTCTCAAATAGGTACCTAAAACCACTTTCAAAATTCAATTATGAGAAAGTCAATAAAAGTGAATCTTTTCAACCTTGGTTTGACCTGCCTTGGACGAGGGCCAAAATAGCTCCAAATATCATAAAAATAGGTGTGCATGCTAATCTCTCAAATGGGTATCTAAATCTACTTTAAAATTTAAATTCTGAGAAAGTCACCCAAAGTGCATATTTTCAACCGTGGGTATCTAAATCTAAATTCGTATCTAAATCTACTTAAAACTATAATTTCTGAGAAAGTCAACAAAAGTACATATTTTCAAACATGGTTTTACTAACCTTCAATGAAGGCTAAAATAGCTCCAAATTGCATTAAATTAGGTGAACATGCTTATCTTTCAAATGGGTACATAAATCCACTTTCAAAAATCAATTCCGAGAAAGTAAAAAAAAGTGCATATTTTCAACCTTAGATTGACAAAGCTTGAAGGAGGGACAAAATGGCTCCAAATCGCATAAAAATGGGTGTCCATGCTTTTCTCTCAAATGGGTACCTAAATTGACTTTCAATACTCAATTTCTAGAAAGTAAACAAATGTGCACCTTTTCAACCTTTGTTTGACCAACCTTCAACAAATGCCAAAATAGCTCCAAATCTCATAAAAATAGGTGTCCATGCTTATGTCTCAAATTGGTATCTAAATCTACTTTAAAATTTTAATTTTTTGAAAGTCGAAAAGAGTGCATGTTTTCAGCCTTGGTTTGACCAACCTAAAATGAGGGCCAAAAGAGCTTCAAATCTCATAGAAAGTCGAGAAATGGTTCATATTTTCAACCTTGATCTGACCAAACTTGAATGAGGGCCAAAATAGCTTCAAATCTCATAAAAATAGGTGTCCATGCTTATGTCTCAAATGGGTATCTAAATCTACTTTAAAATTTTAATTCTGTGAAAGTCGACAAGAGTGCCAAAATATCTCTCAAATGGGTGCGTAAATCCACTTTCAAAACTCAATTCCGAGAAAGTTGAAAAAAGTGCATATTTTCAACCTTGGTTGACCAAACCTTAATGAGGGCCAACATATCTCCAAATTTCATAAAAATAATTGTCCATACTTATTTCTCAAATGGGTACCTAAATCCAACTTCAAAACTCAATTCCGAGAAAGTCATCAAAAGTACTTCCTTTCAATCTTGGTTTAACCACCCTTGAACGCGGGATAAAATAGCTCAAAATCTCATAAAAATTGGTGTCCATGCTTATCGCTCAAATGGGTATCTAAATCTACTTTAAAAATCAAATTTCGAGAGAGTTGATATTTTCAACCTTGGTTTGACAAACCTTGAATGAGGGCCAAAATAGCTCAAAATCTTGTAAAATTAGTTGTCCATGCTTATCTCTCAAATGGGTACCTAAATCAAATTTCAAAACTCAATTCCGAGAAAGTCACAAAAGTGCATATTTTCAACCTTGGCTTGAGCAACCTTGAACGAGGGCCACAATAGCTCCAAATATCATAATAATAGGTGTCCATGCTTATCTCTCAAATGGGTAACTAAATCCACTTTCAAAACGTAATTCCGAGAAAGTAGAAAATTCCAAGAAAGTAAAAAAAATTCCATATTTTCAATGATGGTTTGACCAACCTTGAACGAGGGAAAAAATAGCTCCAAATTTGATAAAAATAGGTGTCCATGATAATCTTTTAAATGGGTAACCCAATTTCAAATTTCAATTCCGAGAAAGTTGACAAAAGTGCATATTTTCAACCTTGGTTTGACCAACCTTTAATGAAGGGCAAAATAGATCCAAATCTCATAAAAATAGTTGTCCATGCTTATCTCTCGAACGGGTATATAAATCAACTTTCAAAACTTGATTCCAAGAAAGTAAATGAAAGTGTTTTTTCCAACCTTGAACGAGGACAAAAAAAGTTCCAAATCTCATAAAAATAGGTGTCCATGCTTATCTACGAAATGGGTATGTAAATCTACTTTAAAATTTCAATTACGAGAAAGTCGACAAAATTTCATATTTTCAACCTTGGTTTGACCAACCTTGAACGACGGCCAAAATAGCTCCCAATCTCATAAAAATAGGTGTACATGCTTATCTCTCAAATGGGTACATAAATCCACTTTCAAAACTCAATTGCGAGACAGTCCACAAAAATGCACATTTTCAACCTTGGCTTGACCAACCTTGAATGAGGGCCAAAATAGCTCCAAATCTCATAAAAATAGGTGTCCATGCTTATCTCTCAAATGAGTATCTAAATCTAATTAAAAATTTCAATTCCGATAAAGTCAACAAAAGTGGATATTTTCAACCTTTGTTTCACTAACCTTGAACGAGGGCTAAAATAGCTCCAAATATCATAAAACTAGGTGTTCATGCTTATATCTCAAATGGGTACCTAAATCTGCTTTGAAATTTAAATTCAGGCAAATTCGAAAAAACTGCAAAATTTCAACCTTGGTTTGACCAACCTTGAACGAGGGCCAAAATAACTCCAAATATCATAAAAATCGGTTTCCATGCTTATCTCTCAAATCGGTACCTCAATCCATTTTCAAAACTCAATTACGGGAAAGTCGACAAAACTGCATATTTTCATCCATTGTTTGACTAACCTTGAATGAGGGCCAAAATAGCTCCAAATATCACAAAAATAGGTGCCCATGACTATCTCTCAAATGGGTACCTAAATCCACTTTCAAATTTCAATTCCGAGAAAGTTGACAGAAGTGGATATTTTCAACCGTAGTTTTACCAACCCTTAACAAGGGCCAAAATAGCTCCAAATTTATCTCTCAAATGGGTACCTAAATCCACTTTTAAATTTCAATTCCAATAAAGTTGACAAAAGTGGACATTTTCAGCCTTAGTTTGACCAACCTGGAATGAGGCCCAAAATAGCTCCAAATCTCATAAAAATAGGTGTGCATGATTATCTCTCAAATGGGTATCTAAATCTACTTTAAAATTTCAATTCCGAGAAAATCTACAAAAGTGGATATTTTCAACCTTGGTTTGACCACCTTGAATGAGGGCCAAAATAGCTCCAAATCTAATAAATATAGATGTCCATGCATATATCTCAAATGGGTACCTAAATCCACTATCAAATTTCAATTCTGAGAAAGTCTCAAAAGTGGATATTTTCACCCTTAGTTTGACCAACCTTGAACGCAGACCAAAATAGCTCCAACTCTCATAAAACTAGGTGTCCATGCTTATCTCTCAAATGGGTACCAAAATCCACTTTCAAAGTTCAATTCCGAGAAAGTCGACAAAAGTGCATATTTTCAACCTTGGTTTAACCAATGTTGAATGCGGGCCAAAATCACTCCAAATCTCATAAAAATAGGTCTCTATGCTTATCTCTCAAATGGGTACTTAAATCAAATTCAAATTTCAAATACGAGAAAGTCGACAAAAGTGGTTATTTTCAATCTTAGTTTGAGCAACCCTGAAGGAAGGCCAAAATAGCTCCAAATCTCATAAACATAGGTTTCCATGCTTATCTCTGAAATGGGTACCTAAATCTGCTTTCAAATTTCAATTCCGAGAAAGCCTACAAAAGTGCATATTTTCAACTTTGGTTTGACCAACCTTAAACGAGGGACAAAATAACTCAAAATATCATAAAAATAGGTGTCCATGCTCATCTCTCGAATGGGTTTCTAGATCTACTTTAGAATTTTAATTCTAAGAAATTTAACAAAAGTGCATATTTTTAACCTTGGTTTTACCAACCTTGAACGAGGGCCAAAATATCTCAAAATTTCATAAAAATAGTTGTCCATGCTTATCTCTCAAATGGGTAAATAAATCCACTTTCAAAACTCAATTTTTTTAGAAAGTCGACAAAAGTGCATCTTTTCAACCTTGGTTTGACCAACCTTGAACAAGGGCCAAAATGACTCCAAAGCTCATAATAATTGGTGTCCATGCTTATCTCTCAAATCAGTATCTAAATCTACTTAAATTTTCAATTACTGGAAAGTTGAGCAAAGTGCATATTTTTAACCTTGGTTTGACTAACCTTGAATGAGGGTTGAAAAATATCCAAATCTCATACAAATAGGTGTCCATGCTTATCCCTCAAATGAGTACCAAAATCAACTTTCAAAACTCAATTTTGCTAAAGTGTACAAAAGTGCACGTTTTCAACCTTCGTTTGAACAACCTTGAACGCGGGCGAAATAGCTCCAAATCTCATAAAATTAGATGTCCATGATTATCTCTCTAATGGATACCTAAATCCACTTTCAAAACTCAATTCCATGAAAGTTGAAAAAAGTGCTTCTTTTCAACCTTAGTTTGACCAACCTTGAACATGGGCGAAAATATCTCCAAATCTCATAAAAATAAGTGTCCATGTTTATCTCTCAAATGGGTATCTAAATATAATTTAAAATTTCAATTCCTAGAGAGTCGACAAAAGTGCATATTTTCAACCTCAGTTTGCCCAACCTTCAACAAGGGCCAAAATAGATTCAAATCTCATAAAAATAGGTGTCCATGCTTATCTCTCAAATGGGTACCTAAATACAGTTTCAAAACTCAATTCCGAGAAGGTTGAAAAAAGTGCATATTTTAAAAATTGGTTTGACCAACCTTTAATGAGAGACAAAATAGCTACAAATATCATAAAAATAGGTGTCCATGTTAATATTTTAAATGGATATTCCAATTTCAAATTTCATTTCTGAGAAATTCGACAAAAGTGCATATTTTCAACCTTGGTTTGACCAACCTTGAACAAAGGCCAAAATAGATCCAAATATCATAAAAATAGGTGTCTAGGCTTATCTCTCAAATGGGTACCTAAATCAAATTTCAAAACTCAATTCCAAGAAAGTCAACAAAAGTGTGCCTTTCCAACCTTGGTTTGACCAACCTTGAATGAGTGCGAAAATATCTCCAAATCTCGTAAAAATAGGTGTCCATGCTTATCTCTGAAATGGGTATCTTCATCTACTTTAAAATTTCAATTACGAGAAAGTCGACAAAAGTGCATATTTTCAACCATTGTTTGACCAACCTTGAATGAGGTCCAAAATAGCTACCAATCTCATAAAAATAGGTGTCCATGCTTATCTCTCAAATGGGTAAATAAATCCACTTTCAAAACTCAATTGTGAGCAAGTCCACAAAAATGCATATTTTCATCCCTTATTTGACCAACCTTGAATGCGGGCCAAAATAACTCCAAATCTCATAAAAATATGTGTCCATGCTTATCTTTCAAATGGGTATCTAAATCTAATTTAAAATTTCAATTCAGAGAAAGTTGACAAAAGTGCATATTTTCAATATTATTTTTACCAACCTTGAACGAGGGCCAAAATAGCACAAAATCTAATAAAAATAGGTGTACATGCTTATCTCTTAAATGGGTACCTAAAACCACTTTCAAATTTCAATTTCGAGAAACTCGACAAAATAACTCCAAATATCATAAAAATAGGTGTCCATGCTTATGTCTCAAATGTGTGCCTAAGTCCGCTTTCAAATTTCAATTCCAACAAAGTCGATAAAACTGTATAATTTCAACTTTGGTTTGACCAACCTTGAACACGGGCCAAAATAACTCGAAATATCATAAAAATCGGTCTCCATGCTTGTCACTCAAATGGGTACCTAAATCAAAATTCAAAAGTCAATTACGAGAAAGTCGACAAAAGTGCATTTTTGCAGCCTTGGTTTAACCAACCTTGAAACAAGGCGAAAATAGATCCAAATATCATAAAAATAGGTGTCCATGATTATCTATCAAATGGGTACCTAAATCCACTTTCAAATTTCATTTTACGAGAAATTTAACACAAGTGGATATTTTCAACCTTAGTTTTACCAACCTTTGACAAGGGCCAAAATAGCTCCAAATCTCATAAAATAGGTGTCAATTATGATCTCTCAAACGGGTACCTAAATCCACTTTTAAATTTCAATTTCGAGAAGGTCGACAAAAGTGGACATTTTGAACCTTAGTTTGACCAACCTTAAATGAGGCCCAAAATAGCTTGAAATCTCATCAAAATATTTTTTTATGCTTATCTCCCAAATCAGTATCTAAATCTACTTTAAAATTTCAATTTGGATAAAGTCTACAAACGTGCGAATTTTCAACCTTAGTTTGACCACCTTGAATGAGGGCCAAAATAGCTCGAAATCTCATAAATATAAGTGCCCATCCTTATCTCTCGAATGGGTACCTAAATCCACTTTCAAATATCAATTCCGAGAAAGTCTGAAAAGTGGATATTTTAAACCTTAGTTTGACTAACCTTGAACGAAGCCCAAAATAGCTCCAAATCTCATAAAAATAGGTGTTCATGCTTATCTCTCAAATGGGTGCCTAAAACCACTTTCAAATTTCAATTCCAAGAAAGTCGACAAAAGTGCATAGTTTCAACCTTGGTTTGACCAACATTAAACGCGGGTCAAAATAACTCCAAATCTCATAAAAATAGGTGTCTATGCTTATCTAACAAATGGGTACCTAAATCAACTTTCAAAATTCAAAAAAATTGGATATTTTCAGCCTTACTTTAAGCAACCTTGAAGGAAGGCCAAAATAGCTCTAAATCTCATAAACATAGGTTTCTATGCTTTTCTCTCAAATGGATGCCTAAATCCACTTTGAAATTTCAATTCCAAGAAAGTCGAAAAAAGTGCATATTTCATCCTTGGTTTGACCAACCTTGAACGAGGGACAAAATAAATCAAAATCTCATAAAATTAGTTGTCCATGCTTATCTCTCCTATGGGCACCTAAATCCACTTTCAAAACTCAATTCCAAGAAAGTCGACAAAAATGCATCTTTCAACGTTTGTTTAACCAACCTTGAACGAGGGACAAAATAGCTCCAAATGTCATAAAAATAGGTGTCCATGCTCATCTCTCGAATGGGTATCTAGATCTACTTTAAAATTTCAATTCTGAGAAAGTCAAAAAATGCATATTTTCAACCTTGGTTTGAACAACCTCGAATGAGCGCCAAAATATCTTGAAATTTCATAAAAATATTTGTCGATGCTTATCTCTCAAATGCGTAAATAAATCCAGTTTCAAAACTCAAATTTTTGAGAAAGTTGAAAAAAGTGCATGTTTTCAACCTTGGTTTGAGCAACCTTGAAAACGGGCCAAAATAGATCCAAATCTCCAAATAATAGGTGTCCATGCTTATCTATCAAATGGGTTTCTGAATCTACTTTGAACTTTAAATGACGAGAAAGTCAACAAAATAGCATATTTTAAAGCTTGGTTTGACCAACCTTGAATGAGAGTAAAAAAATATCCAAATCTCATACAAATAGGTGTCAATGCTCATCCCTCTAATCAGTACCAAAATCAACTTTCAAAACTCTATTCTGACAAAGTCGAGAAAAGTGCATGTTTTCAACCTTCATTTGACCAACCTTGAATGAGGGCCAAAATAGCTCCAAATATCATAAAATTAGGTATCCATGATTATTTCCCAAATGGATACCTAAATCATCTTTCAAAACTCATTTCCAGGAAAGTTTTAAAAAGTGCATCTTTTCAACCTTAGTTTGACCAACCTTGAACGAGGGCCAAAATATCTCCAAATCCAATAAAAATAGGCGTCCATGTTTATCTCTCAAAAGCGTATTTAAATATAATTTAAAATTTCAATTCTGAGAGAGTCGACAAAAGTGCATATTTTCAACCTTGACTTGACCAACCTTGAACGAGGGCCAAAATTGCTCCAAATCTCATAAAAATACATGTCCATGCTTATCACTCAAATCGGTACCAAAATCCACTTTCATAACTCAATTCCAAGAAAGTCAACAAAAATGTATATTTTCAACCTTGGTTTGACCAACCTTGAATGAGGGACAAAATAACTCCAAATAATTTGAACGTGGGCCAAAATAGCTCCAAATCTCATAAAAATAGGTGTCCATGCTTACCTCTCAAATGAGTACCTAAATCCACTTTCAAATTTCAATACCGAGAATTTCCACAAAAGTGCATATTTTAAACCTTTATTTGACCAACCTTGAAACAGGGCCAAAACACATCAAAATCTTATAAAAATAGGTGTCGACGCTTATCTCTCAAATGGGTACCTAAATCCACTTTCAAAACTCAATTCCAAGAAAGTCGACAAAAGTGCATCTTTTGAACCTTGATTTCACCATCCTTGAACGAGGGAAAAATACCTCCAAATCTCATAAAAATAGGTGTCCACGCTTTTCTGTCAAATGGGTATCTAAATCTACTTTAAAATTTAATTGCGAGAAATTCGACAAAAGTACATATTTTCAAACTTGGTTTGACCAAACTTGAACAAGGGCCGAAATAACTCCAAATATCATAAAAACAGATGTCTGTGCTTATCTCTCAAATGGGTACCGAAATCCACTTCCAAAACTCAATTCCGAGAAAGTAGAGATAAGTGCATATTTCAACCTTGGTTTTCCCAACCTTGAACGCGGGCCAAAATAGCTCCAAATCTCATAAAAATAGGTGTCCATGCTTATCTCTCAAATGGGTATCTAAATTTACTTTGAAATTTCAATGTTGAGAAAGTGAACAAAAGTACATATTTTAAACGTATGTGTGACCAACCTTGAACGAGGGATGAAATAACTCCAAATCTAATGAAAATAGGTGTCCATTCTTATCTCTCAAATAGTTACCTACATCTGCTTTAAAAACTCAATTCCGAGAAAGTCAACAAAAGTGCATATTTTCAACCTTGATTTCACCAACCTTGAATGAGGGACAAAATAGCTCCAAATATCATAAAAATAGGTTTCCTTTTTTTTCTCTCAAATGGGTACCTAAATGCACTTCCAAAACGTAATTCTCAGAAAGTCGACAAAAGTGCATATTTTCAACCTTGGTTTGACCAACCTTGAGCGAGGGCCAAAATAGCTCCACATCTCATAAAAATAGGTGTCCATGCTTATCTCTCAAATGCGTACCAAAATCCACTTTCAAAACTAAATTCTGAGAAAGTCGACAAAAGTGCATATTTTCAACCTTGGTTTGACCAACCTTGAACAAGGGCCAAAATAGCTCTAAATCTCATAAAAATAGGTGTCCATGCTTATCTCTCAAATGGATATCTAAATTTACTTTCAAAATTCAATTCTAAGTCAACAAAAGTGTATATTCTCAACCTTGGTTTCACCATTCTTAAACGAGGGTTAAAATAGCTCCAAATGCCATAAAAATAGGTGTCCATGCTTATCTCTTAAATGGGTATCTAAATATACCTTAATATTTCAATACCGAGAAACTCGACAAAAGTGAATATTTTAAACCTCGATTTCACCAACCTTGAACACGTCCCAAAACAGCTTTAAATCTCATAAAAATAGGTGTCCATGCTTATCTCTCAAATGGGTACCTAAATACACTTTCAAAACTCAATTCCAAGAAAGTCGACAAGAGTTGATATTTTCAACCTTAGTTTGACCACCCTTGAAAGAGGGCCAAAATAGCCTTAATTCTCATAAAAATAGGTTTCCATGCTTATCTCTGAAATGGGTATGTATATCTACTTTAAAATTTAGATTTCGAGAAAGTCAACAAAAGTGAATATTTTCAAGCTCGGTTTTGTCAAA
This sequence comes from Pseudotsuga menziesii, assembly GCA_001517045.1. Taxonomy (NCBI): domain Eukaryota; kingdom Viridiplantae; phylum Streptophyta; class Pinopsida; order Pinales; family Pinaceae; genus Pseudotsuga; species Pseudotsuga menziesii. Next base: position 76,115 of record LPNX011225180.1, read on the forward strand.
ACCCCAAATTTTCCGAAAACTTTAATTTTTTTTTGAAATTGCATAACATTAACCTAAATGCAGTTAACTAATCATTTAATTAGTTATAAGTTACCAGATTTTTTTTTTTTTTTTGAATTCATCTGTTAGTTATGTAAAGTTATAGAACAGTTCTTTTCAATTTACTGACTTTCTTCTTTTTGCGACCATAAGGTGGGTTGTCATGAAAAACTGGGCTTACTTAGCTTTCGAGCTAATGCAGAAAAATTTCTCCTGTCCTTACAGATCATAGGTAAGAAGATTGGTTGCGGCATGTAAACATTCTAAGGTCTTTATGTACAAGTTTTATTGCAATTCAGAAGTTCAGTAAGACAATTATTATTTAGCACATATCAATGCTTGTTGAGGTAAATCCATTATCTGTTCTTCTTTTTAGTAGAGATAGATTTATATTTCTTTAAAGATTACTGAACTGTCCGATCTCTATCATAATTTACATTTAAGAAAGCATAAATACATTTACATCGTAGAGTGTATTAATAAGGGGTTTACAATTTATTGATACCAAGTTCAAACTACCCACTGATAGGGGTGTAATCATGCTGATGCACCAAGTCTTATTTACACTACAACTGATTTAAAGCATATTAAAGCTAAACTTAGGTCTGATAGATAACCTAACAGGTTTTTATTCTATCATTTTATTTATATAAAAGGAGCTTATTTCCCATAGATTATTATCCTTGAATAATGTTCAACATAAAAGTTTTAAGGTCTGTCAATGACATGGATAAAACTCCTGTTAAGAGATTAATGGATTCATTTTTACATGTTAATATTTCTAGGTTCAGAACATTTATCCTAGATAATGCTTTCAACAAAAATAAATGGATACTAAATCCTTTTGTATGTATTTATCATATCTAGGTAAAATATGGCAAGGACAAAAGGTTTAACATTATTAATAAAGTAATTACTATAGTTGAATTTACAATCCTCCTTGTTATCAACCACTAGATTATTCTATAATTATATGATAGATGTTTGTGGAATACTTGCATAAGTACTATTCTTCTTAACTATATGTATTCCACTTTCCTCGTAAGTCAGGTTACAGAAATTATTCTATTTTAAGAATGTAAGTGTTAAATGACAATTTATTCATTCACCTGGATGGAAAGGTCATGGATAAGAATCATGTCCTAACAAGTTTATGGATTAAACTCTAGAGAAGAACTCTTATAAACCCTTACCTCACCCATTCCAAGCTTGTATAGGGTCATGTTGTGAACTTAACGCTCTTGAAATGTGTAACCTTCGATAATTTATTCCCTATGTAAGAAATAACATGTATAAAGTTTCCTGGTCGCGGTACTAATCTATACCCACGATGATCATAGTGTAAAATTTGATTGTAATGCATAAATGATATACCATAATGTATTCACAATGATTTGTTTAACCTTTACGTCATTATTGAGCTATAATACAAGGCTTATATAAATATGTTAACGAGCTCTTATTATCTCCATGCAATGATAGGTTGACTTTGGCTGAGGATTGATGTCGAACCTTTTGAACTCGTCCAAATAATTTATAAAATCGTAATTGGTGATGGCTCATCGATACTATAGAGAAATTACCTATCGCATGCAATTATTTGCATGGCAACATGGCTGACTAATGGCCAAGCATCGTCAGTTTAAAAGAGTTGACCCTAACCCTAGCTCTTTAGTCTTTCCTGACCTTCGGGCTCCTGCCATTCTTCCGCCGAGTATTCGGCTGCTCTGCTGCTAGAATAATGCTGTGACTGTCTTGGCTTACTTCTTCTCTTGATAACTTGTCCAGGAGCACAATAATGAGACCTTGCCCTAGTGTTTTTGTCAGTCATAAGGCATTTGGTCTCCTTTCAAGTTTTTCATTACCTTAGTAGCTTGTTCGAACCCTTACTGTACCAGCCCTACCCACCTTCACCTTCAGTCTCCAAAACGAGGGTAGTTCTCCCATTCAGAGAGCCGTGGCTTGAGTTGTACAGGGTGCTATGTTTTTTTGTTTTTACATTGAGTACAGCATGGCTTCAGGGTTTACCTTGTCAGTCGAGAGCTGGAACCTTCCGCTGCCAGTAGTTGATGAGGTTTTGTACCGCTATTTCCTTGCAGCTGAAGATAGAACTCCTTCTCGTGTTAGTCGTAGCGTTTACTGGTTATCAATGTTCATCTTTCGGATGTGCTAAAGGTAAGAAGAGAACTCGCTCATTTTCTTATTATTTCACTGCACATTTCCCAGTTTATAGAACTCTTTGCCTTTAATATATAATATATCTAACAGTAAGACATGGTGAATGTGTAGGTACAACTCTTCCCTCTTCTTTTTCTGCGCAGTGAGTACGAGGTTATGGCGACAATAAAGGCCACGGTAAGCCCTAGACTTTCCATGGCTAATCCACCTTATGCAAACCCTTATGGGGTAATAAGGGTTGGTCGTTGTGGCCTGAAATACCCTCATGGCTTTTGGTTGTTTTGGTTGTTTGTTCACTGTTTTTCATAGTTTGGTAAAGACCCTAGCTTTACTGTAGTGCTCTCCAGCTTCGGCCGTGAGTGCATATTTTATTTTGTATATATTACTATGTTTAAAGTAAAAGAACAGGCTGTAAGCCTCCATATGTAATTTCTCAATACGGCCATGAGTTATTATTACTGAAATGGGTTTTACAGTCATTATTTTTGTATATTCTGAATGAATAGGGTTTTTACCCTAAATTGGAGCTATAAACTGTCCATACAGTTTTCTATAATTTATTTACTGTACAGTTCTGAAACATTTAGTTAAAAAATATATAAAATGTGTAAGCTCGGCCTTACGAGCCCTTTTGAGTTTGGATACCTTTGATTCCTGTAGATTTGATAAAATACTTAATTTACTTACTGCAAAATACTTATGGTATTAGCAGGTAGGGTTTTCCTATACATTAGTAATATAGTTAAGCTCGAAGTCGAGCATTCTGTTACTCTGTTATTAGCTTACTATAGACTATGTCCTTGAATTTTTACTCTTATTATTTCCTTTATAAAATTACTGTCAAGGATTCTGTACTTGGTTTAAACCTTGACTTACTAGTTATTTAAGAATTTGTAAGTGTTAACTTATACTTTATATCCTTCAATTTATATAGGATCTTTATATTTTTATTTTATTTTAATAATGTTCTGAAGTACTGTTTATTACCTTGTAGTACAGAAAGTATAATTTGTTTCAGTTTTTAATTAGTATAAGAAGAACATTACGTTCAGTTCAACCATGTTAATAGTCCTGAATGTAATAAAAGTTTATCATTATTAATATAATAAGGATAATATCTCTCCTGAGAGTACCAATATTTCCATGGTTAATATTTAGTTTATTTTATATCATTCTGTTATTTATTTCTTGTACGAATTATGCTAAATACTTAATAAAGTTCTGTAAATATTTAGTTTATCTTATTAGTTACGATATTCATATATACAAGAGAAAACAATTAACACTATCTAAAGACTATCTTTTAAACATATATGTAGTAGCATTTGATTATAATTTATGAAAGATAGATTTATAATTCTAAATATTATTCTAGCTTAGTTCAAATAAGAAGTAAAAAATAATGGAAAGATTACATTACTCATATTACATAAAATTTAATCAGTTTGTTTGACGGTAGAATCTACTCCCTATTATCTAATCCTACTTCCAATCCTGATATTAAACATATAATAGCGCAGTTATTCTAATCAGGAAGAAAGAAACTGTATGGTATAACAATAGATAAATCTAGTCTAATCCTACTCTAGAGCGATTATTATACTCTTCTATTTATTCTTTACAAATAATAGAATTACTTGAAATAAAATATTATACAAGGAAATAGTTTTTAACTAGGAATTCATACAACTGACAGTAAAATATCTTTCCCAAAAATAGATAAGGAAACAAACTACTACTCTGCAATCTCATCATGCTATCCTTATTTAAATTTTACCCCTGTGCTGGAGTACGGTCTGGTAGACCCAGATGTGGAAAAACACAGTGGGTCTTTATTTTTCATCAAAAGATTCTATTACTGATAAACTAAAAACATTTTACATCACTAAACCAGTTAACTCTTATATCATAAACTACAAACATAACATTCAACCATTCACAGTTATTAAAACTAAGAAAATTAAATGACAGAACCTGCTTAATCTTTGAACAACAACAGCAATGGGAGGTCGTTCCTCCCTACCAACTCCTGGAGAGCGCTCAAACAGTGACTCCTCAGGACCCCCGAGCTTGCTCTGTTCTCCCTGGCTGGAACTAGGTGCAGCAGCAATCAAATACCAGTCTTCAACACTCAGTATCAAATCTGAACTTATCAGTAAGTTCTCCCAGCTAACAAGCTGTAATAAACCAAGTTACTGCAGCATTCCTCTCAAACAACTCCCTTACTGTTTTCTCCTTTTTCCCCAATGAATTTCCTAAATAGCATTCCACCTGAATGTTTCTTCTCTGGAAAAATATCTGAGAATCCCCAGCTTTATTTATTGGGTACTTTTTAAAAGATTTCCTAGGTCTTTTTGGGTTAGTTGTCATTCAATGAGCCACCTGCTCTGATCCCACTTTCTTGGGGGATCATGACCCCAAATATAGAGAAGTTTCCACCTGCAACTTAGGAAGTGTTTGAGGATGCTGCCACTTGTCTTTTTCCCTCCACCTAGTTCCATTCACCAGTTTGACCAGTAACCTCTTTTTAACAGCTCTCCCATGCTGTTGTCTCCACAATTTATTTATTAATAATAAAATATTCTGAATTACATTCCACTTCTATTGACTCTGCTAAGTCATCAGTTCCTACTTAGCATTAAATTTAACATAATGTCTCAGGAATATAATTAAAACAATTAACATTATTTTACAAAATTGGGGTATGTGACATACACACCCCCTTAAAATGTAACATCATCCTCGATGTTATTATTCTTCATCCTCTGTAACCTCTTGGAATAGATTCGGGTATGCCTCCCGCATCTGACTTTCCAGTTCCCAAGTAGCCTCTTCAGGACTAAGGTGCTTCCATTGCACCTTCACCTGTCCAATGGCACGGTTCCGCAGAGTAATTTCCCTCCTCCCGAGGATACAGTCCAGTTCCACCAGAATTTCTCCTTCTGGTTCCACCTGTACAACATTCCAATCAATCACATGAGTAGCATCATGAACATACTTTTTTAGAACAGAAATATGAAAAACATTATGCGCTTTCAAGTTAGGTGGTAATGCTAGCTGATATGCAACTTGACCAATTCTAGATAAAATTTCAAATGGACCACAGTAACGTGGTGCTAGTTTTGCACAACTCCCCAGTCTTAGGGAGCTTTTCTTTGCTCTTACCTTTATAAACATGTGCTCACCCACCTGGAACTCTTTGGGATTTCTTTTCAAATCTGCTTGGCTCTTTTGCCGATCCTATGCCACCTTTAAATTTTCCTGCACTTGTTTCACAATATGTTGCATTTCTTTTAATAATTTAGGTCCTAACACAAATCTATCTACTGGATTATTCCAGGAGATAGGGGTGTTGCATTTACTCCCATACAAAATTTCAAAGGGACTGAACTTAGTTGATGACTGATAGTTGTTATTATATGCAAACTCTGCTAAATGCAAGTAGTCCTCCCACTTACCTGGCTGATCCTTAACATACATTCTTAACAGATCTTCCAGCACTTGATTCACTCTTTCAGTCTGTCCATCTGTCTGCGGATGGAAAGAGGTGCTGAAATTCAGTGTTGTGTTTAATCCCTTAAACGAGGACCTCCAAAAATTCCATGTGAATTTAGGATCCCTGTCTGAAATGATAACCTTAGGTACTCCATGTAACCCAAAAATCTGCTTTAAAAATATATCATCTATATTGGTAGCCTTGTAAGTAGTCTTGACAGGAATGAAATGTGCTGCTTTACTTAACTTGTCAACCACCACCATAATTGAATCATTCTGATTCTGATTTCTGGGCAATCCAGTAATAAAATCCAAGCTAATTACTTCCCATTTCCAACTAGGAATAGGCAAAGGTCGCAGTAAACTAGCTGGATGCTGGTGTTCAGTTTTCACTTGTTGACAGTCCAAACATCTAGCTATGTATTCAGCTACTTCAGATTTCATATTAGGCCAGAAATATTCTTTTCTTAACATGGTTACAGTCTTTTGGTAACCTGGATGTCCTAAGTAAGGTGTTTTATGAACTTCATCCAAAATCAACAACTTAACCTTAGACACATTAGGCACATACAGTTTGTCTTTAAACAATAAAAATCCATCTTTATTTAGACTATAACCTTTTATTAAGCTTTCTGTAGGTTCTTCTTTAGCTGTAACTTGTATTTTTTGATAAATTTCATCCAGTTTTACCCCTTTAGTAAACTGTTCATTTAAATCAAAGGCATAAGTGCTGATTGCTGCTGTAAAATTCAGCTTTGCATTTCTACTTAAAGCATCAACCACCTTATTTTCTTTTCCTTTTATGTGTTGGATTTCAAAATCATATTCACTCAAGAAGGCTAACCACCTTGCTTGTCTTGCATTTAAGTTGGGCTGATCTAAAAGGTATTTCAATCCTTTATTATCAATCATTAAGATAAATTTTCTGCCTATTAAGTGATGTCGCCTCATTTTTAAGGCATGTATAACAGCAGCAAGTTCTAAGTCATAAGTTGCATAATTATTTTCGTGGATCTTTAACTTCCTAGACTCATAGGCAATGACATGCCCGTCTTGAGTCAGCACACCACCTAGACCATCATTGCAGGCATCTGTGCATACCACGAAATCCTTATTAGGATCTTCTATTCTTAGAATAGGCGCAGTTGTTAATAAGGTTTTTAATTTCTTAAAAGTTTCTTCACACTTTAAGTTCCAATCGAATTTCTTGCCTTTCTTTTGCAAGGAAGTGATTGGATTAGCTATTTTTGAAAAGCCTTCAATGAATCTCCGGTAATAACCGGTAATTCCCATGAATGACCTAACATCTGTTACGTCCTTTGGAACTGGCCAATCTTCGATTGCCCGAATCTTTTCAGGATCGACTGAAATCCCTTCCTTAGTCACTAGGTGACCTAAAAAATGGATTTCATCCTTAAATAAATCACACTTGCTGAACTTCGCAAAGAGTTGTTGCTCTCGCAGCTCTTGTAAAACTATCTGTAAGTGTTCCTTATGTTCCGCTTCATTTTTAAAATAAATTATGATGTCATTGATAAACACGACAACAAATTTATCTAAGTATTTATGCATTATATTATTCATTAGGAACATAAATACAGCTGGGGCGTTGGTAAGTCCAAATGGCATTACGACAAATTCGTAATGTCCATACATTGTTCTGAAGGCTGTCTTGAAGATGTCCTCATATTTAATTCTTACTTGATGATATCCTGATCTCAGGTCTATCTTTGAGAACACCATAGCTCCATGTAGCTGATCAAATAGATCATCTATGTGGGGCAACATATATATTTTTTTAATAGTCATCTTATTTAGTTGACGGTAATCTATGCATAGTCACATAGTTCCATCTTTCTTTTTGACAAAGATGACCGGTGCTCCCCAAGGAGACACACTAGGTCGAATGTACTTCTTATCTATTAATTATTTTAAGTGTGATTTTATCTCATTAAGTTCTAAAATATTCATACGATACGGAGCTTTCGAGCTAGGTACAGCACCTGGCACCAGCTCAATAGTGAAATCCAGTTCCCTCCTAGGAGGTAATCCTGGAATTTCCTCTGGAAAAACATCAGTAAATTCATTTAAAACAGGAATGTCTTCTATTTTTAACTTATCTTTTTCAGACTTACTTGCCTCATCTGTAATAGTTACAACATAGGCTTTACACCCTTTTCTAACTGCTCTTTTAAGTTGTAAGGCAGAAATCTGCCTAATTACAGTTTTCCTAGGAACACCTTTAACCTTTACTAGTTGTTCATTATTATTTACACATGTAAAGGTTTTATCATAACAGTTTAAAACTACCTTATGCTGCTCTAACCAATCCATACCAATTAGTAAATAGTACGATCCAAGTGGTAAAACATTAAGCTTAACTGTAGTTTTAAAATCATCCATCAATAAAGCACATTCTTTCACGTAACATGTTACCTTCCTTTTTGCCCCAGTGGCTAATTGAACTAACCAGGAACTATCAAACTTTTCAATAGACAATTTACATTTTCCCACTATCTGAGGTGAAATGTAACTAAGACTAGCTCCTGGATCAATTAAAATGGTTACAGGGGTTTGGTAAACCATACCTTCCACTTCCACCATGGAAGTCTGATAGTCAGCTTGGCGGTTCTCCAATGCTGCATTTATTCTGGGCATAGTCTCGGCAAGTTCTCCAACAGTCATTTCCTCCTGCATAGTGTGAATATTGCTGACTGCCTTTTTCTGGTTTGGACAGACCGAGGCATACTGCGGGCCATTACATTCCCAACACTTAACATGCTCCTTTTGTTCAAAATTCTTAGTGAAATTCCCATGATTGTTTGTAGCTTCCTTGCCTTCAAAGTTACTGGAATTATTAGAATAATTAGAAGCACCATTTCTATTTCCTTGGAAGTTCGTACTGTTAGAATAATTTCCGTTCTTATTATTCTTGAAATTATTCTGGGGTACAAATTCCTTTTTCTTGAACTCAGGCTGATTACTGTTCTTTTTAGCCTTCCAGTTGGCTATACCTTCTTTCTTCTTGTTCTGTTCAAAACAAAAAATTAGCCTTCTGCATGGCTTCCTCCAGAGTCTTCGGGTTATCATACTCAATTCTGTCATTGATGTGATATGGTAGACAGCTGAGAAACCACTGCACTTTAGGTTTCTCATCGACTAAATAAGGTACATATCTTAACAAGCTTAAGAATTTACTGTTTAAGTCCTTCATAGTCATGGATCCTAACTTCAATTCATAAAACTCTTTAGCTCTTTCTTCATAATATTGTTTGGATAGAAATTTCTTCTTGAAGTACCTTTTAAAGGTACTCCAATTAACTTCTTTTTCCTTGATCCCCTTGACTCTTTTCAGATCTTGCAACCATATGTCTGCTTTTCCAGAGAGATTATAAATTGCCATTCTTGCCTTCAGCTGATTTGAATAGTTGTATATCTGAAAATATTTCCTCATCCCGGATAACCAGGACTCTTCTTCCTCCCCTTTTTCAGTCTCTCTGTTGAAAGTTGGGGGCTTTATTTTTTTAAACTCCCCGAAAATCTCTTCATATGGTCTGTACTTATTCTTTCTGTTGTACAACTCAGCCTCACTACTGCCACTAGTAGTGTAATAACTTTGTTGTTCCTTGAACCCTTTAGATGATGAACTTCTTTCAGCTTTAGCCAGCTTCATCTGCTTAGATCCTTTCTGATGGCTAGCTTCCTCAGATTCAGATCTTTTTCTCCTCCCTTCAGTCTGAAATTTTTCCATCAAAATTTGGTTCAACTCTTCTTGAGTCTTCAAAATCCTTTCATTGTCCTTCTTGACTGATTCCATTTCAGTCTTCAAATCCTTTATAGTCTACATCAGCTCTAAAGAGTGAGCAGTTACCTCTTCTAACATAGGTTCTCTGGACATTTTTCTTGTCTTGGTGTTTCGAGACTCCTCCTGAGCGTATTCTCCTAGGTTCTCCATACCTGCCTGTTAGATTCAGAAAAAAGAAATTTTATGTTCTTTACATAAAACATAATATAGGTTAATACAATATTTTAATGTTCTATGGAAACTAGTTGGGCCGCATCAAGGCCTAGTATTTGAACCATGCTCTGATACCACATGTCAAAACCCCAAATTTTCTAAAAAATTTAAAAAAAATTGAAATTGCATAACATTAACCTAAATGCAGTTAACTAATCATTTAATTAGTTATAAGTTACCAGGTTTTTTTTTTTTTGAATTCATCTATTAGTTATGTAAAGTTATAGAACAGTTCTTTTCAGTTTACTGACTTGCTTCTTTTTGCGACCATAAGGTGGGTTGTCATGAAAAACTGGGCTTACTTAGCTTTCGAGCGAATGCAGAAAAATTTCTCCTGTCCTTACAGATCACAGGTAAGAAGATTGGTTGCTGCATGTAAAAATTCTAAGGTCTTTATGTACAAGTTTTATTGCAATTCAAAAGTTCAGTAAGACAATAATTATTAAGCACATATCAATGCTTGTTGAGGTAAATCCATTATCTGTTCTTCTTTTTAGTAGAGATAGATTTATATTTCTTTAAATATTACTGAACTGTCCGATCTCTATCATAATTTACATTTAAGAAAGCATAAATACATTTACATCGTAGAGTGTATTAATAAGGGGTTTACAATTTACTGATACCAAGTTCAAACTACCCACTGATAGGGGTGTAATCATGCTGATGCACCAAGTCTTATTTACACTACAACTAATTTAAAGCATATTAAAGCTGAACTTAGGTCTGATAGATAACCTATTGTAACAGGTTTTTATTCTATCCTTTTATTTATATAAAAGGAGCTTATTCCCCATAGATTATTATCCTTAAATAATGTTCAACATAAAAGTTTTAAGGTCTGTCAATGACATGGATAAAACTCCTATTAAGAGATTAATGGCTTCATTTTTACATGTTAATATTTCTAGGTTCAGAACATTTATCCTAGATAATGCTTCCAACAAAAATAAATGGATACTAAATCCTTTTGTATGTATTTATCATATCTAGGTAAAATATGGCAAGGCCAAAAGGTTTAACATTATTAATAAAGTAATTACTATAGTTGAATTTACAATCCTCCTTGTTATCAACCATTAGATTATTCTATAATTATATGATAGATGTTTGTGGAATACTTGCATAAGTACTATTCTTCTTAAGTATATGTATTACACTTTCCTCGTAAGTCAGGTTATAGAAATTATTCTATTTTAAGAATGTAAGTGTTAAATGACAATTTATTCATTCACCTAGATGGAAAGGTCATGGATAAGAATCATGTCCTAACAAGTTTATGGATTAAACTCTAGAGAAGAACTCTTATAAACCCTTACCTCACCCATTCCAAGCTTGTATAGGGTTATGGTGTGAACTTAATGCTCTTGAAATGTGTAACCTTCGATAATTTATTTGCTATGTAAGAAATAACATGTATAAAGTTTCCTGGTCGCGGTACTAATCTATACCCACGATGATCATAGTGTAAAATTTGATTGTAATGCATAAATGATATACCATAATGTATTCATAATGATTTGTTTAACCTTTACGTCATTAATGAGCTATAATACAAGGCTTATATAAATATGTTAACGAGCTCTTATTATCTCCATGCAATGATAGGTTGACTTCGGCTGAGGATTGATGTCGAACCTTTTGAACTCGTCCAAATAATTTATAAAATTGTAATTGGTGATGGCTCATCGATACTATAGAGAAATTACCTATTGCATGCAATTATTTGCATGGCAACGTGGCTGACTGATGGCCAAGCATCGTCAGTTTAAAAGAGTTGACCCTAACCCTAGCTCTTTAGTCTTTCCTGACCTTCGAGCTCCTGCCATTCTTCCGCGGATTATTCGGTTGCTCTGCTGCTAGAATAATGCTGTGACTGTCTTGGATTACTTCTTCTCTTGATAACCTGTCCATAAGCACAATAAGGGGACCTTTCCCTAGCGTTTTTGTCAGTCGTAAGCCATCTGGTCTCCTTTCAATTTTTTCATTGCCTTAGTAGCTTATCTGAACCCTTACTGTAACAGCCCTACCAACCTTCACCTTCAGTCTCCAAAACGAGAGTAGTTCTCCCATTCAGAGAGACGTGGCTTGAGTTGTGCAGGGTGCTGTGTTTTTTTGTTTTTACATTGAGTACAGCACGGCTTCGGGGTTTACCTTGTTAGTCGAGAGCTGGAACCTTCCACTGCCAGTAGTTGATGAGGATTTGTACCACCATTTCCTTGCAGCTGAAGATAGACCTCCTTCTCGTGTTAGTCGCAGTGTTTACTGGTTATCAGTGTTCATCTTTTGGATGTGTTAAAGGTAAGAAGAGAACTCGCTCATTTTCTTATTATTTCACTGCACATTTCCCAGTTTATAGAACTCTTTGCCTTTAATATATAATATATCTAACAGTAAGACATGGTGAATGTGCAGGTACAACTCGTCCCTCTTCTTTTTCTGCACAGTGAGTACGAGGTTATGGCGACAATGAAGGCCACGGTAAGCCCTGGACTTTCCATGGCTAATCCACCTTATGCAAACCCTTATGGGGTAATAAGGGTTGGTAGTTGCGGCCTGAAAGACCTTCATGGATTTTGGTTGTTTTGGTTGTTTGTTCGCTATTTTTCATAGTTTGGTAAAAACCCTAGCTTTACTGCAGGGCTCTCTGACTTCGGTCGTGAGTGTATATTTTGTTTTGTATATATTACTGTGTTTAAAGTAAAAGAACAGGCTGTAATCCTCCATATGTAATTTCTCATTACGGCCATGAGTTATTATTACTGAACTGAGTTTTACAGTCATTATTTTTGTATATTCTGAATGAATAGGGTTTTTACCCTAAATTGGAGCTATAAACTGTCCATACAGTTTTCTATAATTTATTTACTGTACAGTTCTGAAACATTTAGTTAAAAAAAATATAAAATGTGTAAGCTCTGCCTTAGGAGCCCTTTTGAGTTTGGATACCTTTGATTCCTGTAGATTTGATAAAATACTTAATTTACTTACTGCAAAATACTTATGGTATTAGCAGGTAGGGTTTTCCTGTACATTAGTAATATAGTTAAGCTCGAAGTCGAGCATTCTGTTACTCTGTTATTAGCTTACTATTGACTATGTCCTTGAATTTTTACTCTTATTATTTCCTTTATAAAATTACTGTCAAGGATTCTGTACTTGGTTTAAACCTTGACTTACTAGTTATTTAAGAATTTGTAAGTGTTAACTTATAGTTTATATCCTTCAATTTATATAGGATCTTTATATTTTTATTTTATTTTAATAATGTTCTTAAGTACTGTTTATTACCTTGTAGTACAGAAAGTATAATTTGTTCCAGTTTTTAATTAGTATAAAAAGAACATTACCTTCAGTTCAACCATGTTAATAGTCCTGAATGTAATAAAAGTTTATCATTATTAATATAATAAGGATAATATCTCTCCTGAGAGTACCAATATTTCCATGGTTAATATTTAGTTTATTTTATATCATTCTGTTATTTATTTCTTGTACCAATTATGCTAAATACTTAATAAAGTTCTATAAATATTTAGTTTATCTTATTAGCTACGATATTCATATCTACAAGAGAAAACAATTAACACTATCTAAAGACTATCTCTTAAACATACATGTAGTAGCATTTGATTATAATTTATGAAAGATAGATTTATAATTCTAAATATTATTCTAGCTTAGTTCAAATAAGAAGTAAAAAATAATGGAAAGATTACATTACTCATATTACATAAAATTTAATCAGTTTGTTTGACAGTAGAATCTAGTCCCTATTATCTAATCCTACTTCCAGTCCTAATATTAAACATATAATAGTGTAGTTATTCTAATCAGGAAGAAAGAAACTGTATGGTATAACCGTGGATAAATCTAGTCTAATCCTACTCTAGATCGATTATTATACTCTTCTATTTATTCTTTACAAATAATAGAATTACTTGAAATAAAATATTATACAAGGAAATAGTTTTTAACTAGGAATTCATACAACTAATAGTAAAATATCTTTTCCGAAAATAGATAAGGAAACAAGCTACTACTCTGCAATCTCATCATGCTATCCTTATTTAAATTTTACCCATGTGCTGGAGTACGGTTTGGTAGACCTAGATGTGGAAAAACATAGTGGGTCTTTATTTTTCATCAAAAGATTCTATTACTGATAAACTAAAAACATTTTACATCACTAAACCAGTTAACTCTTATATCATAAACTACAAACATAACATTCAACCATTCACAGTTATTAAAACTAAGACAATTAAATGACAGAAACTGCTTAATCTTTGGACAACAACAGCAATGGGAGGCCATTCCTCCCTACCAACTCCTGGAGAGCGCTCAAACAACGACTCCTAAAGACCCCCGAGCTTGCTCTGGTCTCCCTGCCTGTAACTAGGTGCAACAGTAATCAAATAACAGTCTTCAACACTCAGTATCATATCTGAACTTATCAGTAAGTTCTCCCAGCTAACAAGCTGTAATAAAACAAGTTACCGCAGCATTCCTCTCAAACAACTCCCTTGCTGTTTTCCCCTTTTTCCCCAATGAATTTCCTGAATAGCATTCCACCTAAATGTTTCTTCTCTGGAAAAATATCTGAGCAGCCCTATCTCTATTCATTCGGTACTTTTTAAAAGATTGCCTAGTTTTTTTTTGGTTAGTTGTCATTTAATGAGCCACCTGCTCTGATCCCACTTTCTTGGGGGATCATGACCCCAAATATAGGGAAGTTTCCACCTGCAACTTAGGAAGTGTTTGAGGATGCTGCCACTTGTCTTTTTCCCTCCACCTAGTTCCATCCACCAGTTTGACCAGTAACCTCTTTTTAACAGCTGTCCCATGCTGTTGTGTCCACAATTTATTTATTAATAATAAAATATTCTGAATTACATTCCACTTATGTTGACTCTGCTAAGTCATCAGTTCCTACTTAGCATTAAATTTAACATAATGTCTCAGGAATATAATTAAAACAATTAACATTATTTTACAAAATTGGGTTATGTGACTGGTTTGACCAAACTTGAACGAGGGCCAAAATAGCTCCAAATCTCATAAAAACAGGTGTCCATGCTTAGCTCTCAAATGGGTACCTAACTCCACTTTTCAGAACTCAATTCCGAGAAAGTAAAAAAAAGTGGATATTTTCAACCTTGGTTTGACCACCCTTGAAAGAGGGCTGAAATAGATCTCAATCTCATAAAAAATAGTTGTCCATCCTTATCTCTCAAAAGGGTATCTAAATTTACTTTAAAATTTCAATTCCTAGAAGGTCGACAAAAGTGCATATTTTCAACCTTGGTTTGAGAAACCTTAAAGGAGGGCCAAAATAGCTCCAAATCTCATAAAAATGGGTGTCCATGATTACCTCTCAAATGGGTACCTAAATCCACTTTCAAAACTCAATTCTAAGAAAGTCAACAAAAGTGAAAATTTGAACCTTAGTTTAACCAACCTTGAGCAAGGACCAAAATAGTTCCAAATCTCATAAAATTAGGTGTCCATGCTTTTCTCTCAAATGGGTATCTAAATATACTTTAAAATTTGAATTATGGGAAAATCGACAAAAGTGCATATTTTCAACCTTGAACAAGGGCCAAAATAGCTCAGAATGTCATAAAAATCGTTTTTCAGGCTTATCTTTCAAATGGGTACCTAAATCCACTTTCAAAACTCAATTCCAAGAAAGTTGACAAAAGTGCATATTTTCAACCTTAGTTTAACCCACAATAAACGAGGGCCAAAACAACTCCAAATCTCATAGAGTAGGTGTCCATGCTTATCTCTCAAATGGGTACCTAAATCCACTTTCAAAACTCAATTCTTAGAAAGTCAACAAAAGTGCATATTTTCAACCTTGGTTTGACCCACCTTCAAGGAGGATAACAACAGCTCCAAATCTCATAAAAATAGGTTTTCACGTGTATCTCTGAAATGGGTACCTAATTCCACTTTCAAAATTCAATCCTAAGAAATTCGACAAAAGTGCATCTTTTAAACTTTTGTTTGACCAACCTTGACAAAGGTCCAAAATAGCTCCAAATCTAATAAAAATAGTTGTCCATGTTTCTAAATCCACTTTCAAAACTCAATTCTTAGAATGTAGAAAAGGTGCATATTTTTAACCTTGGTTTGACCAACCTTAAACGAGGGCCGAAATAGCTCTAAATCTCATGAAAATAGGTGTACATGCTTATCTATCAAATGTGTATCTATATCTACTTTAAATTTTAGATTTTGAGAAAGTTGAAAAAAGTGCATATTTTTAACCTTGGTTTGACCAACCTTGAAAGGGTGCCAAAATAGATCCAAATCTCATAAAAATAGGTGTGCATGCTTATCCCTCAAATGGGTACCTAAATCCACTTTCAAAGCTCAATTCTGAGAAAGTCAACAAAAGTGCAAATTTTCAATCTTGGTTTGACCAACCTTGAATGACGGCCAAAAAAGCTCCAAATATCCAAAAAATAGGTTTCCATGATTATCTCTCAAAAGGGTATTTAAATCTACTTTAAAATTTCAATTCTAAGAAAGTCGACAAAAGTGCATATTTTCAGCCTTGGTGTGACCAACCTTGAATGAGGGCTAAAATAGATCCAAATCTGATAAAAATAGGTTTCCATGATTATCTCGCAAATGGGTACCTAAATCCACATCCAAAACTCAATTTTGAGAAAGTCAACAAAGGTGAATCTCTCAACCTTGGTTTGACAAACCTTGAATGAAGGGAAAAAATGCTAGAAAACTCATAAAAAGAGGTGGCCATGCTTACCTCTCAAATGGGTATCTAAATCAACTTTAAAATTTCAATTTCGACATTGGTTTGACCAACCTTAAAAAAGTGCATAATTTTAACCTTGGTTTGACCAACCTTGAACGCGGGCCAAAATAGCTCCAAAACTCATAAAAATAGGTGTCCATGCTTATCTGTCAAATGGGTGCCTAAATCCACTTTCAAAACTCAATTCTAAGAAAGTCGAAAAAAGTGCATATTTTCAACCTTGGTTTGACCAACCTTGAATGAGGGCCAAAATAGCTCTAAATATCATAAAAATAGGTGTCCATACGTATCTCTCATATGGGTATCTATATCTACTTTACGATTTAGATTTTGAGAAAGTCGACAAAAGTGCATATTTTCAACCTTGGTTTGACCAACCTTGAACACGGGCCAATATAGCTAAATGGGTACCCACATCCACTTTCAAAACTCAATTCTAAGAAAGTCGACAAAAGTGAATATTTTCAACCTTATTTTGGCCAACCTTAAACAAGGGCCAAAATAGCTCCGAATGTCATAAAAAAAGGTGTCCATGCTTTTCTCTCAAATGGGTATCTATATGTACTTTAAAATTTAGATTTTGAGAAAGTCGACAAAAGTGCATATTTTAAACCTTGTTTGACAAACCATGAACGAGAGGGCCAAAATATCTCAAAATCTCATAAAAATACGTGTCCATGCTTATCTCTCAAATGTGTACCCATATCCACTTTCAAAACACAATTCTGAGAAACTTGACAAAACTGGATATTTTCAACCTTGGTTTGACCAACCTTGAATGAGGGCCAAAATAGCTCCAAATCTCATAAAAATAGGTGTCCATACTTATCTCTTAAATGGGTACCTAAATCGACTTTCAAAACTTAATTCTGAGAAAGTCGAAAAAAATGCATCTTTTCAACCTTGGTTTGACCAACCTTGAACAAAGTCTAAAATAGCTCCAAATCTCAGAAAAATATGTGTCCATGCTAACCTCTCAAATGGGTATCTAATTCTACTTTAAATTTTCAATTCTGAGAAATGTCACAAATGTACATATATTCAACCTTAGTTGCACCAACCTTGAACAAGGGCCAAAATAGCTCCAACTCTCATAAAAATACTTTTCCATGCTTATGGTTCTAATGGGTACCTAAATCCACTTTAAAAACTTAGTTCTGAAAAAGTCAACAAAAGAGCATATTTTCAACCTTGGTTTGATGAAACTTAAATGAGGGACAAAATATCTCATAGTCTCATAAAAATAGGTGTCCATGCTAGTTTGATCAACCTTGAATGAGGAACAAACTTTCTCCAAATCTCATAAAAATAAGTGTGCATGCTTATCTCTCAAATGGGTATCTGAATATACTTTAAAATTTCAATTCCGAGAAAGTCGACAAAAGTGCATATTTTAAACCTTTGTTTGACCAACCTTGAACGAGGGCCAAAATAGCTCCAAATCTCATAAAAATAGGTGTCCATGCTTATATATCAAATGGTTACCTAAATCTACTTTCAAAACCCAATTCCGAGAAAGTTGAAAAAAGTGCATATTTTTAACCGTGGTTTGACCAACCTTGAATGAGGGTCAAAATAATGTTAAATGTCATAAAATAGGTTTCCATGCTTATCTCTCAAATGGGTATCTATATCTACTCTAAAATTTAGATTTCGAGAAAGTTGACAAAAATGCATATTTTTAAGCTTGGTTTGACCAACCTTGATCGAGGGCCAAAATAGCTCCAAATCTCACAAAATAAGTGTCCATGCTTACCTCTCAAATGGGTACCTAAATCTACTTTCAAAAGTCAATTCTGCGAAAGTCGAAAAAACTACATATTTTCTACCTTGGTTTGATCAACCTTAAAAGAGGGCCAAAATATCTCCAAATATCATAAAAAATAGGTGTCGATGCTTATCTCTTAAAAGGGGATCTAAATTTACTTTAAATTTTCAATTCGGAGAAAGTTCGCAAAAGTGCATATTTTCAATCTTGGTTGGACCAACCTTGGGCAACAGCCACAATAGCTCTAAATCTCATAAAAATAGGTGTCCATGCTTATCTCTCAAATGGGTATCTAAATCCACTTTCAAATTTCAATTCTGAGAAAGTCGAAAAAGTGCATATTTTCAACCTTGGTTTGACCAACCTTGAGTAAGGGCTAAAATAGATCCAAATCTCATAAAAATAGGTGTCCATGATTATCTCTCAAATGGGTACCTAAATCCACTTTCAAAACTCAATTCTGAGAAAGTCAACAAAAGTGCATCTTTTCAACCTTAGTTTGACCAATGTTGAACGAGGGCCAAAATAACACCAAATATCATAAAATTAGGTGTCCATGCTTATCGCTCAAATGTGTATCTAAATATAATTTAGAACTTCAATTATGAGAAAATCAATAAAAATGTACATTTTCAACCTTGGTCTGACAAACCTTGAACGAGGGCCAAAATAGCTCCAAATCTCATAAAAATAGGTTTCCATGCTTATCTCTCAAATGGAAACCTAAATCAATTTTCTAAATTCAATTTTCACAAAGTCGACAAAAGTGCATCTTCTCAACCTTTGTTTGAACAACCTTGAATGAGGGCCAAAATAGCTCCAAATCTCATAAAAATAGGTTTCCATGCTTATCTCTCAAATGGGAACCTAAATCCACTTTCAAATCTCAATTTCGAGAAAGTCGAAAAAGTGCATATTTTCAACCTTGGTTTGATTACCCTTGAATGAGGGCCAAAATATTTATAAATCTCTTAAAAGTAGGTGTCCATGCTTATTTATCAAATGGGTATCTATATCTACTTTAAAATTTAGATTTTGAGAAAGTCGACAAAAGTGCATATTTTAAACCCTTGTTTGACCAGCCTTGAACACGAGCCAAAATAGCTCCAAATCTCATTAAAATAGGTGGCCATTCTTATCTCTCAAATGGGTATCTTAATCTACTTTAAAAATTCAATTCCGAGAGAGTAAAAAAAAGTGCATATTTTAAACCTTGGTCTAACCAACCTTGAATGATGACCAAAATAGCTCCAAAGCTCATAAAAATTGGTGTGCATGGTTATCTCTCAAATGGGTACCTAAATCCATTTTCAAAAGTCAATTTCGAGAAAGTCACCCAAAGTGCATATTTTCACCTTGATTATACCAACCTTGAATAAGGGCCAAAATAGCTCCAAATCTAATAAAATAGGTGTCCATGCTTATCTCTCAAAAGGTATCTAAATCTACTTTAAAATTTCAATTCCGAGAAAGTTGGAAAATGTGCATATTTTCAACCTTAGTTTGACAAACCTTTAACAAGGGAAAAAAGAGCTCCAAATCTTGTAAAAATTGATGTCCATGCTTATCTCTCAAAGGCGTATCTAAATCCACATTCAAATTTCAATTATGAGAAGGTCAACAAAAGTGCATATTTTCGACCTTAGTTTGACCAACCTTCAGCGAGGGCTAAAATAGATCCAAATATCATAAAAATATGTGTCCATGATTATCTCTCAAATGGGTATCTAGATCCACATTCAAAACTCAATTTCGAGAAAGTCAACAAAATTGCATCTTTTCAACCTTGGTTTGACCCACCTTGAACGAGGGGCAAAATTGCTCTAAAACTCATAAAAATAGGGGTCCATGCTTATCTCTCAAATCAGAATCTAAATCTACTTTAAAATTCCAATTCTAAGAAAGTCGACAAAAAAGTATATTTTCAACCTTGGTTTGACCAACCTTTAACGGGGGCCAAAATAACTCAAAATCTCATAAAAATAGGTGTCCATGGTTATCACTCAAATGGGTACCTAAATCCATTTTCAAAACTAAATCCTGAGAAAGTCTATAAAAGTGCATAATTTCAACCTTGGTTTGACCAACCTTGAACAAGGGCCAAAATATCTCCAAATCTCATACAAATAGGTGTCCGTGCTTTTCTCTCAAACGGGTACCTAAATCCACTTTCAAAACTCAATTCTAAGAAAGTCGAGAAAGTGCATATTTTATCCCTTGGTTTTACCAACCTTGAACAAGAGCCAAAATAGCTCTAAATATCATAAAAATAGGTGTCCATGCTTATCTCTCAGATGGGTATCTATATCTACTTTAAAATTTGGATTTAAAGAAAGTTGGAAAAAGTGCATATTTTAAACTTTGGTTTGACCAACCATGAACGAGGGCCAAAATAGCTCCAAATCTCATAAAAATCGGTGTACATGCTTATCTCTCAAATGCATATCTAAATCCACTTTCAAATTTCAATTCTGAGAAAGTTGACAAAAGTGGATATTTTCAACCTTGGTTTGACCAACCTTGAACAAGGGTCAAAATAAATCCAAATCTAATGAAAATAGGTGTCCATGAGTATTTCTCAAATGGGTACCTAAATCTCTTTCACATTTCAATTCTAAGAAAGTCAACAAAAAGTGCATATTTTCAACTTGGGCTTTACCAATCTTGACTGAGGGCCAAAATAGCTCCAAATCTCATTAAAATAGGTGCCCCTATTTATATCTCAAATGGATACCTAAATCCACTTTCAAAACTCAATTCCGAGAAGGTCGACAAAAGTGCATATTGTCAACCTTAGTTTAACCAACCTTAAACGAAGGAAAAAATAGGTGTCCATGCCTATCTCTCAAATTGGAATCTAAATCTACTTTAAAATTCAATTTCTGAGAAATTCGACAAAAAAGTATATTTTCAAACTTGGTTTGACCAACCTTTAACGTGGGGCAAAATAACTCAAAATCTCATAAAAATAGGTGTCCATGGTTATCTTTCAAATGGGTAGTTAAATCCATTTTCAAAACTCAATCCCTAGAAAGTCTATAAAAGTGTATAATTTAAACTTTTGTTTGACCAGCAATGAACAAGGGCCAAAATAGCTCCAAATCTCATAAAAATAGGTGTCCATGCTTGTCTCTCAAATGCGTATCTAAATCCACTTTCAAATTTCAATTCTGAGAAATTTGACAAAAATGAATATTTTCAACCTTGGTTTGACCAACCCTGAACAAGGGTCAAATAGCTCCAAATCTAATAAAAATAGGTGTCCATGATTATCTCTCAAGTGGGTACCTAAATCCATTTTCAAAACTCAATTTCGAGAAAGTCAACAAATTGCATCTTTTCAACCTTGGTTTAACCAACCTTGAATGAGTGGCAAAATTGATCCAAAATTCATAAAAATAGATGTCCATGTGTGTCTCTTAAATGGGTATCTAAATCTACTTTAAAATTTTAATTCCGAGAAAGTTGACAAAAGTGCATATTTTCAACCTTTGTTTGACTAACCTTGAACAAGGGTTAAAATAGCTCCAAATATCATGTGCGCATGCTTATCTCTCAAATAGGTAGCTAAATCCACTTTGAAAACTCAATTCCGAGGAAGTCAACAAAAGTGTATCTTTTCAACATTGGTTTGACCAACCTTGAATGAGGGTCAAAATAGCTCCAAGTCTCATAAAAATAGGTGTCCATGCTTATCTATCAAACGGGTATCTAAATATACTTTAAAATTTCAATTCTGAGAAATTCGACAAAAGTACATATTTTCAAACTTGGTTTAACTAACCTAGAATGAGGGAAAAAATAGCTCCAAATCTCATAAAAGTATCTGTCTATGCTTATCTCTCAAATGGGAATCTAAATCTACTTCAAAATTTCAATTCCCAGAAAGCGGACAAAAAAATATTTTTTCAACCCTTGTTTGATTGACCTTTAATGAGGGCCAAAATAGCTCAAAATCTCATAAAAATAGGTGTCCATTTTTATCTCTCAAATGGGTACCTAAATCTACTTTCAAGACTCAATCCCAAGACAGTCGACAAAAGTGCATAATTTCAACCTTGGTTTGACCAGCATTGAACAAGGGCTAAAATATCCCCAAATCTCATAAAAGTAGGTGTCCATGCTTATCTCTGAAATGGGTAGCTAAATCCACTTTCAAAACATAATTCCAAGAAAGTTAAAAAAGTGAATATTTTCAACCTTGTATTGACCAACCTTGAACGATAGCCAAAATAGATCTAAATATCATAAAAAGAGGTGTCCATGCTTATCTCACAAATGGGTATCTATAACTACTTTGAAATTTGGATTTCAAGAAAGTCGACAAGAGTGCATATTTTCAACTTTGGTTTGTCGAACCATGCATGAGGGCCAAAATAGCTCCAAATCTCGTAAATAAAAATTTCCATGGTTATCTCTCAAATGGGTACCCAAATCCACTTTCGAAACACAATTCCTAGAAAGTTGACAAAATTGGATATTTTCAACCTTGGTTTCACAAACCTTGAACAAGGGCCAAAATAGCTCCTAATCTAATAAAAACAAGTGTCCATGCTTATCTCTCAAATGGGTACCCAAATCCACCTTTAAAACTCAATGCCGAAAAAGTCAAGAAAAATGGCTATTTTCAACCTTGGTTTGCCTAACCTTGAATAAGGGCCAAAATAACTCGAAATCTCACAAAAATAGGTGTCCATGCTTATCTCTAAAATAGGTAATTAAATCCACTTTCAAAACTTAATTCCAAGAAAGTCGACAAAAGTGCATCTTTTCAACCTTAGTTTGACCAACCTTGAATGAAGGCCAAAATAGATCCAAATCTCACAAAAATAGGTGTCCATGCTTATCTCTCAAATGGGTATATAAATATACTTTAAAATTTCAATTACGAGAAATTCGACAAAAGTACATATCTTCAAACTTGATTTGACCAACATTGAACGAGGGACAACATAACTCCGAATCTCATAAATATAGGTCTCCATGTTAATCTCCGAAATGAGTACCTAAATACACATTCAAAACTCAATTCCAAGAAAGTCGACAAAAGTGCATATTTTCAACCTTGGCTTAACCAACCTTGAACGCGGGCCAAAATAGCTTCAAATCTCATAAAAAATTGTGTCCATGATTATCTTTCAAATGGGTATCTAAATCAACTTTTGAAACTCAATTTCAATAAAGTCTACAAAAGTGCATCCTTTCACCTTGGTTTTATCAACCTTTAAAGACGACCAAAATACCTCCAAATCTCACAAAAAATAGGTGTTCATGATTATCTCTCAAATGGGTATCTAAATCTACTTTAAAATTTTAGTTCCGAGAAAGTTGACAAAAGTGCATATTTTCAACCTTGGTTTCAACAACCTAGAACGAGGTCCAAAATAGCTCCAAATCTCATAAAACTAGGTTTCCAAGCTTATCTCTCAAATCGGTACCTAAATCCACTTTCAAAACTCAATTCCGAGAAAGACGGAAAAAGTGCATATCTGCAAGCTTGGTTTGACCAACCTTGAATGAGGGCCAAACTATCTTCAAATCTCATAAAAATAGGTGTCCATGCTTATGTCTCTAATGGGTACCTAAATCCACTTTCAAAGCTCAACTACGAAAAAGTTGACAACTGTGCATATTTTCAACCTTGGTTCGACCAACCTTGAACAAGGTCCAAAATTACTCAAAATCTCATAAAAATAGGTGTCCATGCTTATCTCTCAAATGGGTACATAAATCTACTTTCAACACTCAATTCCGAGAAAGTAGACAACAATGCATACTTTAAAATGGGTATCTAAATCTACTTTAAAATTTCAATTCCAAGAAAGTCGTTAAAATGGATATTTTCAACCTTGGTTTGTCCAACCTTGAATGCATGACAAAATAGCTCCAAATCTCATTAAAATAGGTGACGATGCTAATCTCTCAAATGGGTACCTAAATCTTCTTTCAAAACTCAATTCTAAGGAAGTCGATAAAAGTGCATATTTTCAACCTTTGTTTGACCAACCTTAAAAGAGGGCCAAAATAGATCAGAATCTCATAAAAATAAGTGTCCATGCATAACTCTCAAATGGGTATCTTAATCTACTTTAAAATTTTAATTTTGAGAAAGTTGACAGAAGTGTATATTTTCAACCTTGGTTTGACCAACTTTGAATGAGGGCCAAACTATCTCCAAATATCATTAAAATAATTGTCCATTCTTGTCTCTCAAAAGTGCACCCAAATCAACTTTCAAAACTCAACTCCGAGAAAGTCGACAAAAGTGCATATTTTCAACCATGGTTTGACCAACCTTGAACAAGGGTATAAATAGCTCCAAATCTCATAAAAATAGGTTTCCATGCTTATCTCTCAAATGGTTTCGTAAATCCACTTTCAAAACCCAATTCTGAGAAAGTTGACGAAAGTGCATATTTTCAACCTTGGTTTAACCAACCTTGACTAAGGGCCAAAATAGCTCCAAATCTCATAAAAATAGGTGTCCATGCTTATCTCTCAAATGGGTACCTAAATCCACTTTCAAAACTCAATTCCGAGAAACTCCACAAAAGTGCATATTTTCAACCTTGGTTTGACCAACCTTGAAGGAGGGCCAAAATAGCTCCAAATCTCATTAAAATAGGTGTCCATGCTTATCTCTGAAATGGGTATCTAATTCTAATTTAAAATTTCAATTCCGAGAAAGTCAACAAAAGTGCATATTTTCAACCTTTTCTTTAACCAACCTTGAATGAGGGCTAGAACAACTACAATTCTCATAAAAATAGGTGTCCATGCTAATCTATCGAATGGGTACCTAAATCCACTTTCAAAACTCAATTCCCAGAAAGTCGACAAAATTGCATACTTTTAACCTTCTTTTGACCAACCTTGAACGAGGGCCAAAATATCTTCAAATATCATTAAAATAGGTTTCTACGCTTATCTCTCAAATGGGTACATAAATCCACTTTCAAAACTCAATTTCGAGAAAGTCGATAAAGGTACAAATTTTCAACATTGGTTTGACCAACCGTGAACGAGGGCCAAAGTTGATACAAATCTCATAAAAATAGGTGTCCAATCTTATCTCTCAAATGGGCACCTCAATCCACTTTCAAAACTCAATTCCGAGAAAGTCAACAAAAGTGCATGTTTTCAACCTTGGTTTGACAAACCTGGAACAAGGACCAATATTGCTCCAAATATCATAGAAATAGGTGTCCATGCTTATCTCTCAAATGGGTATCTAAATCTTCTTTAAAATTTTAATTCTTAGAAAGTCAACAAAAGTTTATATTTTCAACCTTGGTTTGACCAACCTTCAAAGAGGGCCAAAATAACTAGAAATCTCATAAAAATATGTGTTCATACTTATCTCTCAATTGGGTACCTAAATCCACTTTCAAAACTCAATTCCGAGATAGTTGACAAAAGTGCATATTTTCAACCTTGGTTTGACCATCATTGAACAACTACCAAAATAACTCCAAATCTCATAAAAATACGTGTCCATGGTTATCTCTCAAATGGGTACCTAAATCCACTTTCAAAACTCAATTCCGAGAAAGTGAACAAAAGTGCATCTTTTCAACCTTGGTTTGAGAAACCTTGTTGAAGGGCCGAAATGGATCCAAATATATTAAAAATAGGTCTCCATGGTTATCTCTCAAATGGGTATCTAAATCTATTTTAAAATTTCAATTCCGAGAAAGTCGAAAAAGTGCATATTTTCAAGATTGGTATGACCAACCTTGAACAAGGGCCAAAATAGCTCCAAATATCATAAAAATAGGTGTCACTGCGTATCTCTCAAATGGGTACCTAAATCGACTTTCAAAACTCAATTCCGATAAAATCGATAAAAGTGTATCTTTTCAACATTAGTTTGACCAACCTTGAACAAGGGCCAAAATAGCTCTAAATATCATAAAAATATGTGTCCATGCTTATCTCTCAAATGGGTATCTAAATATACTATAAAACTTCAATTATGTGAAAGTCGACAAAAATGCATATTTGGAACGTTGGTTTAACCAACCTTGAAGGAGTGAAAAAATAGCTCCAAATCTCATTAAAATAGGTGTCCATGCTTATCTCTCGAATGGGAACATAAATCCACTTTCAAAAGTAAATTCTAAGAAATTCGACAAGAGTGCATATTTGCAACCATAGTTTGACCAACCTTGAATGAGGGCCAAATATCTCCCAATATCATAAAAATAGGTATCCGTGCTTATCTTTCAAATGGGTACCTAAATCCACTTTCAAAACTTAGTTTCGATAAAGTTGACAAAAGTGCATGTTTTCAACCTTGGTTTGACCAACGTTGAATGACACCCAAAATAACTCCAAATCTCATAAAAATAGGTGTCCATGCTTATCTCTCAAATGTGTATCTAAATCTACTATAAAATTTCAATTTTGAGAAAGTCGAAAAAAGAGCATATTTTCAACCTTGGTTTAACCAACCTTGAACAAGGGCCAAAATAGCTCCAAATTCCATTAAAATAGGTTTCCATGCTTATCTCTCAAATGGGTACCTAAATCCACTTTAAAAGCTCAGTTCCAAGAAAGTGGACAAAAGTGCATATTTTCAACCTTGGTGTGACCAAACTTTAACTTGGGCCAAAATATCTCCAAAGTTCATAAAAATAGGTGTCCATGGTTATCTCTCAAATGGGTACCTAAATCCACTTTCAAACTCAATTCTGAGAAAGTAAAAAAAAAGTGCATCTTTTCAACGTTGGTTTGACCAACATTGAGCAAGGGCCAAAATAGTTCCAAATATCATAAAAATAGGTGTCCAAGCTTATCTCTCAAATGGGTATCTAAATCTACTTTAAAAATTTAATTCAGAGAAAGTCGAAAAAGTGTATATTTTAAACCTTGGTTTGACCAACCTTGAACGAGGGCCAAAATAGCACTGAATATCATAAAAATAGGTGTCCATGTTTATATCTCAAATGGGTACCTAAACCACTTTCAAAACTAAATTCCAAGATTGTCGACAAAAGTGCATATTTTCAAGCTTGGTTTGACCAACCTTGAATGAGGGCCAAAATAACTCCAAATCTCATAAAAATAGGTGTCCATGCTTGTCTCACAATGGGTACCTAAATCCACTTTCAAAACTCAATTATGAGAAAGTTGACAAAAGTGTATCTTTTAAACATTGGTTTGACTAACCTTGAATGAGGGCCAAAATTGCTTTGAATATCATAAAAATAGGTGTTCATGTTTATCTCTGAAATGGGTATCGAAATCTACTTTAAAATTTCAATTTGGAGAAAGTTTACAAAAATGCATATTTTCAACCTTGCCTTGACCAACCTTGAATGAGGGTTAAAATAACTCCAAATATCATAAAAATAGGTATCCATGCTTATCTCTCAAATGGGTACGTAAATACGCTTTCAAAACTCAATTATGAGAAAGTAAAAAAAAGTATATCTTTTCAACCTTAGTTTCACCAAACTTGAACGAGAACCAAAATAGCTCCAAATCTCATAAAAATAGGTGTCCATGCTTATCTCTCAAATGGGTACCTAAATCCACTTTCAAAACTCAATTCCCAAAAAACGACAAATGTTCATGTTTTAAACCTTGGTTTGACCAACCTTGAGTGTGGGTCAAAATAACTCCAAATCTCATAAAAATAGGTGTCCCTGCTTATTTCTCAAATGGGTATCTAAATCTACTTTAAAAGTTCAATTCTTAGATAGTGGACAAAAGTGCATATTTTCAACCTTGCTTTGCCCAACCTTGAATTACGGAAAAAATAGTTCCAAATCTTATAAAAATAGGTGTCCATGCATATCTCTTAAATGGATTCCTAAATCCACTTTCAAAACTCAATTCCAAGAAAGTAAACAAAAGTGCATCTTTCAACGTTAGTTTGACCAACCTTGACTGAGGGCCAAAATTGGTCCAAATATCATAAAAAATAGTTGTCCATTCTTATCTCTCAAATGGGTATGTAAATCTACTTTAAAATTTCACTTCCGATATAGTAGAAAAAAGTGCATATTTTCAACCTTGGTTTGGCCAACCTTGAATGAGAACCAAAATAGCTCCAAATCTAATAAAAACAGGTTTCCATGCTTAACTCTCAAACGCGTACCTAGGTCCACTTTCAAAACTGAATTACGAGAAAGTCGACTAAAGTGCATCTTTTCAACCTTGGTTTAACCAGCCTTGAATGAGGGACAAAATAGCTCCAAATATCATAAAAATAGGTTTCCATGCTTATCTCTCAAATTGGTATCTAAATCTACTTTAAAATTTCAGTTTCGAGAAAGTTGACAAAACTTCATATTTTCAACCTTGAATTGACCAGCCTTGCACGTGGGAAAAAATAGCTCCAAATCTCATAAAAATAGGTGTCCATGCTTATCTCTCAAATGGGTACCTAAATCCACTTTCAAAACTCAATTCCAAGAAAGTCGACAAAAGTCCATATTTTCAACCTTGGTTTGAGCAACCTTCAACGAGGGTCAAAATAGCTCAAAATCTCAAAAAAAAATGTCCATGCTTATGTCTCAAATGGGTACCTAAATCCACTTTCAAAACTCAATTCTGAGAAACTCGAGAAAATTGCATCTTTTCAACCTTGGACAAGGGCCAAAATAGCTCCAAATCTCATAAAAATAGGTGTCCATTCTCATCTTGTAAATGGATATTACATCTACTTAAAAATTTCGATTACGAGAAAGTCGATAAAAACGCATATTTTCAACCTTGGTTTTACCAACCTTGAACGAGGGCCAAAATAGCTCCAAATCTCATAAAAATAGGTTTCCTTGCCTATCTCTCAAATGGGTACCTAAATACACTTTCAAAACTCAATTCGTAGAAAGTTGACAAAAGCGCATATTTTCAACCTTTGTTTGACAAACCTTCAATGAGGTCTAAAATAGATCTAACTCTCATTAAAATAGGTGTCCATGCTTATCTCTCAAATGGGTACCTAAATCCACTTTTAAAAGGCGATTCCGAGAAAGTCAACAAAAGTGCATCTTTTTAACCTTGGTTTGAATAACCTTGAACAAGTCCCAAAATAGCTCCAAATCTCATATAATAGGTATACATGCTTATCTCTCAAATCGGTACCTAAATCCATGTACAAAACAAAATTCCGAGAAAGTCAACAAAAGTGCATATTTTCAACCTTGGTTTGACCAACGTTGAACAAGGGATAAAATGGATTCAATTGTCATAAAAATAGGTGTATGTGCTTATCTCTCAAATGGGAACCTTAATCTACTTTCAAATTCAATTTTGAGAAAGTCAACAAAAGTGTAGATATTCAACCTTGGTTTAACCAACCTTGAATGAGGGAAAAAATAGATCCAACTCTCATAAAATTAGGTGTCCATGCTTATCTCTCAAATGGGTACGTAAATCCACTTTCACAACTCAATTCCGAGAAAGTCAACAAAAGTGCATCTTTTCAACCTTGGTTTGATGAACCTTGAACGTAAGTCAAAATATGTGCAAATCGCATAAAAATAGGTGTCCATGCTTATCTGTCAAATGCGTACTGAAATCCACTTTAAGAACTCAATTCTCAGAAAGTCGACGAAAGTGCATATTTTCAACCTTGGTTTGACCAACCTTGAACTTGGGCCAAAATAGCTCCAAATATCATAAAAACAGGTTTCCATGCTTATCTCTCAAATGGATATCTAAATCTACTATAAAATTTGAATTACGAGAAAGTAGACAAAAGTGCATATTTTCAACCTTGAATTGACCAACCTTGTATGCGGGACAAAATCGCTCCAAATCTCATAAAAATAGGTGTCAATCCTTCTCTCTCAAATCGGTACCTAAATCCACTTTCAAAACTCAATTCTGTGAAAGTCAACTAAAGAGCATATTTTCAAACTTAGTTTGACAAACCTTGAATGAGGGCCCAAATAACTCCAAATCTCACAAAAATAGGTATCCATGTTTATCTCTCAAATGGGTACCTAAATCCACTTTCAAAACTCTATTCCGAGCAACTCGATAAAAGCAAATCTTTTTAACCTTGGTTGGACAAACCTTGAGCGAGGGAGAAAATAGCTCCAAATATCATAAAAATAGGTGTCCATGCTTATCTCTCAAATGGGTATCTAAGTCTAATTTAAAATTTAGATTCTGTGAAATTTGACAAAAGTACATATTTTCAACCTTGGTTTGATCAACCTTGAACGATGGCCAAAATAGCTCCAAATCTCATAAAATAGGTGTCCATGCTTATCTCTCAAATCGGTACCTAAATCCACGTTCAAAACACAATTCAGACAACGTCGACAAAAGTGCATATTTTCAACCTTCAATAAGGGAAAAAATACCTCAAAATTCTCATAAAAATAGGTGTCCATTGTTATCTCTCAAATGGCTATCTAAATCTACTTTCAAAAATCAATTTTGAGAAAGCCAACAAAAGTGCATATTTCCAACCTTGGTTTGTTCAACCTTCGTTTTTCCATGCTTCTCTCTTAAATGGGTACCTAAATCCACTTTCAAATCTCAATTCTGAGAAAGTCAACAAAAGTGCATCTTTTCAACCTTGGTTTGACCATTCTTGAACGAGGGCCAAAATAGCTCCAAACCTTATTAAATTAGGTTTACATGCTTATCTCTCCAATTGATATGTAAATCTACGTTAAAATTTCAATTTTGAGAAAGTAAAAAAAATACATATTTTCAACCTTGGTTTAACCAACCTTGAACAAGGTCCAAAACTGCTCCAAATCTCAAAAATTAGTTTCCCATTCTTATCTCTCAAATCGGTACCTAAATCCATTTTCAAAACTCAATTCGGTGAAAGTTGACAAAAGTGCATATTTTCAACCTTGGTTTGACCAACCTGGAACAAGGTCTAAAAAAACTCCAAATCTCATAAAAATAGGTGTCCATGCTTATCTCTCAAATGGGTACGTAAATCCACTAGCTCCAAATCTCATAAAAATAGGTGTCCATTCTTATCTCTCAAATGAGTACCTAAATCTACTTTAAAATTTAAATTTTCGAGAAAGTCAGTAAAAGTGCATATTTTATACCTTGGTTTGACCAACCTTGAACGATAACCAAAATAAATCCAAATCTCATAAAAATAGGTGTCCATGCTTATCTCTCAAATGGGTACCTAAATCCACTTTGAAAACTCAATTATGAGAAAGTTGAAAAAAGGTTGACTAAACTTGAACACGGGCCAAAATACCTCCAAATCTCATAAAAATAAGTGTCCATGTTTATTTCTCAAAAGGGTATCTAAATCTACTTTATCATTTCAATTCTGATAAAGTGGATAAAAGTGCATATTTTCAACCTTTGTTTGAAAACCCTTAAACGAGGGCCAAAATATCTCCAAATCTCATTAAAATAGTCATCAATGCTTATCTCTCAAATAAGTACCTAAATCCACTTTCAAAACTCAATTCTGAGAAAGTCGCCAAAAGTGCATATTTTCAACCTTGGTTTGACCAAGCTTGAATGAGGGATAAAATAGTTCCATATCTCATAAAAATAGGTGTCCATGCTTATCTCTCAAATGGGTACCTAAATCCACTTTCAAAACTGAGTTTTGTGAAAGTCGAAACCAGTGCATATTTTAAACCTTGGTTTGACCGACTTTGAATGAGGGCCAAAATAGATCAACATCTCATAAAAATAGGTGTCCATGCTTATCTCTCAAATGGGTACCAACATCCACATTCAAATTCTGAGAAAGTCATCAAAAGTGCATATTTTCAACCTTGGTTTGACCAACCTTGAATGATGGCCAAAATAGCTCCAAATCTGATAAAAATGGGTCTCTAGGCTTATCTCTCAAATGGGTACCTAAATCCACTTTAAAAACTCAAATCCGAGAAAGTCAACAAAAGTGAATTTTTCATCCTTGGTTTGACCAACCTTGACCGAGGGCCAAAATAGATCCATGCTTATCTCTCAAATGGGTACCTAAATCTACTTTAAAAGTTCAATTATGTGATAGTCGACAAAAGTGCATATTTTTTACCTTTGTTTGCCAAAATTGAACGAGGGTCAAAATAGCTCCAATTCTCATAAAAATAGGTGTCCATGCTCATCTCTTATATGGGTACCTAAATCCACTTTCAAAACTTAATTCCAAGAAAGTAAAAAAAAGTGCATATTGTCAACCTTGAACTAGGGCCAAAATAACTCCAAATCTCTTAAAAATAGGTGTCCATGCTTATCTCTTAAATGGGTATCTAAATCTACTTTAAAATTTAAATTCTGAGAAAGTCGACAAAAGTGCATATTTTCAACCTTGGTTTGACCAACCTTGAACAAAGGAAAAAATAGCTCCAAATCTCATAAACATAGTTGTCCATGCTTATCTCTCAAATTGGTACCTAAATACGCTTTCAAAACTCAATTCCAAGAAAGTAAAAACAAGTGCATAATTTCAACCTTGGTTTGACCAACCTCGAAATAGGGCCAAAATAGCTCCAAATCTCATAAAAATAGGTGTCCATACTTTTCTCTCGAATGGGTACTTTAATCCACTTTCAAAACTTAATTCAAGAAAATCAACAAAAGTGCATCTTTTCAACCTTGGTTTGACCAACATTAAATGAAAGCTAAAATATCTCCAAATCTCTTAAAATTAGTTCTCCATGGTTTTCTATCAAATGGGTATCTTAATCTACTTTAAAATTTAAATTCTAAGAAAGTTGACAAAAGTGCATATTTTCAATCCTGGTTTCACCAACCTTGAACGAGGGCAAAAATAGCTCCAAATCTCACTAAAATAGGTGTCCATGCTTATATTTGAAATAGGTATCTAATTCTACTTTAAAATTTCAATTCCGAGCAACCTTTCCTTTGAGCAACCTTGAATGAGGGCTAGAATAACTGCACACCTCATAAAAATAGGTGTCCATGGTTATCTCTCAAATGGGTACCTAAATACACTTTCAAAACTCAATTCCAAGAAAGTTGACAAAATTGCATATTTTCAACCTTGGTTTGACCAACCTTGAATGAGGGCCAAAATATCTCCAAATATCATTAAAATAGGTTTCTATGCTTATCTCTCAAATGGGTACATAAATCCACTTTCAAAACTCAATTTCGAGAAATTCAATAAAAGTGCAAATTTTCAACATTGGTTTGACCAACCATGAACGAGGGAAAAAATTCATCCAAATCTCATAAAAATAGGTGTCCATGCTTATCTCTCAAATGGGCACCTCAATCGACTTTCAAAACTCAATTCCAAGAAAGGATAAAAAGTTCCTCTTTTAAACCTTGGTTTGACCAACCCTGAACGAGGGCCAAAGTTGTTCCAAATATCATAAAAATAGGTGTCCATGCTTATCACTCAAATGAGTATCTAAATCTTCTTTAAAATTTTAATTCTAAGAAGGTCGACAAAAGTGCATATTTTTAACCTTTGTTTGACCAACGTTGAAAGAGGGCCAAAATAGCTCCAAATCTCATAAAAATAGGTGTTCATACTTATGTCTCAAACGGGTACCTAAATCCGATTTCGTAACTCAATTCTGAGATAGTTGACAAAAGTGCATATTTTCAACCTTGGTTTGATGAACGTTGAAGAACCGCTAAAATAACTCCAAATCTCATACAAATATGTGTCCATGTTTATCTCTCAAATCGGTACCTAAATCTACTTCAAAACTGAGTTCCAAGAAAGTGAACAAAAGTGCATCTTTTTAACCTTTGTTTGACCAACCTTGTTCAAGGACCAAAATAATTCGAAATATCATAAAAATGTCTCCTTGGTTATCTCTCAAATGGGTATGTAAA
This sequence comes from Pseudotsuga menziesii, assembly GCA_001517045.1. Classification (NCBI taxonomy): domain Eukaryota; kingdom Viridiplantae; phylum Streptophyta; class Pinopsida; order Pinales; family Pinaceae; genus Pseudotsuga; species Pseudotsuga menziesii. The sequence continues at coordinate 110,168 of LPNX011225180.1, forward strand.
TCTACTTTAAAATTTCAATTCTGACAAAGTAAAATAGCTCTAAATATCATAAAAATAGGTGTCCATGTGTATCTCTCAAATGGATACCTAAATCGACTTTCATAACTCAATTCCAAGAAATTCAGTAAAAGTGGATTTTTCAACATTAGTTTGACCAACTTTGAACGAGGGCTAAAATATATCTAAATATAATAAAAATATGTGTCCATGCTTATCTCTCAAATGGGTATATAAATCCAGTATAAAACTTTAATTACGAGAACGAGGGCCATGCTTATATTTGCAACCTTGGTATGTCGACGCTTGAACGAGGGCCAAAATAGCTCTAAATCTCATTAAAATAGGTGTCCACGATTTTGTCTCAAATGGGAGCATAAATCCACTTTCAAAACTCAATTCCAAGAAAGTCAAAAAAAGTTTATATTTTCAGCCATGGTTTGACCAACCTTTAACGAGGGCTTAAATAGCTCCAGATATCATAAAAATAGGTATCCATTCTTACCTTTCAAATGTTTACGTAAATCCACTTTCAAAACTCAGTTCCAAGAAAGTCGACAAAAGTTCATCTTTTCAACCTTGCTTTGACCAACCTCAAACGAGGGCCAAAGTAGCTCTAAAGATAGATGTCCATTCCTATCTCTCAAATGCGTATCTAAATCTACTATAAAATTTCAATTATGAGAAAGTCGAAAAAAGTGCATATTTTCAACCTTGGTTTGATCAACATTGAACAAGGGCCAAAGTAGCTCCAAATCTCATTAAAATAGGTTTCCATGCTTATCTCTCAAATGGGTACCTAAATCCACTTTAAAAAATTAGTTCCGATAAAGTCAACAAAAGTGCATATGTTCAACCTTGGTTTGACCAAACGTTAACGCGGGCCAAAATATCTCCAAATCTCATAAAAATAGGTGTCCATGGTTATCTCTCAAATGGGTACCTAAATACACTTTCAAAAATCAATTCTGAGAAAGTTGACAAAAGTGCATCTTTTAAACATTGGTTTTACCAACCTTGAACGAGGGCCAAAATAACTCTGAATATCATAAAAATAGGTGGCCATACTTTAAAATTTCAATTTGGAGAAAGTCGACAAAAGTGCATCTTTTCAACCTTGGTTTGACCAACCTTGAATGAGCTCTAAAATAACTCCAAATATCATAAAAATAGGTGTCCATGCTTATCTCTCAAATGGGTATGTAAATCCACTTTCAAATCTCAATTCCGAGAAAGTAACAAAAAGTGCATATTTTCAACCTTAGTTTGACCAACCTCGAATGAGGACCAAAATAGCTCCAAATCTCATAAAAATAGGTGTCCATGCTTGTATCTGAAATGGGTAACTAAATCCACTTTCAAAACTCTATTTCGAGAAAATCGACAAATGTGCATCTTTTCAACCTTTGTTTGACCAACCTTGAACAAGGGTCAAAATAACTCCAAATCTCATAAAAATATGTGTCCCTATTTATTTCTCAAATAGGTATCTAAATCAACTTTAGAATTTCAATTCTGGGATAGTTGAGAAAAGTTCATATTTTCAAACTTGGTTTGGCCAACCTTGAACAAGGGAGAAAATAGCTCCAAATCTCATAAAAATAGGTGTCCATGCTTATCTCTCAAATGGATTCCTAAATCCACTTTCAAAACTCAATTCCAAGAATTTCAACAAAAGTGCAGATTTTCAACATTGGTTTGAACAACCTTGAACGCGGGCCAAAATTGCTCCAAATGTCGTAAAAATATTTGGCCATGCTTATATCTCAAATGGGTATCTAAATCTACTTTAAAAATTCAGTTCTGAGAAAGTTGCCAAAAGTGTTTATTTTCAACCTTGGTTTTACCAACCTTGAACGAGGGCCAAAATAGCTCCAAATCTCATTAAAATAGGTGTCCATGGTAATATCTGAAATTGGTACCTAAATCTGCTTTCAAAACTCAATTCCGAGAAAGTAGTCAAAAGTGCATATTTTCAACCTTTGTTTGACCAACCTTGAATGAGGGCCGAAGTAGCTCCAAATCCCATAAAAATAGGTGTCTATGCTTATCTCTCAAATGGGTATCTAAATATACTTTAAAATTTCAATTGCGATAAAGTCAACAAAAGTGCATATTTTAATCCTTGGTTTGACCAACCTTGAACAAGGGCCAACAGAGCCCTCCAAATATCATAAAAATAGGTGTCCATGCTTATCTCTCAAATGGGTACTTAAATCCAATTTCAAAACTCAATTCTGAGAAAGTCAATGAAAATGCATCTTTTCAACCTTGGTTTAACCGTCCTTGAACAAGGGCCAAAATAACTCCAAATATCATAAAAATAGGTTTCCATACTTATCTCTCAAATGGGTATCTAAATCTACTTTAAAATTTTAGTTCCGAGAAAGTCGGCAAAAGTGCATATTTTGAACCTTGAACTGACCAACCTTGAATAAGGGACAAAATACCTCCGAATATCATAAAAATAGGTGTCCATCCTTATCTCTCAAACAGGTACCTAAATCCACTTTTAAAACTCAATTCCAAGAAAATCGACAAAAGTGCATATTTTCAACCTTGGTTTGACTAACCTTGAACTAGTTCCAAAATAGCTCCAAATCTCATAAAAATAAATTCCCATGCTTATCTCTCAAATGGGTACCTAAATCTACTTTCAAAACACAATTCTCAGATACTCGAGAAAGTGCATCTTTTCAACCTTGGTTTAACCAACCTTGAACGAGGGCCAAAATAGCTCCAAATCTTATAAAAATAGGTGTCGATTCTTATCTCTCAAATGGGTATCTAGATCTAATTTAAAATTTCAATTATGAGAAAGTCAACAAAAATGCATATTTTCAACCTTGGTTTTACCAACCTTGAACGAGGGCCAAAATAGCTCCAAATCTCATAAAAATAGTTTTCCTTGCATATCTTTTGAATGGGTACCTAAATACACTTTCAGAACTAAATTCCGAGAAAGTCAACAAAAGTCATATTTCCAAACTTGGTTTGACCAACCTTCAACGAGGTCGAAAATAGCTCCAAATCTCATAAGAATAGGTGTCCATGCTTATCTCTCAAATGGGTACCTAAATCTACTTTCAAAACACAATTACGAGAATTGCAACAAAAGTGAGTCTTTTCAACCTTGGTTTGACCAACCTTGAAGAAGTCCCAAAATAGCTCCAAATCTCATAGAATAGGTATACATGTAAATTCTAAGAAAGTTAACAAAAGTGCATATTTTCATCCTTGGTTTGACCAACCTTGAACGAGGGGTAAAATAACTCCATCTCATAAAAATAGGTGTCCATGCTTATCTCTCAAATGGGAACCTTAATCAACTTTCAAACTCAATTTCGAGAAAGTCAACAAACGTGCAGATTTTCAACCTTGGTTTGACCAACCTTGAACGCAGGCCAAAATAGATCCAAATATGATAAAAATAGGTGTCCATGCTTATCTCTCAAATGGGTCCCTAAATCCACTTTCCAAACTCAATTCCGAGAAAGTCAACAAAAGTGCAACTTTTCAACCTTGGTTTGATCAACCTTGAACGAGGGAAAAAATAGGTCCAAATCTTATAAAAGTAGGTCTCCATGCTTATATTTTCAACCTTGGTTTGATCAACCTTGAATGAGGGCCAAAATAGCCCCAAATATCATAAAAATAAGTTTCTATGCTTATCTTTCTAATGAGTATCTAAATCTACTTTAAAATTTCATTTGTGAGAAGGTCGACAAAAGTGCATATTTTCAACCTTGGTTTGACCAACCTTCAACAAGGTCGAAAATAGATCCAAATCTCATAAAATAGGTGTCCATTCTTATCTCTCAAATGGGTACCTAAATCCACTTTCAAAACTCAATTCCAAGAAAGTCGACAAAAGTGCATATTTTCAACCTTGGTTTGAGCAACCTTGAACGAGGGCCCAAATAGCTCCAAATTTCATAAAAATAAATGTCCATGCTTATCTCTTAAATGGGTACCTAAATCCACTTTCAAAACTCAATTTTTGGAAAGTCGAGAAAAGTGCACCTTTTGAACCTTGGTTTAACCAACCTTGAACGAGAGCCAAAATAACTTCAAATATCATAAAAAAAGGTGTCCATTATTATCTCTGAAATGGGTATCTAGATCGACTTTAAAATTTCAATTACAAGAAAGTCGACAAAAATGCATATTTTCAACCTTGGTTTTAGCAACCTTGAACGAGGGCCAAAATAGCTACAAATCTCTTAAAAATAGGTTTCCTTTCCTATCTCTCGAATAGGTACCTAAATACACTTTCAAAACTCAATTATGAGAAAGTCAAAAAAAGCGCATATTTTCAACCTTGGTTTGACCAACCTTCAATGAGGTCTAAAATAGCTCCAAATATCATAAAAATAGGTTTCAATGCTTATCTCTAAAATGGGTATCTAAATCTACTTTCAAAACGCAATTCAGAGAAAGTCAACAAAAGTGCATATTTTTAACCTTTGTTTGACCAACCTTGGCCAAGGCCCAAAATAGCTCCAAATCTCATAGAATAGGTATACATTCTTATCTCTCAAATCAGTACCTAAATTCTCGTTCAAAACTAAATTTCGAGAAAGTCGACAAAAGTGCATATTTTCAACCTTGGTTTGACCAACCTTGAACGAGGGATAAAATAGATCCGAATCTCATAAAAACAGGTGTCCATGCATATCTCTCTATTGGAATATAATCCGTCGGGATTATACATTATTGTAAATATTAGGAATATGAAGAGACTCTCGGATGTGTGATCCCAAGAGTCATCGTAGATGTATAAATNAATAAGTATTCGGGAGTTATTCCACCTGACAGTGGTATCAGAGTGATTCATAACTCCTGCATGTATAGTCTGCATTCTGCTGCTATCTACACTCTGGGATTTCCTCAGTCTACAGATTGCATGCATTGGTGCATGCGCTAGCTGCTCTAATGTTCATGAGTGATGTGATAGTATTTCTCTAAGTAAAATGCTTTCTCTACTGCGTGATGTGATAATCCCATCACCGAAATCGGAAAAAAAAAGACCGCCCATCAAATTTCTTGAGATCGTCCAAAATAGATCTACCCTCCGCACTAACCATTTTCACTTTGTTTTCTACGTTAGCAAATGAGGCCATTCTGATAACTTGTTACAAACCAAATATACTGCTATCAGAGGAATCCTTTTACGTGTATCAAATCCTTAGAATGAAGCTTCAAGTTTAACACTGATAAAACTGCTCGTATTCTGCAGCTCGTATTCCTGGAGCCTCCAACACTCTACGTTGTGCTGCTCGATGATCTCCTGCATGCTACTCGTATGTGTTGGTGGAAATTTATGTTTTGGTGCTGCTCAATGATGTGCTGAGAGGCTTTCTCAATGATGTGCTGCTCGTATGCATTGGGTTTTCTCTCTACGTTGAATGCCTGGTTCCTTTGAAGAAGCTTCTGTTCTCAGCCTGTGTTGGTGACTTTGGTTTGGTCCCGTTTTTCCTGTGCGTTCTCCTACGGTGTTTCTCTGCTTGGTGACTACTATTGCATTTGTTGTTGATGCCTACATGTGGTTGTTATGCGTTGTGTGGTTTCCCTTGATTGCACATTGTAGTGATTCAATCTCACAATCGATGTTGATTAATTGCACACTACGCCTCGTTTTCTGAGCTTTCTTCATTGAAGTGTATTAAGTGTATTTCTTGAAGTATATTAAGTGTATTGTGAATTTAATTTATTTCTACATAGTTGCATTGAAGACCGTAAAGACTACATTGAAGTGTATTTCTGTAGACTGTGAAGACTGCATTGACAAGAAGGTTGCGTTCTAATCTCTTGAAGAAAGCATGCTTTTCTTTGACCTGCGACCTGCTCCTTTGCGTTGGTGAGAGATTGTTTTATACTAGTTTGAAAGCCATTGAAAGCATATTTAAAGTTGGTATTGTAGGCTTGAGAGGATTAAGTTTGTATTTCAAAGTTTGTATGACAATAGCAGAGACATTGACATTGTTGTAAAGCTTGAGGAAGGTGGCAGAGACTTAGACCTGCACCTTTACTCTTTCTTCTTTTTCTCCTATTGTTTTAGTTGCAAGATTCAATCACAGAAGATGCAATCTATAGCATCTGTAGTTGGTGCCACTCTCACTGGCAAAAACACTTATCCAGAATGGTGGAGGAAGATCAAATCTTCCTTCATCTACAATGACCTTTGGGACGGTATTTGCGAAGGCACTACAATAGAGACAGAAGCTGGAGGGCCCATAAATAGAGACCCAGGACCTCCAGAATCCAAGAAAGAGAAGGCCATTTGGAAAACAAAAGACAAGAAAACTTTAGTGGTAATCATTTCCACAGTCAGTGAAGAGGTGAGCCATCACATATTGCCTGCAAAGTCATGTTTTGAAGCACTAAAAACATTCAAAGATCTGTATGATTCACACTCTGAAATGGAAGTTATTCAACTAATGCTAAAACTATTCAGTTTAGAAGTAAAAGACAATGATCCCATGTTAGTTGCCTCTAAAATCAAAGCTATCATGCACAATATTCAAGACACTGGTATGAAACCAGATCTTCCCCTTGCAGCATTTGTAAAATATTTGTATCCTTCTCACTCCAACTATCTTGAGTCGTTGCAAGCAAGTGACAAGTTCAAATCACTAACATTTGACACCCTGGTAGAGAATATATCTGATAGAGAGAAATTTTTTGGTAAGAAGACAACCGAGCATTCTGGAGAATCACTTTGCTTTGCTCAAAAAGCAAAGAACCACAGCAAAGACCAATCCAAATATCATCCCAAAGGAGAAAGTAGCGAGAGAGGAAGAGGAAGAAGAAACTTCAGAGGTAGAGGAGGCAGAAACAACTCCAGCAAAAGATCAGATTTGAAGTGCAAGCATTGTGGAAAGATTGGACACATAGCAGATCAGTGTTGGGCTTCGTGGGACTCCATTAAAGACAGACATAACCAGAAGAAAGGTGACAATAAGAACCAAGATGCTAGTAAATCTTCAGATTCTTCTCATTGTATTGTTGCACATTGTAATCTTGGTATTAATAAAATGACTTCACTTTCATCTTACACAGATTGTTGGCTACTTGATACTGGTGCAACATCACACATGACTTTTAGAAAAGACTGTTTTGAAGAACTTAATGAAACAATAAATGGCATAGTTTACTTTGCAGATAAGTTAAGTCTTAAACCAAAGGGAATGGGCACCATTCAGCTGAAGATGCCTGGATTCCTTGATTTCTTGTTGAAGAATGTTCTTTATCTTCCAGAGTTGCAGAGAAGTCTGCTGTCCTTGGTGCATATTCGACAGGAAGGCCATTCCATCCACATTTTTGATGGAATCGTAGAAATAAGAAATTCCTCTAACAACCAAGTCATCATGACTAGATACGAAGATGGGAAGCTGCTGAAGCTAAAGGGTTCATCTGCAAGGGTTCAGAACTATGCCTATCTCTCTCAGCATGGAGAAGGTAATTTGTCATCAAGTTTATTGTGGCATGCAAGATTTGGTCATCCGAATTATAACAGTCTTCGTTTGTTGAGAAAGAATGGTGTATTTTATTTTCCCACCATTCCCAAAGAGAAGAGCAAATGTGATGCATGTATATTAGGGAAAAATAGTAAGCTTCCATTCCATGAATCTAATTTCAGAGCAAGTAGGAAATTAGAATTAGTGCATTCTGATTTATGTGGCCCAATGCCAACTCCTTCTACCAATGGGAATAAGTATTTTATAACCTTTGTTGATGACAACTCAATAATGTGTTGGATTTACTCATTAAAGACAAAATCAGAAGCATTTCAAAAATTCAAGGACTTTCATGCATTGATAGAAAAACAAGCACAATCTAAAATTGGTACACTTCGTACTGACAATGGGAAAGAATACACTTCAAATGATTTTGAAGATTATCTTCGCCAACATGGAATTGCACATCAGACTACAGTTCCCTAGAATCCTCAACAAAATGGTGTAGCAGAAAGAATGAACAAAACCATAATGAATATGGTACGCTCAAGGATGTTTTTTAAGAATGTAAAACTAATGTTTTGGGGTGATGCAGTGAAATGTGTAGCCTATTTAAGAAACAGAAGTCCCTCAAATGCTCTTGATAACAAGACTCCACATGAAATGTGGTTTGGCCATCTCCCTTCAGTCAGGCATATCAGATTTTTTGGTTCCACCTGTTATGGCTTGATTCCAAAGGAGCAAAGAAACAAGCTTGATGCTCGAAGCAGAAAATGCATTTTCCTGGGGTACGAAGAAAACTCCAAGGCATACCATCTGTATGATGAGGTAAACAAGAAGTTTGTTATTTCCAGAGATGTCATTTTTCTTGAGACTAATAAAAATGACCAGTCCATTGAGAGACAACTTGATCGTTTGGAAAAATATCCTCATCCAAAGAAATATTCTGAAAATGAATATGAAATTCCAAACCTTGAAGGGGGGATTCCTATTCTGGATCAACCTTTGGAATCTCCATATGAAGCACCAACTCCCCCGCATGAAGAAGTTCTTGCTACTTCACCTAAACAAGAGATTCAACTGGATGATTTGATTAAGAGAATTGGAAGACTCAACCTTGAAGGAAATGAAGCACCACCAGCTGATCAACCAGGACCATCACGGAAGATTCCTAAATGGGCCACAAAGACACTTGAAAGTGTCCATCCAGATGAAGTTGGAAATACGGGAACGAGAAGTTCAAAAATACATGAATATGGAGGAGAAGAAGATAATTCAGGTGATGACATGGATGTATCATTTGATTGTGAATTTAATTTATTTGCTAACTTTGAACCAACTTCCTTTGAATAATCTTCTACTCAAGTTGAGTAGAAATAAGCTATGTAGAATGAGTATGATGCACTCATGAAGAATGGAACTTGGAAGCTGGTTGACCCTCTAGTTGGAACCAAACCAATTGGCTGCAAGTGGATATACAAGAACAAATATAGATCAGATGGCTCACTTGACAAGCACAAAGCGAGGCTTGTAGCAAAAGGCTATGCACAGAAGGAAGGAATTGACTATGAAGAAATGTTTTCTCCTACAGCAAAATGGGCTACCATCCGTACCTTACTCTCTTTAGCTGCTCAGAATGGGTGGAAAGTTCATCAGATGGATGTGAAGGTTGATTTCTTGAATGGAGACTTGAAAGAGAATGTCTTCATGTCTCAGCCAGAAGGCTTTGTTGTCAAAGGAAAAGAACAAAAGGTATGCAAGCTTGTCAAATCCTTGTATGGCCTAAAACAAGCGCCTCGCGCATGTTATGAAAAATTAACCGAGCATATTTTGAAGTTAAATTTCGAACATTTTGATCTTGATGATGCAACACTGTTTATAAAGAAAGTCGGAAGATCTGTTTTGTATCTTGTGGTGTACATAGATGATCTTTTGATGACAGGGAACAATGAGAGCTATATAGCATCCATAAAGAAAGATTTGAAAAAGATCTTTGAAATGACAGATATGGGAAATCTCCACTATTACTTAGGAATTGAAGTCACTAAACATCCTAAGTACATATTCCTATTTCATAAAAAATATGTTGGAGAACTACTAGACAAATTTTGCATGACAGAATGCAACCCTATCTCTACTCCAATGGAACAGAAAATGAAGCTCACATCAATCGAAGGAAAAGAATTTGAGGATGCGACCAAGTATCGACAACTTCTAGGAAGACTTATCTACCTTACAAAAACTAGACCAGATATTTCTTATGTTGTTGGCATACTTTCAAGGTTCATGTATAAACCTTGTGAAGGACACTGGTCAGCTGCAAAAAGAGTTCTAAGATACTTGAAGGGGACTCAAGACGTTGGACTCAAGTACTCTAAGGTGGATGACTTCAAACTTATTGGGTACTCAGACTCAGATTTTGATGGCGATAAGGAGACAGGAGTATCAACTTCTGGATACAGTATGAGTCTTGGATCAGCAGCTGTCTCATGGAGATCACGCAAATAGTTAGTTCCGACATATTCAACAACAAAATCAGAATATGTGGCTGCAGCTGAAGCAACGAAAGAAATAGTATGGCTGAGGAAGATACTTGAAGATTTGCAAGAAAAACAAGAGAACTCCACTCCATTATTGATCGACAATACTTCTGCAATCAACCTGGCTAAGAATCCTAGATTCCATGATCGAACCAAACACATCAACACAAAGTATCATTTGATTCGACATCATGTAGAGGCCAAGACAGTCCATCTTCAACATTGTTCCACAAATGATCAAGTTGCAGACATCTTCACCAAAGCACTTGGACAAGAAAAGTTTGAAAGATTCAGAAACATGCTCGGACTTACTAACACCCCTTCGGATTAAGGGGGGGATTGTTGGAATATAATCCGTCGGGATTATACGTTATTGTAAATATTAGGAATATGAAGAGACTCTCAGATGTGTGATCCCAAGAGTCATCGTAGATGTATAAATAAAGGCATTCTATGGAGAAATAATAAGTATTTGGGAGTTATTCCACCTGACACTCTCAAATGGGAATGCTAATCCACTTCCAAACTCAATTCTGAGAAAGTCAACAAAAGTGCATATTTTTAACCTTTGTTTGACCAACATTGAGCGAGTACCAAAATCGATACAAATCTCATAAAATAGGTGCCATGATTATGCCATGCTTATTTCTCAAATGACTGCCTAAATCCTCTATCAAAACACAATTCCGAGAAAGTAAACAAAAGTGTGTATTTTCAACCTTCATTTGACCAACCTTGAACAAGGGCCAAAATAGGTCCAAATCTCATAAAAATAGGTGTCCATGGTTATCTCCCAAATGGGTACCTAAATCAACTTTTTAAATTTCAATTCCGAGAAGGTCTACAAAAGTGCATATTTTCAACCTTGGTTTGACCAACCTTGAACGGGGGCCAAAAACATCTCCAAATCTCATAAAAATAGGTGTCCATGGTTATCTCTCAAATGGGTACCTAAATCTACTTTCAAAACTCAATTTTGAAAAAGTCGACAAAAGTGCATCTTTTCAACCTTGGTTTGACCAACCTTGAATGAGGGACAAAATAGATCCAAATCTCGTAAAAATAGGTGTGCGTTCTAATCTCTCAAATGGGTATCTAAATCTACTTTAAAATTTCAATTCCTACAAAGTCGACAAAAGTGCATATTTTCAACCATGGTTTGACACACCTTGAACGAGGGCCAAAATAGCTCCAAATCTCATAAAAATAGGTGTCCATGCTTATCTCTCAAATGAGTACCTAAATATACTTTCAAAACTCAATTCTGAAAAGTTCAAAAAAATTCTAAATTTAAACCTTTGTTTGATTGACCTTGAATGAGAGCCAAAATAGCTCCAAATATCATAAAAATAGGTGTCCATGCTTATCTCGCAAATGGGTACCTAAATCCACTTTCAAAACTCAATTCTGAGAAAGTAAAAAAAAGCGCATCTTTTCAGCCTTGGTTTGACCAACCTTGAACGAGGGCCGAAATAGGTCGAAATATCATAAAAATAGGTGTCCATTCTTATCTCCCAAATTGGTACCTAAATCAACTTTCAAAACTCAATTCCTAAAAAGTCAACAAAAGTGCACCTTTTCAACCTTGGTTTGACCAACCTTGAATGCGGGCCAAAATAGCTCCAAATCTCAAAAAAATAGGTTTATATGCTTATCTCTCAAATGGGTATCTAAATCTACTTTAAAATTTCAAATCCGAGAAAGTCGACAAAAAGTGCATATTTTCAACTTTGGTTTGACCATCCTTGAGCGAGGTCCGAAATAGGTCCTATTCCCATAAAAATAAGTGTGCATGCTTATCTCTCAAATGGGTACCTAAATCCACTTTCAAAACTCAATTTCGAGAATCTTGAAAAAGTGCATCTTCTAAATGTTGGTTTGAACAACCCTTAATGAGTGCCAAAATAGCTCCAAATATCATAAAAATAGGTTTCCATTATTATCTCTCAAATGGGTATCTAAATGTAGTTTAGAATTTCAGTTTCGAGAAAGTCGACAAAAGTTCATATTTTCAACCTTAGTTTAACCATCCTTGAACGTGGACCAACATATCTCTAAAACTCATAAAAATAGGTTTCCATGCTTATCTCTCAAATGGGTTCCTAAATTTAGTTTTAAAACTTTTAGGAGCAATAATACATCCTTAGGACTTATTTTTGACCTTAGGCTAACTTTCTTTTCCCTCATACAATGATATCTTATGCTTTAGACTTAGGAGAACTGATTCTGCAAGATATTTGGTTATTTTGGCCTATTCAGACCTACAAAAACACTCTAGTTTGGTCATCCCTACCCATGTGCACCCTCATTAATTTCTTGGGGTGCTACCTCCTCGATTTGGGGGATCCAGTTTTGACTAAGGGCGCTAGTGGTGTATTTTTCCTATTTTGGCTCTCCTAGGAGAATTTATTGGCACCTTGAGCCTCCCACTCACCTATACCTTTTCACCCTCTCATGCCTTGGAGTCTTTAATTCCCCATCACACTTCACCAATGTTCACACCTTGGATCGTGACTGGCTTGGTTGAGTTAGAGCTCCATTTTTTCACCTAGGGGGAATTGAGGTCAATTCTCACCATGACACATGTACAACTCTAATTGGCTTCTAGAGCCTCATGAATGTTTTCCAATGTATTATAAATGTATAATATAACATCTACAAGATGAATGATAATAATATGATCAGTAATTAGCACCATTCACAGGTGTTATTCCAGCTATTTTCTATCTCTTTGATGTGCTCTTGCACATTTTTCCAAACACTTTGAGTGTTAATATTGTTCTAGCTCCTAGATCTGATTGAGAAAAAAATTATCTCATGGTATCAGAGCTAGTTGGAGCTGCAAAAAAATCTTGTGAGGTTTGAGTTTCTCTTTAGGGTATATTTCTAGAAAACTTGAGTGTTTGCTTTCCAGGTTTAATAACATTTTTGTCACAGGTTGCGCAACGATATGGTCATCTAGTTGAGGTCCAAGGGCCTCTATCAGGTTAGCATGGGAATTGAACATGAGCCAAATTCTGCTGTGGAAAAATCTAAGTATTTTAATTGGCTTGATGAGGCCTTCGGTATTGTTAGTTTTTCAACATTTAAGCTAGCATTATAACAAGATCTTTTCACTGAGAGAATAACAAGCACAACATTCACATAAGCACATCACAAGAGACAAGA